>CAUYUJ010019885.1:158513-168992 GCA_963575745.1 Prorocentrum cordatum | reverse complement strand
TTCCTCTTTCTCCTCCTCCTCCTTCTCCTCATCCCCCTCCTCCTCCTCCTCCTCTTCCCCCTCCCCCTCCGTCACCCCCTGCTGCATCCTTCGCCCACCGCCGCCCACCCACCACCCCCACCCAACCCAACCACCCGCCCACGTGCCCACGCGCGCGCACACGCACACACTTCAGCATATCCGTCCTCCCCCGCCTCTTGCGCCCCTCCCCTGCCTCCTCTTTTACCAACTGCTTTCAACTCCAGGGACGCGCAACCCCCTGGAGTGAAGAGTGTGCCCCCGCAGTGGCGTGCGGCTGCGCGAGTTCCACCACCAGAGTCTGGAGACGGGCTCCAGGGTCACGATGGCGGCCGACGGCGCAGGGACGCTGCTGCTTGGGCCCAAGCGGCCGCGCTGGGGTTGCTCCCGCTGTGGCACGGCCAACAATTGGGCATGTCGCCTTCAATGCCGCTGCGGAGCGAGGGCGTCGCAGCGAGTCGTCTCGAAGGCTCGTCAAGAAGATAGGAAAGCCAAAGCTGACGCCAATTCGAAGGGGCAGCCTCCATCGCGCGGCGGAGGCAGCGGCGGCGGCAGGCTCGATTCGTCACAGTTGGCGCCTTGGGCCTCGTCGAAGCTTGAGAAGGAGCTGGTGGCGCTGCGCAAGCAGGTCCAGCAGCTCTAGTCCGAGAAGAACAAGGTGCCCGTCCCACCTGAGGCGGCCCCCAATGGCACGTCTGAGGCAGCCATGGGGTCGACGATGGTACTCCGGGGGCCAACGACACGTCGGGGACGGTGTCTCAGCGGAATGCCCTCCAGATCAAGATTGGTCACTATGAGCACTTCGTCAAGTCCCTCGCCCTGCGTGAAGACAGTGACGGTGAGCAGCTACTGGCAGCGAAGAAGCAGCTGGAGGCACTTCGGGTTCAACTACGTGAACTGCGTCCGCCGTCGACGGCGCGCAAAGCTGCCACGCAGAAGCTCGAGCGCTGCCGTGCCCAGCTCGACCGCTACCGTACAGAAGCTGCTGGCCGCCGTGAAAAGATCGCAAAGCTACAAGAGGAGCTGGACACCAAGGAGGCAGCCATCGTTCAGAAGGAGGCCGAGATCGTCCAGCTCACTGTCGAGGTGCGCAACTGTGCTGAGGCGCTGTCGAAGAAGCGCGGCGAGCCCACTACTGCGGCGGCTGAGTCTCCGCCAGGGCAGTGCGTTCGCCTGACTTCTTGCAGGTGGAGATGCCCGAGCTCGACGACCAGCCCGAGCTCAAAACCTTCTACCAGCAGCTCACCACCGACCCGCAGTTCAACACCCTCCAGCAGATGCTGGCCAAGCACGTCAAGGTCAGCATGGCGCCGCAGCAACAGTCTCAGTCTCAGCCTGCTGGTGGCGCTCGTGATGATGATGAGTTGGGCCACAAGCCTGATGCTGCCAAGCGAGGTGCTGAGCCCCCGCTCGGCATGGACTACATTCGACAGATGTACGAAGAGTTCAAGAAAGCAGGCGCTTCCAATGGTGAGTCTGGGGAGCAGCTGGTCGCCCGTCTGCACGAGCTCGTCGGAGAGATGCGCAGGGCAAAGGGAGCGCGCACCATCCCGACTTCCCCAGGCGCCAGGGGGTGTGCCTAACCACCAGCCCCGCGTGAGCGGGTTGCGGTTGCGACGAGGCGAGCTCCCACGTGTTGATGCGCCGCTCAGCTCGCAGCAGTCGCACTTGCTCGAGACCTTCAATGCCAATCAGGGTAAGCCCACTCTGAAGCGACGGCTTGAAAGGACGCAGGCGGTGGTGGTGCTCGTTCAGGAGACTGGATACCATGAACGCGAAGTTGAAGAGCTACAATCCTGGGCTGGCGCTCGCGGCTGGCAGGTGATCGCTCTTGCAGGCAGCCCGACCGAAGGTATCTGCCTTCTGCTGGCATGGCGGTGTTCGCCCGCAGCGCGGTCGGCCTGCGCTGGCCTGATGGTCGTGGTTCGCCGATGCTGTCGCCGCAGCGGGCTCAGCATGTGATTGTTGACTTGCCTGGCTGGGACTCGCTTCACATCTTTAACATCTATCTGCACACGGCAGAGGGCATGACAACCCGCAACGCTCGTATTCTCTGCGCTGTTGCGGAAGAGATGCCGGGTATACTTGAGCCGTGTATCATAGGCGGCGACTGGAACATGTCTGCGAGTGAGGTGGAGGAGTCCACCTTCCCAGCCAATGCGCAAGTCAGCCTCGTCGTCCCGAAAGCTGTGACCTGCCGCACTGCGCGTTCGTGTTCTACGGTAGATTTCTTTGCATTAAGTTCGGCTGCGATGCGGTCATTCAAACGTGTATCTGCTGATACGGCTTGGTCCATTAAGCCTCATCGCCCTGTTCAGTTGTAGCTAGCAGTTGATGGACAGTCATTGCAGTATCTTGCCTATGGCATGGCGCCCAAGATTCCTGGCGTCCAGGTTTACGGGCTGCATCGCGAAGACACGTCTTGGGCCACAGAGGCGTCCTATGCTGAGCATGCCGTGGGCTTAGCCAAGCATCAACGTGCAGACGGTGCTTGGGGTTTTCTCTCGACTGCATGGGCCAAGTTTGTCGTTCGTGCAGCCCAGAGGCTCTCCCACGTCACGGCTACTGAGGTGAAAGGCTTCAACTCGTTCGCCAGATGTCCGACACCACGGTGGGTCGAGGTCAGCTACGAAGCTAAGGGCGCTGAAGGCGTCCAAGCCCGAGCTGAAGGTTGGCGGCGGCTTCACAGCGCCATCACCTATATCATCCAGCTCGGAGAGTCTGCCCCATCCAATGGCGGTCGCACTGGGCCTTCAGCTGCACCCACGTCGTCGGCGCTGGCAGTGCCGCGCTCACGCACTCAGCCTGCTCATGCCATGGACACCGCGGACCACGACCCGTTCGCCGACCTTGGGGCAGATCTGAATGGGAGAGATGCTACTCAGAGTGGGAGTGGATCTATAATCGGATCCAGGCCACATGCCAGCGCCAACACCCCTGTTGGATCTCGTGGGCAGGTTTGTCTCGGGATCGGGCCCTCTCTTGTCTCTCTGAGAGCTGCTGACTGTGCTGAGGCAGCGCCGCTCCTTGTGGGCCAGGTCGCCCCGTCGGCGGCTAGGGAGAGAGACAATCGAGGGGATGCCGCTTTTGTGGCCGCGTCGCCCACCGTGCTGGAAGCTGATCCTCAAAAATCGGAGTCTGAACTCGACAGACAGCCCAGCGTCACTCCTGCCAGCAAGCTTGCTACTGAGATCGAGCCCTTCCAGTCGCTGCTATATGTTGGACAGGGTCTCAACCACAGGCTCGATGCCACGGTGGAGCAAGCTCGCAGGTTAATCGCCTATGCGCCGCTGCGCATTCACAACCTGCGCGAGCTGCTGGATGAGAGTGAGGAGGACCTCCAGGCCGTCAACCAGGAGGCTGGGCGAGACAGCAGCAATCGCTGGAAGGCTTGGTGTGATCATGCCAGCGCTGGAGGTGCGCGCGGCCTTCACCGCATCACCAAGGTCAAGGATGTGCAGCAGCCGACGGTCGTTCGAGGTGCTCGCGGTGCCACAGCTCACCCTCATCACATCGTTCGCGATATGGAGCAGTCCTACATGGAGGTGTGGCACGGCAAGCTGCAGGCACAGCGAGCTCGCATTCCTGATCGTGAGTCTCTGCCCAGAGCCACGCCTGAGCAGATCAGGGCGGCTGCTAAGTCTTTCCCGTCGTCGACTGCCAGCAGCGTCGACGGCGCCCACCCGCGGTGCTTCGCCTTCCTGAGCGATGATGCGCTCAACGTGCTGAGTGCCCTCTGGGGGGCCAGTGAGGCCCTCGGTTTGCTGCCGAAGCAGTTGCAGTGGATCCTCCTCCCGATGCCCCCCCCCCCAAAAAAAAACGGCTGGAGGGCACCGGCTGATCGCGGTCTATGCTGCCAGCAACCGTGCGTGGCAGCGTGCCGAGCGTGTGCACCGTCAGCCACTTCAACAGTTCCTTGATCGCAAGTATCGGGGTGTTTCCACTGGCAGGTCTGCCATTGATAATGCTTGGGCCTTGGCGGCGCGCACTGAAGTTACCGCGTCCACCAAGATTCATTCTATCACCCTGGTGGCATATTACTCGAAGTATTACGAGGGGATAGAGCTCGACGAACTGCAGTTCAAGTTCGACCAGATGCAGGCGCCCACTGGTTTCACTGAGCTCATCTTCAACACTTGGCGAGGCCCGAGGATCATCAGGTCTCAGCGCCATCGTGGAGAGTGCCATGGATTCGCAGGGCGCGGAGTGCCAGCAGGTGACGGTGTAGCTGATATTGCCATCAAGGTACACGCGCTGGCTGAATATGACAGGTATGTGTGCCTCCATCCGCTGGCATCTTTCTCCAGTTACATTGACGACACCGCGATCGGTCTTCATCACGCTGAGGCGAAGAGGGCCGCCCAGCTTGCCGTCCAAGCTGGCAGTGATTTCCGTCAGGTGGCTAAGAGGCTCGGCTCACGCATCAATGACAAGTTTGCCATCATCGCTTCCAGTGCTGAGCTTGGCCGTGAGGTCGCCAAGCAGTTGCAGGCGTCTGAAGCTGCTGCCGTCAAGCGCGTGGTCTCCTACCTCGGCGTAGACTACTCTGCCGGGCGAGCTCGTCGGGCGCCAGGCGCGCGTGCGAAGCAGCGGCGCCGTCTCGTTCGTCAAAAGTTGCGCATGCGGAAGATTTCTAAATACAAGAAGGCGCTCCCTGTCGAGAAAGATCTTCGACTTGGAAGGATCTATCGCGCTGGGGCGCGCCCTGCCTGCACGCGCGGAGTGGAAGCGAATGGGCTCGCTGACTCAGAGCACAATGACCTCCGTCGCGCATGCGGGCGCCAGGTCAAGCCCTACCACGGTGGAACTTCTGCTGCGGCCAAGCTGGCGTTGGATGGCGACCCTGCCATCCGTCAGGCGATCGCCCCCGTCACCCAGTACAGTCGCATGCTGTGGGAGGCAGTTACTCGTCCTGAGCGCGCACTTGTGTCCAAGGAAGATCTTCTTCTCTGGTGGGAGTCTGCCGTCACCTACTTGGGCCGCCCTTTCAGCTGGTCTAAGTCACGTGGGCCGCTCGAGAGAGCGGCGCTCTGCCTGGAGCGCGCGGGCTGGGCCATGCATAGCGCAGCTCTGTGGCGTGATCACCGTGATCAAGAGGTTCGAGTTGATCTACTCTCACCGGCTGTAGTTGAAGACTTGCTCAGTATGTCGATGCAGCGGATGCTTGGATGTCAATTAGCTGACAAGCGGGAGTTGCCTGCTGGAGTACGTGTGACGCATGAGCTCATCCAAGGTGCTGTGCGAGAGCCCTCGGCCAAGTACACCAAGTACCAGAAGTTTCTCATTCGTACTTGTGCATGCGAAGGTTTGTGGACTCGCAGTCGGGCAAAAGATCGTGGATATGATACCAATGGCCTCTGCAGTTGTGGACAGCCTGACACTGTGCATCACAGGCCCTACTCCTGCGCTCGAGCTGACGTCATTGGAGCTCGCGTTGGGAGTGAAGTCAGCTCGACCTTCCTCCAGGAGGGCTGTGATGCGGCTGGCGACCTAGGCTGCGTCGCGGGGGCCTTCGCGTACGAGGAGCGCCTGCTGCCGCCGCTAGACAGTGGCACGACCGTCCACCTGCTCGATGCCGATGGTCAAGAGGCCGACTGCGAGCCTGAGACCCTCTGCAGCATCATCGGCTCCAACGTGGCGTCGGTGGAGACTGCTGTGGACGGCTCCTGCAGCGCGCCGCTTCTTGCTGCAGCTCGCCGCGCGGGCTGGGCCCTGGCGCTGCTGGACCCGCAAGGCAATCAGCCGCTCCGTGCGATGTACGGGGCCGTGCCTGGTTCGCTGCCCCAGCGCTCGGCCATGGCCGAGCACCTCGCGCTGGCCTGCGTCGGGCAGGTGGCGGACAGGCCGACAGACGTGGTTGCTGGCTACATGGCTGCTGTGCTCGAGGCCGCCAAGAGTCCTGAGGAGCAGCTGCGCTCTGGTGCACGATATGGATGCGTCAAGTTTTTCGGTCAGCAGGTGCCTGGTTTCCATCACATTAGATCGGTCAATCATGTCAAAGCTCATCGCACTTCTCATCAGTATGCTGAGTTATCTGCTGCTGATAAGAGACTGACCGACGCCAACATCGTGGCTGATGTATATGCCCAGCGCGCCGTCCTGCTGCACGAGGCTCTGCCGCAGGAGCTCGATGAGCAGCTCGAGGAGGGCGTGCGCATTGCAAATGGTTTCGTCGCGCTGGCTGCCGCCGTCTTGCCGCTGTTCGAGAGGGAGGAGCGTTGGGCGCGTCTGAAGCCTGCGCAGCGTACAGTGCACGTTCAGCGCACGGGCTGGCACGAGTGGCAGCGCACTGTGTCAGGTGAGCAATGTAGTAAGTGTTTGTGTATTGCGAGTGACACGCATGAGAAGCCCATGACAGGATGTAGAGGCACGCCTGCACACTTAACTCAGTTTGTGCGTAACCCTCTTGGTTACACGCTCGCTGCCGTGAATCAGGGGGAACGTCCCCTGCTAGCCCAGGCTGTTTCCAGCCAGTGTATGTGTGCAGTAAGTGTGGCGCCTGGGCTCAGCAGTCCAGGCGAAATAAGTTGCGAAGATCTTGCGAACACCCCACTAAGAAGGGGCTTGAGGTCCTTGCTGATTTGCGTAAAGGAGTGGGCCCACACAAGAGGCTCGCGCGTCAGGTTGATGCTGGTCTCCCAGCTAAGCAGTCTGTGACTCGTGTTGCGAGGCGTCCCGAGCTTGAGACCACCCGTGTTTCCAGAGCTCCTCTTTCCGAAGGCCCCCCGACCTATGAGTCCAGGATGGCTGCCCTCGCCGAGAGAATTCGTCTGAAAGAGCAAGCTGCTTCAGGTTAGTTTGTCTTCAGGCCTGGCAAAGTCGCCGAACGTTGTGCATTGATGTGCACGCGCCAGGGCCTTGAGCTGCTGGTGTGATCAGGTTGAACCACTATCCTCTTAGTGTTTCAGTATTCAATACTCCCCTGCCTCCTCCGTCCCCGCGTCCCCGCCCCCCCATCGTCCCCCCTCTCCCCCAGTTTGGCGACGTTCCCCCTCTTCAGCGCGCCTCTTTGCCTGGCCTGCGATCCTGTCCTTTGCCCCCCCCCCGTGGTTCCCATGCCGCCCCTCCCGCGTCGTCCGCGTCGATCCTCCCCGTCGCCTTCCTCGCCCCCCCTTTCCATCGTGGAGACAACCGCGCGAAATCCCTACGGCGTCTCCTTCTGACGGATGCGGCGGGGGAGGGGGGAAAAGGCCAGCGAAGAAAAGGTGGAGGAGAAGGAGGGTGGGAAAGGCGGTGGATGAGAAGGGGGATGAACAGGATGAAGCGGGGCAAGGGGAGCATGGTGGCGAACTAGAAAAGCGGGGGAGGAGCAGGAGAAGGAGGAGGAGGAGGAGGAGGAGGAGGAGGAGGACGGGGGAGAGGCGGGGGAGGCGAGGGGAGGGGGAGAAGGAGGGGGACGGATGGGGAGGAGGGGGGAGGGGGGGGGGGAGCGGGGAGTTGGGAGGCGGGGGGCAAGTGGATTTTGACATGTAGCGGGCGGGCGCAAAGATGCTTCGTTTGGTGGCGGCCGCGCGACAGTGGCGGCCGCAGTGGCGAACACGCCTGCGCGCGTGGAGCTGAGGGGCCCAGCTGGTGGGCCAACAGATGCTTAAGCCGATGGTTCATCAGCCGGGCCCCAACATTAACGTCGGGTGTGAGTTGTGAGCTCGTGATCTGGCGGTCGACCGGGGCGATCTGGGCGGCCCCCGAGCAAAGATCCCCTGGGCGAGGCGCCGCTGCTGGAAGGGGCACCCCCGAGAGCGCGCTTGCGGTCGGCAACTCTTGCTTCGCGTGTCGCCACGGCGGCCCCTGCAGCACGCCGGGCCCTGCAGGTTGGCTCGCGGGACGGAGCGTCGCTCCGCTCCGCGGGGCGGGGGCTCCGCAAGGCTCGGGACGTCGAAACCCGGGTGTCGCGCCGCAGCGCGGTGGGCCAGGCCCTGCGGGGCGACACGCTACAGCCGGCGCGCCACCAGGAGGAGCGCACGCCTGGGAACGAGAACGGGCGTCTATGGCCACGGTGAGCCTCGGTGGAGCTCATGGACGGCCCGAGGACCCGAGCCGAACCCCTGCTACTACCCAAAGACGCCTGCGCTGGGCGATCCCCTAAAGAGGCCCCAGGAAGCCCCAGAGGGGCCCCCAGGACAGCCCAAGAAGCACGAACAGGTTCCCCGACGTGGACCTAAGGAACGGCCCCAAAACCCGGGGCCCTCCTGAGCCCCCAACGAGGCGTGCGCTGGATGCGATCCCCCGAGGAGGCCCCAAGAAGCCCCACAGAGGCCCCCAAGACGGCCCAAGAAGCGGTCCGCACTTCGGCGTCCCGACTGTATCCCAAACAACTCCCGACGGTGGAGCCCTCGAGGAGGCGGCACACAGGACGCCCGGTGGCACCGCCGGAGAGCACCTGTGGCCTGGAGCCGAGAGATAGGCCGCGAGGAGGCCGAGGGCGCACCCCCGAGCGCGAGAGCCACGGGACGCGAAGCGACACCGACGAGGGGCATCGTTTCACCGATCCCCTGGCCGCACTGGTGAGGCCTTGGCCCCACTGGCCAATTCACATTTTCCGCCCCCAGGCGGGGATGTAGGCTGCTCCCTTCGGGTCTCCAAGGGTCTGTCCCCAAGTGGGGTGACGAGATCGTCGGGCTCGGGATGGGGGTGGGGACAGGGGTCGGTTGGGCACTGGCGAAATTGTACTTAGACGAGGGCCCGTCAGAGAATCGACAAGCAGGCCGCGAGGATCGGGTGCTCGCTGCGGTCACGAGCTTTTGCTTCGCGAGCCGCGGCGGTGGCCACGGCGACACGCTTTGCCCTGCAAGCGGAGAGCGTTCCACTCCGCTCCGCGGGGCGGGAGCATCGGACAAGCTCGGGACGTTGATGCTTGGGGACTGGGACGTGGGCGGCGTGTCGCGCCGAAGCGTGGTGGGCCAGAGCTGGCGGAGCGAAACGTTCCCGACCGTAACGGGGGGCGCCAGCGAACGCGCGCGCGCGGGAGGGATAAGGATTGGGCGCGAACTCATGGGGGGGCACTACATGGAGGGGGGGGGGGGGGCAGCGAGGGCTGCACCTTTCTTCCCCCCCCATTGATCGGCCCCCATTCATTCGCGCTCAGTGGGGACAGCAGGAGGGGGGCTCGGAAAGAACCCTGAAAACGGCGCCTGAACAGCCACCGCGGGCCCAGGTGCACCCGATCCTCGAGAGGAGGGGAAGGGCAAGGAGAGCAGGAGGCAGGTGAGGGAGGGCGAGGAAGCAGGAGCGAGAGAAGAACGGGAGAGAGGAAAGGGAAGATATCGGACCTAGAACAAAAGAAACTCCCTCAAGAACATGAGACCCTCCGCTGGCCCCAAATTAAGAACATTCTAGGGTGCCCGCCCCCAGGATGCACAAGAACATCGAACAAGCATGAAGAACATTAGGGTACCCTCCCCGAACTGACCTCGGTCTGAGGGAAAGCCAGGACGAGGACAGATCACGATAAGGATGAATCGGAAGTCTCGGAGATCCCGCGGCTCTGGAGGATGACTCGGGCGCCGCGGCCTTCTCAGAGCGCTCCAGAGCGCTCTGCAGAGCCTTCCGGCACGTTCTGGCAGGGATGCATCCTCGTCCGAGCCCTGGCCGACGTGCCCCTGTTGGGCCCCAGGGGGCCCCATGTAAGGCTCAAGAGGTGTGCCTGTCTTCGCCCCCTGTCTGTCGCTTCCCCAGCACGCCCAACAGCGGACTGCCTACATGTGGGAGTGGCCCTGGGATGATGATGCTGCTCATGATGATGCTGATGCTGATGCTGATGCTGATGCTGATGCTGATGCTGATACTGATGCTGCTGCTGCTGATGCTGCTGCTGATGCTGCTGCTGATGCTGATGCTGATGATGCTGATGCTGATGCTGATGATGATGATGATGATCATGATGATGATGCTGATGCTGATGCTGATGATGACGATGATGATGATGATGATGATGATGATGGTGGTGATGCTGATGCTGATGATGATGATGATGATGATGATGATCATCATCATCATGCTGATGCTGATGATGCTGCTGATGATGATGATGATGATGATGATGATGATGATGATGATGATGATGATGATGATGATGATGATGATGATGATGATGATGATGATGATGATGATGATGATGATGATGATGATGATGTTGATGATACTGTCCTCGTCCCAGCCCTGTCCGATACTGCCACCCCCCGGCCGCCGTCCGCCCGAGACCCCTCGATCCGACGCTGCCAAAGGGACTGGGGTGCAGCATCGCGAACCGTGAAGGCCAAGGCCCTATAGACCCGAGCCTCCCGCGCTACTCCTCGAGCCGCACGTCGAGCTGTGAGGCCCCCCCGGGCCCGTAGGCGGGCCAACAGCAGCGCCCAGCCCGAACGAGCGGAGACGCCCGGCCCTCCCGGGGGAACCGAAGGCACCGATCCCGCTGCTCCCCGGACCTCTCCCGGGGTGCGTTCTGACCAGAGTGTCGGAGCG
>CAUYUJ010019885.1:111013-153513 GCA_963575745.1 Prorocentrum cordatum | reverse complement strand
GTACGATTATGAAGAGCATAGCAGTCACAAGATAGCACATTCAACTCGCCTTGACTGTGTGCCAGCTTGCGTTCAGTCTGGTCAAGCCTGCACGCGGCTTGCCTGTGGGACGTTTAGATTTGGCGCGCATTTAGATCGGTTAGCATGCTTGTCGCTTGCCTGAGCATGGCTTGCCGCATATATTGCCTTCATCTTGTCATTATTGTTACTATGATGTCGCTACTTCGAGTAAGTGAAGGTTCCACTGAACTCAGGCTTTATCTGGATGCAACCAGACTCAGAACATGCGTCCGTCCTGTGCCTTGTTTGATCCAGCTTCATTCCCGGCGGACGCGGTGAAATGCCGTGCCATCCGCTGATTGAACAAGACTGAACTGGACTGAACTGAACTGAACTGAACTGAACGGACTGATCTGGAAGGGCACTTCTGACAACACATTTCAAACCGCCCGCGGGCGCAACCGCAACCGCAACCCCAACCGAAACACATTTCAATTCGCCCGCGGGCGCGACCGCAACCACAACCGCAACGACACGTTTCGTCCCGCCCGCGGGAGCAACCGCAACCCTAACTGGGCGACAAATCTCAATCCGCCGGCAGGCAAGCGCAACCGCAACCACAATCACAACCGCAAGCGACACATTTCAAGCAACCAGCGGGCGCAACCGCAACCGCAACCAAACGAAACAATTCAACCCACCCGCGGGTGCATTCGCAACCGCAACCGTAACCGCAACTAAACGACACATTTCAACCCGGCCATGACCCAACCCAACCGTAACCACAACCGCAACCAGGCGACACATTTCAACCCAAACTCGGGCGCAACCGCATCCGCAACCGCAACCGCAACCGTTGGACACATTTCAACCAACCCGCGGACCAGGCGGTGCCGCAACCGCAACCGCAACAAAACGACACATTTCAACCCGCCCGCGGGCGCAACCGCAACCGCAACCGCAACCAAACAACACGTTTCAACCCGCCCACGGGCACAACCGCGACCGCAAACGCAACCAAACGATACGTTTCAACCCGCCCGCGGGCGCTCGCAACCGCAACCGCAAGCGCAACCAAACGACACGTTTCAACCCGCCCGCGGGCGCGGCCGCAACCCCAACCGCAACCAAACGACACCTTTCAACCCGCCCACGGGCGCGGCCGCAACCGCAACCGCAACCAAGCGACACCTTTCAACCCGCCCGCGGGCACGAACAACCGCAGCCGCAACCGCATCCGCAACCGCAACGACACGTTTCAACCCGTCCGCGGACGGAACCGCAACCGAAACCGCAACCACGCGACACATTTCAACACGGCCAATGGCGCAACCGCAACCGCAACAGCAACCAAACGACACATTTCAATCCGCCCACGGGCGCATTCGCAACCGTAACCGCAACGAAACAACACGTTTCAACCCGCCCGCGGGTGCAACCGCAACCGCAACCGCAACCGGGCGACACATTTCATCCCGCCCGCGGGCGCAACCCGGAAGCAAGCAACACATTTCAGCCAGCCCGCGGGCGCAACCGCAACCAAAACCGCAACCGCAACTAGGCGACAAATTTCAACCCGCCCGCAAACGCGCGCAACCGCCACCGCAACCGCACACAAACTACACATTTCAACCCGCCCGCTTGCCCGTCCCAACCGCGGGAGTAACCGCAACCACAACCGCAACCACAACCAGGCGACACATTTCAATCCGCCCGCGAACGCGCGCAACCGCAACCGCAAACCGTAACCAATCGACACATTTCAATCCGCCAGCGAGCAACGGCAACCGCAATCCGCAACCGCAACCGGTCACCAACTTTCAACTCGCCCGCGGTCGCCACTGCAACCGCAACCGCGACCGTAATTAACAGGGCGACGCATTTCAATCCGCCCGTGGGCGCACAACTGCAACCGCAACCAGGCGACACATTTCAGCCAGCCCGCGGGCGCAACTGCAACCGCAGTCACAACCGCAACGAAACAACACATTTCAACCCTCCCGCGGGCGCGCGCCACCGAAACCGCAACCGGGCGACACATTTCAACGCTCCCGCGGGCGCGCGCGACCGTAACTGCAAGAGGACGAGAGGGAGGAGGAGGAGGAGGAGGAGGAGGAGGAGGAGGAGGAGGAGGAGGAGGAGGAGGAGGAGGTGGGCGTGGAGGTTGAGGTTCTGCTCGCTGCCGTCGGGCGCTGCCCGCGGATCTCCGCCGGGACACTGCAGCGTGGAATCCCAATGCCTTTTGGCCTAACAGTGCGTTCAAGACTTCGGCGGCGGCCCTCAACTGGAAACTGCGTCTGACTGCTCTTCCCGCTGCCTCTATGCGGTCACCTCAGCTTGCATTCAGCTCCCCTCGGCGCTTACGCCATGCCGCCTCCCTCATTCCTCCGTCCCCGACTTTACAGCCACCGTCCCCACCGACTCATCCCTAATCCCGCTACACATTTATTAAAAAATCAATATGAATACTACTCTGCCTCCTCCCCTGAAAGTGTCCGGAAGATCTCCCGCTCCCTCCGCGTGCTGCTTCTTTACGCACAGGAATTGAAGCATTGATGTTTCGTATGGCTTTTAACAATCAAACGGTTTTCGGCGTTTCAAAATAATGCTCTCGCTGGAGCGTGGGCCTCGTTTTCGGATCGGCGCTTTGTTCCCGTCGTTCAGAATGGCGCTCTCGCCCCGGCGCGGGCCACTTATCTCGATCCGAGTCTTGCTTCATTGCGGTCCCCCCCCATCGTTTCCCCTCCGCCTTCCCCTGGTCCTCCTGTTCCGCCCGGTCCTTCCACTCCAATTCCTGCTGCTGCTGCTGTGCGTCTCGCCCCAGCGCGGGCCACTTTTCTGAATCCGCGTCTTTATGAATCGCTGTCGCCCCTTCATTTCCCCTCCTCCGCTTTCCCCTGATCCTCCTTTCCCTCACGATCCTTCCGATGTAATTCCTGCTGGTACTATTCGTCCTCATCCTGTTCCTCCCGCTCATCATCCTGCTCATCCGCCACCTCCTTCTCCTCCTGTGTAGGCAGCTCCCATTCCTCCCATTGCGCATCATACGAAGTAAATGTTGTGTGTGTATGTGTGTGTGTGTGTGTGTGTGCGTGTGCGTGTGCGTGTGCGTGTGCGTGTGTGTGTGTGTGTGTTTGTGTGTGTGTGTGTGTGTGTGTGTGCGTGCGTGCGTGCGTGCGTGCGTGCGTGCGTGCGTGCGTGCGTGCGTGCGTGCGTGCGTGCGTGCGTGCGTGCGTGTGTTGTGTTGTGTTGTGTTGTGTTGTGTTGTGCTTGTGTGTTTGTGTGTGTGTGTCGCAGGTCGGCTATGACACGCGGATAGAGAAAAATCAACGCCACGGGAAGGGATGGGAGGGAGGGATAGGATGTCAGATGAGGCGCGAGCGCACTTAGCTTGCCATTCTCCCCCACCTCCTCCCATCCACCCCGTCCTTCCCTTCATCTTGTCCATGAGAAGATTATCCCGATCTCCCTGTCGCCAGCCTGAGGTCTACCAGATGTTTTGTCCGTTGCTTCGGCTTGCGCTGCAGACGTGCCCAATCCCGTCCGCCTCCCCTCCGCTTCCGCCCCACCCCTCCGCCTTTGCCAACCTCCTCTGCTACTACTCGTTCTGCTCCGCGCACCCCCTCACCTCCCTCCTCCATCTTGGGGGAACCAAGCGGTACCCATACCGCTACTCCCCGGACCTCTCCTGGGTTGCGTTCTGACCAGAATTTCGAACCGAATCCAGCAGTGACGACGAGGGCCCCACAGGAGGCCCAAACAGGGGAAAACGGGCGAGGGGGTAGAAATATGTGTGTCCTTTTTCCTTCTCTAACATCTTTCCGGAAGAATGCCAGGCGCATCGAGACCATCAAGCCAGTCTGAGACACTAATGAGCTGCAGCGGCCGCCCGTATCGGGCCCTTTGTGACAGGACTCGCAAGCACACACAGATGGCAGGCTCTCCGTGCGGTCTCCGAGAGGATCGCACGGAATCATCCTCGGAAGCATCGTCTACCGACGATCAGAGGGCAGAAAATCCACCCCTATGATAATCACCCCGACACGCGAAGCCGTTCAGTAAACGCACCCACAGAAGGAATCGAACAGGGCAGGGCTGTCCAGTAAACGCCCAAGGCTGGCTAATGAACGCCAAGTAGCGGGTCTGGGTGGTGTTTCCTCCCTTGACTGGTCCAGCCCCCGCCTCGCCCCGCTCAAAATCCCCCGCCTCCGCACCAACCTGGCGCCCCGCTTCCAGTGGCGGGGGCACGCTTCCGCAGGCTGCGGCGATCAGCCTCACCATCGGTTCCCGCGGCGCCCAAGCCACCAGCCGCCGGCGGGCCCCTTCCCTCCAAAGCAGCCTCAAGAGCCGGTTTACGTGCAGCCAGTACCGCCCCCAGGCTTCATTGAATGGGAGCGCAGGCAGAGCAGGTCAGAAGGCCGGCCACCACGCAAAAGGCAAAAGCCTTAGTGTTTCATCTGCTGCCTGGTCAGCAGACCTCGATTGTGCCTCTCTTCCCCCACCTTCTCAGCAGCACGTGTTCCTTCCTCCTTTCCCCCGGCAAAACGATTCACCTTGTGCCGAGTTGCCCATTGGTTCCCCGATTTAAGCAGGACCTGAGCGTAGAGTTACCAAGTAGGCTGGTCCCTCCTGCTTTCGCCCTCGTCGCTCCCCACTCCTCCTTCCATTCTTTCATTTGGCCGCCACAAGCGATGGCCGCCGCACGTCCTCTGTCCTGTGCGCGCGGTTCTTGACGTGCCTCGGTATGCTAAGTGCTCCCGTTCCTCCCTCTTGCTTCGGGGTCGTTGCTGCCTTTGCTGATGGACCAACAGCCCTAACTCAAACCCGTCCTGAGGCACATTTGGAGAGGAAGGCTCGCTCTTCACATACGTGCCCCATCGGTCAACCTTGCTGATGAGCTAGCAATTACAACTACTCGTATCTTGAGCGACCCCTGTCCTCCCTCATGCTTTCGGATCCTTGCTGCCTTAGCTGATGGACCAACAGCCCAGGCTCAAGCACATCCTCAAGTGCATGTTGAGCAGCATGTTGGTCCAACACATATGCGTTCAATGGATCAACCATCTTGGTGGGACAGCAAGTTCACGTCTCACTCGTTTTGACAGTCTCCCCTCACATAGCACGTTCTCCTATTTTGTTCAGTCTTCCTCCTCCTCCTCCCGCACAGCCATTGTTTTGCTTGTCCTAGCCGACGACCTCCAGCACGGCACATATCCATTTCCTGTACACTCGGCGGCATGGCGGCTGCCCCCATGTCTCCTGGCGCGTGGCCTGCGGCAATGACAGACGCACAGGACGCGGGAGCGCCCACGGAGGACACTCACCAAGGCAACCAGAGGAAAGGTGCCGCCTACAACGCAGCGCAGCGCCGCTCCCGCAAGTGGTGGCCCACCATCGCTCCAGGTGAGTGGAGGTGGCCCGACGGCGTGCGCCACCCGTTCGTATGGAAGTTCGTCGGGGCCACGATCGGGGACAACCGAGCTCACGAAGAGGGTCGAGACGTCAGGCTCGCCCACGGCCCCAGAGGCAGAGGCCATGCTGAAGGAGGCTCGCGCGGTGAAGATCGGCACCAACCAGAAGTGACCTCGCGCACACGCCAGCTCAGACTGCGTCACGGCCTCCCTCCGTGAACCAGGCAGAGCGTAGAGGCCAGGCTCCTGAGATTTAGGTCCAGGTTCCACCCATGCTCGAAGGACCGCTCACTCTTTGCCCCGCCAAGTCTCAGCACCGTGCCTGCAGCGTACTACGACAGCCCAGATTCGAGGCGGGGCACGAGCCAGCGCGCATCACCTGGTGTTCTTTTCTCGCAGAGCCTCTATCATGACCCTTCTTGTTCGTTTAGTTTTCTCCCTCGCCTTGTCCCGCGTGGAAGCGTCAAGGCAGGGTACGCTCACAGTTGTGGGCATTGCTTGGTTGTACCAGGTGTGGGAGGCACCGTTCCTCCAGGATGTGCCCACATCATTTGCTCCCTCATGTCATGTCATGCCTCCTCTCTTTGTCTGGTCTTGCTCCCTTCCATGCTTGCCCAGGCGGTAACGGCCAGGCCAAGTCAGTTTCTATTTCCTGGCCCCCCATGCGAGAAGCGCCAAACACTCGGCAAATGATCATATCCTGTACCTCCCATTCCCATCTTGTGATTCCTCCTCCTTCTCACAGCTTTCGATTGCCGATCGAGCCTCGACCATCCTGCTGAAGCTTGCGAGGCTCGTCCCTGTAAGCTCGTGGGGCTGGAGTCCCATGGTAAGAATTCATACCATTCAAGGCAAGCATCGCTGATCAGTTCCAAGGCAACCGGCGTTCCAAGTGTTGCGACAGACCATGATTCATCTATGGTCAGACTGCTGTCGTTGAGACCGCCAAGCGTGAGTGATCCATCCCCTTCGATGATTCCTCCTTCACTCGATTTCTCAAACACGTTGTAGTGACGACTAACACTTGCTTCTGCCCTCTCAGCCTCTTGTGAAGGCAGAGACACGACAGCTCTACCTGAAGTCGTGGGAATATTACTGCAAGGTACTCCTAGGCGCGTGGTATCGCTTGCGCTTGTACAGGCTGGGGGAGGCACTGTAAGTACGGGAGGTGCCCGCATGTATTTCTCCTCCATCTATTCTTTCTCGTCCTCCCCTCGCACGCACCTTCCAACACAGCCTGGCGCCTTCTTTCTGCTCACTCCAGTGGGCAACCAGCCCAACCCCGTGCCCACGCAGCTTTGCAGGGTAATGTTCTCTCTTCCCTGTGACCTTTATTGGTTTGGTTGTTTCGTACTCCCCCTTCCCCCCCCCTTCATCACCAGTACCTCCTGGAGTGGTTTTCGGCCGCATCGGGAGCGGAAGACGCTCGCACGTTTTGGCAGAATGGGCACTAGGCCCGCCTGAGCGCACCTGGCGCCATTACACGTCAACCTGTGGCATACGACGGTCAAACATCGAGATAACCATCTCCCCATCCACCTCCCCATTCGCCCCCAACCACCTCCTCTTTCCCACCCTCCACAATTAAACCATGAATACTACTCTACCTCCTCCCCTGAAGTTGTCCGGAAGATCTCCCGCCCCCTCCGCGCTCTGTTCTTTACACACCAGGTTTCAGAGCATATCTTTGTACTGTTTGTACCATCCGAATATCTTCGGTGTTTCAGAATGGAGCTCCCGCGGCAGCGTGGGCCTCATTGTCGAATCGGCGGTTTGCTCCCGTAGTTCAGACTGGCGCTCTCGCCCCAGCGCGGGCCACTTTTCTGGATCCGAGTCTTGCTTCATTGCTGTCTCTTCCCTCATTTCCCCTCCTCCGCCTTCCCCTGGTCCTCGTGTTCCTCCCGCTCCTTCCACTCCAGTTCCTGTTGCTGCTGCTCGTCTCGCCCCAGCGCGAGCAACTTCTCTTACTCCGAATTTTCTTCATCGCTCTCGCTCCCTCAACAAATCCCCTCCGCCTTCCCCTGGCTATAATCATGCTGCTGTTGTTCGTCCTCATCCTTTTCCTCCCGCTCATCCGCCTGCTCAACCACCACCACCACCACCACCTCCTCCTCCTCCTTCTGTGCACGCAACTGCCCTGTTTCCGATTGCGCATGCCACGAAGCGGTCTTTCTGTGGGAGTCGCAGATCAGCTTTGACACGCGCCCTCAGATAGAGAAAGAAACAACGCCATAGGAAGGGAAAAAGGGATAGGATGTGAGATGAAACGCGACCGCACCTAGCTTGCCACACCCCCTTTCCGCCCCCTTATCGCCCCCACAATCACTTTCCCCTCCTCCACTCCTTCCCCTGCATCCTTCCTCCCCTCCTCCTCATCATGCTCATCTCGCCCATCTCATCCCCCTCCACCTCGAACTTGATCCCCTGTTCCCCCCATATCATCCCTGTGTTTATTCATAGCTGGCCGATAGCAGTTCATTCCGTCCAACTTGTAACCAACAAAAGCAACAACGACAAACACAGCAACAGCAACAGCAACAGCCACGGCAACAACACCATCAACCACAGCAACGACATAAACCAACAAAAAGCAGCACCAACTGCAACACCACCACCAACAACAACAGCAACAGCAGCAGCAGCAACAACAACACCAACAACACCAGCACCAGCACCAGCACCAACAACAACATCAGCAACAACAACAACAGCAACACCAACAGCTCCAACAGCTCCAACAACAGCAACAGCAGCAGCAACAACAACACCAACAACACCAGCACCAGCACCAGCACCAACAACATCAGCAACAACAACAGCAACACCAACAGCTCCAACAGCTCCAACAACAGCAACAACAACAACAGCAGCAGCAACAATAACAACAAAAACAACAACAACAACAAAACAACAACAACAACAACAACAACAACAACAACAACAACAACAACAACAACAACAACAACAACAACAACAACAACAACAACAACAACAGCAACAGCAACAACACCAACCAGAACGTCCACGCGGCAGCATCGGCCTCGACCCTGCCAACGGTGCCGCAGGGGGACGGGGGCGCACGCCGCGCGCAGAGGGCGGCCCGTCGCTCTCGCCTCGGTGCCGCGCTCGTGCCCCCGCGAGTGGAGACGTCCCCGCTCGAGCGCGGCGTGCGCTTCTCTCGCGCGCCGGAGCGTGGCGGCCACGGGCCGCCGCGAGGGCGGGCGACCCGTGGCCCTCGCCAGCGTCTCGCCCCGCCGAGGCGGCAGAGAGGCGGCGGCGGCGGGGCCGCGCGGGGCCGGGCGGGAGGTGCCGTGCTGGCCCACGCCGCCGCGCGGCTTGCGCGTCAGAGTGGCAAATTGGGGTTGCACGATTGTGACTCTGAGGCGCCATGTGGGCGCGGTCCAGATCATGAACTACTCGCTTTGATCCCCTCTCGCTCCACAGTCGAGGTTTCGGCGTGGTGCATCGGCGTGGCGCGCAGGCAGAGGGATTTCGCCACGTGGTGCGAAGTTCCCCCCTCCCCACTGGATCCTCCCCCTCCTCTTCCTCCTCTTTAATCTCTTCCTCCTCCTCATCCTCCTCCTCCTCCTACCCTCCTCCGATTGGCATCACGTGATGGACCCAAGTCGCCGAGCGCGTGATCCGTCTTCGCCGCGCTCTTCGAACATGAACAACCCGAAAGAACGCTGACAAGTGACCTCGCCGTAACGCCGCGCAACCAATTTCTGCAGTTCCGCTCCCACCCGTGCGCAACGCGCTCTCGTCCCCTCCCCAAGTCGCCTTCCGCTCGCCAGGTGGAACAGCGTTCCTGCTCCAATATCAAGTTGTGCCACTATTGATTATGATGCTGTGGGAGGGAGGGTGGGAATGGGTGGGCCCGCTGACTCGCTCGACCTGGCGAACTTGCATTAGTACCTCGCTCATTGTCCCCACGCCCCCCCTCCCTCCTTCCCCCCCCCCAAGTCTCACACCCCTGCCATCTCCCGTAGCTTGCGAAGCGGATCCAGCAGTGGCGATGACCCCCCACCAGGAGACATGAGAAGCACAAACCCGAATTACCCAGGAGCGCAGCAAGCCCACCAGCAACAACTGGCACTGTCAGGGGGCGCATACATAACGAATGAGCACTCGACGAAGGATGCTGTCTTCTTGAGAGCTCCACAAGTCGACGATTTGTTGCACGACCATGCGACCTGGGTCCGTAGGGCGAAGCTCCGCTGGACCTCCCAGGAGCCCCAGGAAGTGACGACAATTGCGCCGTTGACAACTCCCCACGTGGAGCGCGAGTTCCCGCCTGGAGGCGCGTGAGACGTCGCTCCCCTGGACCTCCCAGGAACCCAAGGAAGAGACGAGACTTGCGCAGTTGGCAGCACCCCAACGGAACGCGACGTTTGGTCCATGAGCGCGTAAGACGAAGACCCGCTGGACCTCCCAGGAGCCCACGATAAAACACCGTTGCGCAGGTGGCAGCCGCCCAGGGGAGGGTGAGGTCTCGTAACTATGAACCTGGAACGTAGCTCCGCGGGACCTCCCAGGAGTCAAAGAAATCGCCGACCATTGCGCCGTCGGCCCCCCCCCATGGGAGCGCGAGGTCCCAGCTGGATGCGCGTAAGGCGTCGCTCGGCTTGAACTCCCACGAACACAGAGTAGTTGGCAGCCCCCCAGAGGAATGAGAGGTACCGTCTGGAGGCGCGTGGGACATCGCTCTCCTGGGCATCCCTGGATCCCGTACCAGTGCTGACAATTGCGCGTGCAGCAGCCTTTACAGAAAGCGCGAGGTCACGTCTAGATGCGCCGAAGACGCAGCCCCGCTGAATCTGCAGAAACCAACGACAATGCCGACAGTTGTGCGGGTGACAGCCCCGCAGATGAGCGCAAGGTCCCATCTGGATGCGCGCAAAATGTCGCCCCGCTGAACCGCACATGAGCCCACGACGTGGTGAGACTTCTTCCGCACTTGCCCCCCCCCCTCACGGGGGCGCAAGGTCTCGTCTGGCAAGTAGAACGCTGCTGTCGTGGACCTCTCAGGAGCTCACACAGCGGTGGCTGTTGCGCAATTCGCAGGCCCCCAGGGGAGACACAAGTACCGTCTGAATGCGCGGCGCGCGTACGGTCTGGAACTTCTGGATGGCGCGTGTCGCCACGGCGGCCCTGGCGACAAGCTATGCCCTGCCTCGGGAAAGCTCGGGACTTTGACCTCTGGGATCAGGGACGTGGATCGCGTGTCGCACCGAGCAGATGTGGGCCAGAACCGGCGGAGCAGAATGCTGACAGTCGCGCGGATGCCCTCCCCCACCCAAGGGTAGCGATAGGTCCCCACTGGATGCGCGTAAGACGTCGCTCCGCTGGACCTCCCAGGAGCCCACAGAAGCGACGAGACTTGCGCAGCTGGCGGCCCCACAGTGGCACACAAAGTCTCGTGTGTACGGACCCGAGGCGCAGCTCCGCTGGACCTCGCAGGAGCCCACAGAAATACTGACAGCTGCGCAGGTTACAACTCCTCATTGAAGCGCGAGGTCCCGTCTGGCGACGACGACGACCTACGAGAACCTCCTAGATGTTCTGAGAACCTCCGAACACATTTAAAACCTTGAGGAGGCATGTGAAAACGCATGGTGAAATATTTGAAAAACACTGGAAACGGCAAGATTATCATAGTGGAATTGCATGATGCTATCATAAAAGCACTGCGCAAAACACTGGAAATCAGTGTTGTATGGTAGATTTGTGTCGTGACGACCTGCCTGGACGTTTGTTTCTGACATCGGGTGGATGGTCCATGGGGAAACCAAGAGGTACCGATACCGCTGCTCCATGGACCTCTCCTGGGGTGCGTTCTGACAAGAGTTTGGAGGCGAACCCAGCGGTGGCGACGAGAGGGCCTCTGAGGAGGCCCAAAAGGCGAAACCGAGGGAAGGGTAGCGGTATGGGTGCCTCTTCCTCATCTGAATTCAACCTCGAACGGCCGCTGACAGCGCCCTTCATTCGATGTCGGCCGACCGCGTCCAGCCTCGCACGGCGGCGCTGGGGTCGCCGCTGCGCCGACCACGACCCCGCCCGTAGAAGTGGCGTGGGGGGAAAGTGGTCCTGAGAGAAAAACGGATCCCGGACCCCGGGGCCTTCTCCTGGGACGGGGTCTTCCTCCCGAGTGGTTTCCTGACGGTCCAGAGGGGCCCATGAAGGGCCCAGAAACGAGGAAAAACCTCAGGACCCGTTTCCCTCAGGACACATTTCCCTCATGGCGGCAGACCCCCAGTGGTCTCGACCCATTCCCCAGGACCAGCTTTTCATCCCGAGCTGCTTTCTAACGGCCCCGAGGCCCGGCGACGGCCCCATGAGGCCGAAAGTATTGAGAAGCCTCCCGTCGCGATATTTTGTTCACGACTCGAGGGGGGTCTGGGAACCTGCAGAGAACAGTGCCAGACGTGCAGCACGTGGAGATCAGCGGCCGCGGCGGCCGCGGCGGCCGCGCTCAGATGGCCCACATGCGCAGGAGACGCGCGGCCTCCCCCTCGAGGCCGCAGCCGTTCGGGCAGGCCACGACGCGGCGCTGGGGCGGCGGGTCGTCGTCGCCGACGACTTCGTCGTGCTCGTCGTCGACGTCGCGTTCTCGTTGTAGACGCCGTCGCCGACATGCAGCCTAGTTGCTGCACGAAGGAACGCCAACTAAGGAATGAAGGCCCTTCTTGGCCCAGAGGCGCCTGGGTGCACGACGAGGGCCAAAGGAACAGCCACGAGAGGACCTGAGGAACAGCGAGCCCGAAGCGGTCCTTGTTTCAGCGTCTTGACTGTAGTTGTCGTGTTCGTGTTCGTCGTTGTCGTGTGCGTCGTCGTGGTGCTCGTCATCGACGTCGTCGTCGTCGTCGTTTTTATCGGAAGTTTCATGCCCGGCATATTGCGGCCTCCGGAGGCTCGTTTGGAGCCCCTTGGGCCGGCGAAAAATGGCCCAGGGTGAAAAGCTGGGTCCCCAAGAAGGGGGTCGAGAGACCCAGCGCATGTCAGGGACGGCGTGGTCGTCGTCGTCGTCGTCGTCGTCGTCGTCGTCGTCGTCGCCGTCGTCGTCGTCGTCGTCGTCGTCGTCGTCGTCGTCGTCGTCGTCGTCGTCGTCGTCGTCGTCGTCGTCGTCGTCGTCGTCGTCGTCGTCTCCACTGCCGTCGCCGTCGTCATCGTCGTCGCCACCGCGTTCGTCGTCGTCGTCGCCATCGTCGCCATCGTCGCTTTCGTCGTCGACGTTATCGTCGTCGTCGTCGTCGTCGTCGTCGTCGTCGTCGTCGTCGTCCTCCACGTCCTCCTCGTCCTCGTCCTCGCCCCAAACAGGGGGGCGAGAGATCCAGCGGAGGTGTGGGCCGCCGTCGTCGGCGGCGCAGGTCGAGGCTCGAGGGTCGAAGCTCTCGGACGCATTTTGGGTCTTCTCCCGCGTGCCTCCGGGTCGTCGTCCTCGGCGTCGTCGTCGCCGCCGCCGCCGCCGTCGTCGCCGCCGCCGCCGCCGTCGCCGCCGCCGCCGTCGTCGCCGTCGCCGCCGCCGCCGTCACCGTCGCCGCTGTCGTCGCCGTCTCGCCGTCGTCGTCGCCGTCGTCGCCGTCGTCGCCGTCGCCGTCGTCGTCGTCGCCGTCGCCGTCGCCGTGGTCACCGTGGCCGCCGACGCCGTCGTCGTCGACGCCATCGTCGCCGTCGTCGTCGCCGTCCTCCTCCCCCTTCTCCTCCTTCTTGTTTCTCTGATTAACCTTCTTCTCCTCCTCCTTCTTCTTTCCTCGTCCTCTTCCTCCCCCCCCTCCTCCTCCTCCTCCTCGTCTTCGTCCTCGTCCTCGTCCTCCTCCTCCTCCTCCTCCTCTCCCTCCTCCTCCTCCTCCTCCTCCCTCCTCCTCCTCCCTCCTCCCCTCCTCCCCTCCTCCCCCTCCTCCCCCCCTTGCTCCTCTCCCCCCCTCCTCCTCTCATCCTCCTACCTCTGCTCCTCCTCCTCCTCCTCCTCCTCCTTCTCGGCGTCCTCCTCCTCCTCCTCCTCCTCCTCCTCCTCCGAGAACGGCGCCCATTCACCGCACCATGTCTGGACTCCGGTCAGGCACCGCTGCAACGCGGTAGGGTGCAGAGCTGTTCGGCTCTCTACGGGCCGAAGAGCGAACTGTGCACAGTACCATTCCTGGGTCGAGCCTCGACGAGCATTCTGGAGACGCCAACCCGGCACGGTGCATACAAGCCGTCCGCGGAGAACGGGCTCCAGGGAAAAAAACACTGGGGTCGAGGGCATCAGGGCCCCGCCGTCATGGGGAAGCGCGTCGGGGGGCCAGAGGGAGGGAGTACCGTGGGCACGCCGAGCAAGAAGCAGAGCTGCCGGCAGGTGCCCCGCAGAAGCTTCTGACTCCCCGGCAGCGGCCGTGAGCAGGGCCATCGAGAGGACACGCGAGGGGACGCAGGACTGCTCCGAGGGCAATGCGCCCCCCCTCCAAAGCCGGAGGACACAAGCGGCGTCTGCTCTGCCGAGGCCGTGACCGCGGGCCTCCTCGATTTGACCAGGGCCCAACGATTTAGCAGGGATGCCAATCAGAGTCGACTGCGTCCTCCCTACCCACGACGAAGCCAGGACGATGATAAAATCGGTTGAGAATAAATCGGGCATCTCTGAGATCCGGCGGCTCTGGATGATGCCTCGCGCGCCGCAGCCTTCTCAGAGCGTTCCGGAACGCTGAGAGCGTTCCCGAACGCTCTGGAACGGATTTATCCTCGCCCTAGCCCCGTCCAACTCCCTCCCTCCCTCATTCTCTCCCTCCCTCCCTCCCTCCCATGGCGTGGCCAATTCACAAGCATAGCACGGCCAAAGGAGTCCCGACTTGCACTTGGAACGGTCCTTGGAGGTGAAGGGGGCGAGCTGGTGCGAGCTTAGGTGGGCACGACCGCTAGGAGGAGGAGGAGGAGGAGGAGGAGGAGGAGGAGGAGGAGGAGGAGGAGGAGGAGGAGGAGGAGGAGGAGGAGGAGAGGAGGAGGAGGAGGAGGAGGAGGAGGAGGAGGAGGAGGAGGAGGAGAATGGAGGACAAGTGTAAATCCAGGAGTCACCTACGGTGTTGGAATAAACACTCCTTCCAAGATCTCTCTTCATGGGCCCCTAAAAGGGCTCATGTCCGCTGAGGGAACTGCCTCGTTGAAAGGCAGCCGTTTGAAGACCCTGAACCCTGGAGCATGCCAAAACATTATTCGCTGGACTCCGACGCCACAGATGAACCTGACTGTTGCGTCTTGACGACCCTGAATCGCGCCAAAACGCCATTCCTGGGATTTCAACACCGCGAATAAACGTAACTGTTGCACCCTCATAATCCTGAACCTTTCCAGAATACCATTTCTGGCACGTTGACCATGGGAATCAATGAACGTCTTCCAAATTTTGAAAAAAAAAAAGAGGAATGTGCGCGGCGCTCAGGCGAGAGCCACATTTTGGGGAGGAACCGCCCCGAATTCGTTGAGTGCTTGCAAGTTGCTAGAACGAGTGTGCGCGGCGCTAAGGCGAGACCCACATGTTGAAAACCACCCGCCCTCAATATGTGGAACTGTTGCCACTGTTTAAGCTTCAGGGTCATAAATGGTGAGGAAGTCCCAGCGAAACGCCCAGCCCGCCCTACAGACAACTCTGGTGTGCGAGGGGGAGGAGTTATCTATAAGGAGAAGGGATGGAGGAGGAGAGGGACTAGGAGGAGGAGGAGGCAGAGGAGGAGGGAGGAGGAGGGAGGAGAGGGAGGAAGGAGGAGGCAGAGGCAGGAGGGAGGAGGGAGGGAGGGGGGGGGGGAGGGAGGAGGGAGGAGGGAGGAGGAGGGGAGGGAGGAGGAGGAGGAGGAGGAGGAGGAGGAGGAGGGAGGAGGGGAGGGAGGAGGAGGAGGAGGAGAGGAGGAGGAGGAGGAAAGGAGGAGGAGGAGGAGAGGGGAGGAGGAGGAGGAGGAGGAGGAGAAAGAGGAAGAAGAGGAGGAGGAGGAGGAGGAGGAGGAGGAGGAGGAGGAGGAGGAGAGGATGAGGAGGAGCACGAGCAGGAGGAGGAGGAGGAGGAGGAGGAGGAGGAGGAGGAGGAGGATGAGGAGGAGGAGGAGGAGAGGGGAAGGAGGAGCAGGAGGAGGAGGAGGAGGAGGGAGGAGGAGGAGGAGGAGGAGGAGGCGGAGGAGGAGGAGGGGGAGGAGGAGGAGGGGGGCGGGAGGAGGTAAGGGAGGAGGTAGGAGGAAGGAGGGCGGAGGGAGGAGGAAGGAGGGAGGAGGGAGGGAGGAGGAGGAGGAGGAGGAGGAGGAGGAGGAGGAGGATTGTTACCGCTACGCTGCTCTCCACGGCGTCCCGCAGTCGGCCTGGCACTGGGAGCCAGGCGGCCGTCGAGCACGGCACTTAAATGGCACAGACGGGTCATACATGCCAGGAAACCATATATCAGGGCCACGCCCCCGCGACACGAGACCGAGAGGCTGGGCCAGATACAGGCCTAGGAGGTATTAAAGAGACGAGCAACACTGTTAGCATCCGCGTCAAGCCAGACGTCCGAAAGCTTGGGGTGCTTGCCAGCCGAAAGTCTGTCCCAGTAATACTTAGAACACCTAATAGTATGAGGCCTACCTGGGCACGGTTTAGCCAGGTAGCGCACGTAATTGCCAGTGGAAAACGCCTTACAACGGACACCGACGCAGACTATGCCGCCGTCCGAACACGCTAATCCAAGACAGTTGTGCTCCAGATGCTGCAGGACGTCAACCTGGAGCTTATGCTTCCTAGTGCAACTCGAATTATCCCGCGGGAAAACCCCACGGCACACAGTGAGGCAGTGATTGCACTGCCAGAAGCTACCCACCTTCTTCCAAAGATGGGGCACTTTGACTGGCACTGGTTTCGGGTCGACGGGCGCACGAGTGGCTTCCGACAAGTCGAGCGGAGGCCAGAGAGGCAGCGCACGGGCAGCCAAAACAAAAACCTTGCGAACGACCGACAGGCATTTATCGAGCCACTCTTGCTGCTCAGGGCTCGGCTTCTCGTGAGCTAGGGCCCCAAGCTTAGCATAGTGGTCGGCGAGGTCGTTCCCCGTCTTACAGAACTTCAGATAGGCATCATTACCCACCTGCTCGTCCGACATGTGGCCTTTCACCTTATGGATGGCCCCCATTTGACAGTCTGCGGTCCAAACAAACATACCCGAGTGCACTCGCTTATACGACAAGTGTTCACTACGAGGGAGGGCCCACAGAGCTACTACATTCTGGCAATCGCTATACCCCACAGCTGGAGAGACAGCATCCTGGCAAGCAGCAGTGCAGGCAGCAAAATCACCAGCCTGAGCCGTTTGGGGAATGGGGTAGGGGAGGGGGGCATAGACATGACCCAGCTCCTGCCCAGAGTCGGACACCGAGACATAACTCCACCCCGTCCTCGATAATTCTCTTATGACCGAGCGAACACAAGAACCGTCCATGAAGATATTCCACGAAACTCTAGAATCGTCTTTATCAAGATCGTCAAAATGCTCATAGCTGGGCTCGCACATCGATGGGGGTGGGAACCTATCACCAGGGTGGGTAAACAGCCCCATCGTGTACATTATCTTGTCAGCATCCGACAACGAGTCGTACTCCAGCGGCCGAAACTGAAACCTTTCTCCGAAGATGTCCTCTCGGGCCTGGGCGACGGACTCGCGCTGGCAGCACCGCGGCCTGTGGAAAATGGTGCCCCTTGCCACGCCGCACAGCGGGCACAACGCGTCATGCATGATGTAGCCGTGGCCCTCGGCTCGACCCTTGGCCCAGGGCGCCCGGCAGACAAGACCTCTTTCTCGAAGGGGGTGAATTTTAAAGAACTCATGGCCGCAAGGGCCGCGTCGAAACAGACTCTGCGGTCCAGGCCCAGGGACCGCCCATAATCACGTTCCAGATTCCTCAAAACAGCAGCACGGAGGAGACGCTTCAGGAGGCAAGGCGAAACCAAGGCAAAGGAAACTTCCACCCCCAGGTCATCGACGAGCATGCTGAAGCTCGGCATCTCCCACCCAAGACGCCCCACCGAGAGACGAAGGGCCCCCGCAGGGCCGCGCACGCGACGCCACGGCTGGAGAGGCCCCGAAAAACCCACAGCCCAGGCACCGCGGAGCTCGGCCAAGCTGAGGCCGAACTGGTAGGCCCCCACCAGGCAGGCCCAGATCTCTTTAGACCACCTCACAATGGGCGCGACGGACGCGTACCAGGTGGGGTCAGCGGCAAACAGCAAAGTTGCCGTGAGAGATCTCCCTCCAGCGGAGGGCTGCAAGAAACGACCCATGGCTCTCCGAAGGGTGAAAAGCTCATGGTCCGAGGTGCCGTGCACCTCGCAACCGTAGGTTCGGCTGGCAAGGGGCCCAGTCGTGAAAACTCGGCGCGAGCGTCGACCGAGGGTTCTCTTATGACGAGTCAGACGAGCAACCTTGGCCGAAAACAGGGTCTTACGAACCTTAAACCTGCCTCCTCGACGAGCGACGCGACGGGGCCTGCCAGCAGCATCGTCGATGCCGAGGTTGACAGCGGAGTCACACGGCGCTCCGCCCACCGTGCCAAGACCTTGGCGCACGGCCTTAGCAACAGAAAGATGCGAGGCGAGAACTGCCGCCTTCTTGACAGCGATCGCGCAGCCAAGATCGCCCTCGATGACCACTTGCAACTTAATGGCCCCCATCCAGGAGGTCATTAACGACCGTCGGAGCGGCCCCTTGGCACGACAAGGT
Organism: Prorocentrum cordatum; assembly: GCA_963575745.1. Classification (NCBI taxonomy): domain Eukaryota; class Dinophyceae; order Prorocentrales; family Prorocentraceae; genus Prorocentrum; species Prorocentrum cordatum. Next base: position 135,399 of record CAUYUJ010019885.1, on the reverse strand, counting down.
GTAATCATCGATATATGCCTTCAACGAAACCGATCTTGGCAAGCTAAGCCCATCCAAGGCAGCTAAGCTGAAGACACGGATTAAAGTGGTCGCGAAGCCGCAGCCTGCCACAAGACCTCGCCATGCGAACTTGGGCCCGATGGCCCTGCGGATCATGGCGATGTAGCGGCAGGCGCGGTAAACAACATCGCATACTCTCGCAATCTGCATGGGGAAACCGTGCCGGCGGCAACGCTGCAAGAGAAGATCCAGGTCGACCGATTCATAAAACTTGAGAAGGTCCCAAAGAACCGAACTGGAGCATACATCGGAAGAAACAGCCTTCTCACTACGTACGCATTGCCGCCAGACAGTGTCCACGCTCGAGGCGAAGGAGCCCGCGGCGAAGAGGTCCCTGCTGTTAGCCGCTTCCCACCTGCGAGCATACTCACGACGAGCGCGGGCCCAGAGACGATACACAGACACGAATAATCCTATCGGTCTGTGACCACTATCGGGCTTGGCAAGCATGATGAGCAGCAGCGCGCGCATCTGCATTGGCAAGTGCCCTGACTTCTCGAACGTGGCGATGAGACGAGAGAGGACGACAAGCGCCTGATCCGAGAGGTGCTGGAAGTGGCTAACATGGAAGCCGTCGACCGAGGTGGCCGTGTGCTTCGGGAAAGACCTAGAGACACGACGAAGGTCGGCTGGGGCCAACTCGGGCAAGGGCTCGAGCACCTCAAAGCGGGCACCTGTCGCCGGGGGGGGCCTGCTGGTCTTCGGCATGCCAAAAACCAAAAAACTTAGCACATTCGGACTCAAGGAGGGCCTGTGGGTCCGAAACAACTTCGCCTTTGACGCTGAGGGCAGTGGTGGGGGTCCAACCAGGGGCCCCCCGAACCACCCCATGGGCATGCCGAGCCCCAGACTCAATGTTGGTCTTGAGCCATGAAACCCAATTACGATTCTCAGCATTACGATGTTCGTTCTGGGCCACAGCTTGGGCCTGGGAGACCGCATCCAGGGCATATTCAGGTTCCCCAGAGACGACGGACTGACTAGGAGGGCTATGGGTGACGACGTCCCTGCAGCGCAGAAGTAGCGCGGCCGCGTGGCCGCTCCACTCTCCCAGCCTGGCAGGGGGATTGAAAAGCTCAGCAGCCGTGGCACAGAGATGGCTGCTGCGTGCCGAGCTGTGCTCGGCGCGCCCTGACACTGTCCTTTCGGTTATACTGCCATGAGCAAAACGCGGGGGGGAGGGGTGCTCGGGCTCAGCCGTCGACGCTCCTAAGGCGTACAGCTGCAGCCAAATCCGATACCGATTGCTGAGCCAGCGCAGCTGCGAAGCCAACTGCGACGTCGACGAAACACCTTCCATCGAGGCCGAACTCGGCTGCAGCAGGCTGACCCAGTGCAACCCCGCCTGGCGCCCACGACTGCCGTGGTGCGAAAGGCGGCACTGAAACACTCCTTCGAGCTCCTTTTCAGCCGTGTTGGTCCAATGTTTAGATGGTGTCAAGATGATACTGGGTAGCATCAGTCTCCCCACTCTCGGCCGCAGCCAGGGCTCGGGAGGCCAACCGATCCAAAACTCCCCATTCAAAGGGGGGCTCAGGGCAAGGTCCCGCGGGCCGACTAGTGGGCAAGGGTGGGGGACGTCGAAAGGTCAAAGCTTTGAGAGACGCAAGGGAGGGGTGGAAGGTGAGGGAGACAGGGTCATGCGTCGCTAACTCCGAATCGCTCACTATCTTCACGCCTTTAATCCCCTGCGCCAGGCGGGAACAACAAAGGAAGACATCGAACATCTTCACGCCCCCAGTGCTGCGACAGGTGCCCTCGACACCAGGGGGGTACACAATGTCAGCCCCCATCCTTCGGTGAATCGCCGAGCCTGCTAGCACGGTGGGCTCCAAGTTGAAGTCGGCACCGACAAGGAACGGCACAGACGTACTCTTTGCTAGCGCCGCTACGCCAGCAAGAATATCCTGATTGAAATCGCTAAGTCCAACACAATCCTGCAGGTAGACACTAACAACGTAGAAAGAGGCCTGACCTGGGAGGTGGACGAGAGCACCGAGGGCCCTGTGGGGCCGAATCGTGGGACCACAATCGGGGCGGTGCAACCCGAGGAAGGACCTAACCAGGACCCCGACCCCAGCCGAAGGGCCCCCCCCAGGCCCCAGGGTTCCAGGTTCGAAGCTGGCTTTCCACCCGATTCGCACACACCAGGCCGAAGCCTTCCTGATGTCCTCAGCGCTTATGAGCTTGTGCTCCTGGACGAGCACGATGTGGGCCGAGGTAATTCCCAACAATTGTTGGAGCGAGCTCCAAGTCGTGCCGTTAGCCGTCACTATCTCCAGTTCAATAGACTCATTAGCAGCAACAAAATCTCCATGGTCCCAAGGGCGATGCTGACACGTATTCCGTGGGGCATCCAAAACTGGGCAGGAGGTATGGGAGTCTAGGGTAGGAGGAAGGTGATGGCTCGGCATAGGTCTGGCTAGGAGCAAGCCGCCCCCCTGGCTGGGGGGCCCGCTGGTGGCGGCGCCTTCCCGTCTGGGACCGCGGGGGGCGCCTTGTCCGGTCCCCTACTGATCGCCTCACGAGCCTGGGCACGGACAGAGGCGCCAGGCTTGGAAGGCGGGGCGCCTGGGGCAACAGGCGGCGCAGGGGCGGCCTTGCTTCCAGCAGCCGAGGCCGACGCTCCCGATGCCTCAGAGGCGGCAGCGGCGTCTCCTGCAGGTGCACCAGCAGCAGCAGGTTCGGCGTCCGTCTTCCGCTTCTTCGCGAGCCGCTTGGCCTGCTCCTGGTGGTTCTTCTTAAGCTCGACGCACTTAGCCTGAACCTTGTCGAACAGGGCCGTCGTGAGGGTAGTGATGCGCTCTGACAACTGCTCCTTGGGAGACTGGGTTTCACGTAGGTCTTTTGGGGCAACGTCCTGAAACTCCGCCAACCCAAACATGTCGCCGTCGTCGAGCACGAACGAGGACAGCTTGCCATCAAGGATGTCCTGCAGGCGCAGCACTGGGGCGGCTGGGGCCTCCTGCTGTGGCTGAGACGGCTGGACCGTGACAGACAGGTGCAGCTCTGAGATGGCAGACTTGTACTCCTGATCGCATCGCTCAAGCTCCTGCAGCGTGACCTCCAAGTCCGCGCGCTGCTGAGCCAACTTTCGTTCAAGGCCGTGGACGTGGTCCAGATCGCGATCCAACTTCTTCTCGAGCCGCTGGATCTCTTTGAAGGCCGCGTCCGCCCGTTGCTGCGGGGGCGGAGGGGTTTGCGCCAACTGGGCCACCTTCTCTTGCGCCAAGGATAGCAGAGACGCGTCCCCCACCTTGGCGCTGAGCTCCACCAGCTGCTGCAACTCAGACTTGGTCGCAGTCGGGGCGGAAGCAGGCCGCGCGGGTGGAGGCCTTCCCGACACTGCGTTTGCTGCAGCACGACGAACTTCAGCAGCAGCCGCTCCTCGGGGGACGCCTCCACCTCTGGCCTGACCGTCACCTGGAACGGGCTCAGTCCACTTCTTGCCGCAATGTTTGCACCACGTGTAGTTCCCCAAGTTCTTGCGGCATCCGCAATGCCCGCAAGTCCACTTCTTGGTGGCGTCGTAGCCGCTACGAGGCTTGCCACCAAGAGCCATCGCAGCGCCGCCGTGAGAGGAAAGGGTGTCCGAGCCGCTCTGGCCCGCGAACACCCAGCCGTTCTGAAGATCGGTGATCGCATGCACAAAAATGAATTGTGCCAGAACGGCTTGAGCCAAAATGACTACGGAAGGAGGAGGAGGAGGACGAGGAGGAGGAGGAGGAGGTGGGAGGAGGAGAAAGAGGACGAGGAGAAGGGAGGAGGGAGGAGGAGGGAGGAGGGAGGAGGGAGTAGGAGGGAAGGAAATGTCCACGCCGCCGTCCCCGCCACCACCCTCTGGCCGGGTGTTGCCAGAGGTGTCCCCGTGCGGGCCCCAGGGCCTCCAGAGCCACCCCTGCCGAGGAGCCCCCGCCCCCCCTAACCTCCGGAGGCCACCCCCCGATCGGGCGGCTCTCTGGCATGGGGCGCAAAAGCCGAAGGGCACCTCGGGCCAAGGACGCCTGCTGGCAACCCCCGGCCCGGCGCCGCCGGGGCGTGTCGTCGCGGGGCGGACCGGACAGGACGTCTGCACGTGGGCCCTCAGAGCGGCCTGGCGGCGGCGCTGGGCGGAGGGGGGGGGCGGCCGCCCGCGCGCTGCGTTGAGAGGGGGTCCATGCATCCAACGTGCTGGAACGGCCAGGGCGGAGCTTCGCTTCGCCTCTTCCAGCCTCGGGGGGGGGCAGCGCTTTTGTGTGCCAAGGGGCCGTCAGAAGATATCACGACTCGGGGCAAAAAGCGGCCCCCCGGGGAGGGGGGTCTCGAGACTTCTGGGGCGGCCGCTGGAGAGTGGAGGAAAGATGGTTCAATTTCAATATCGGTGAGGAGCCTTGCGTTAGCACTCCTCCTCCTCCTCCTCCTCCTCCTCCTCCTCCTCTTCCTCCTCCTCCTCCTCCTCCTCCCTTCTACTCCTCATCCTCCTCCTTCTCCTCCGTCTCCTCCTCCATTCCTTCTCATTATAATAAATAACTCCTCCCTGTCGCATCCCGAGGCCAGTTTTTAGGGCGGGCCGGACGTTTCGCCTCAGACCTCCTCACCACTATGACCCTGAATCTTCAAAAGTGCCAACTGTTTCACAGATGGAGTGCGGGTGGTTTTCAACATGTGGCTCTCGCCTTAGCGCCGCGCACATTTGTTTTCAACATTTGCAAGATTTGCACGGGTTGAGGGCGGGTGGTTTTCAACATGTGGCTCTCGACTTAGCGCCGCACACAGTGGTTCCAAAAATTTGCAAGAGTTTGACAGATGAAGGGCGGGTGGTTTTCAACATGTGGCTCTCGACTTAGCGCCGCGCACATTCATTGTAAACACTTGCAAGAGCTTCACGGATGGAGGGCGGGTAGTTTTCAAAATGTGGCTCTCGCCTTTGCGCCGCGCACATTGGTTGTAAACATTTGCACGAATTTCACGGATTGAGGGCGGTTCCTTTTCAAAATGTGGCTCTCGCCTCAGCGCCGCGCACATTATTTGCAACAAGTTGCAAGAGTTGCACGGATTGAGGGCGGGTGGTTTTCAAAATGTGGCTCTCGCCTTAGCGCCGCGCACATTCGTTTTAAAACATTGTAAGAGTTTCACGGATTCCCATGAACAGCGTACCAAATATATTGCTTTGGGAGGATTCTGGACAGTGCGGGCGTAACAAGTATGTTGATTCGCAACGTTGAAATCGAAAACATAGCGTTATGGCACGATTCCGGATTGCCAAAACGCAGCAGTCAGGTTGCTACGTGGCGTTGAAATCCCGAAAGCAATGTTTTGGCATGCTTCAGGATCTTCGAGCGGTTGTCTTCCAACGAGGCAGTTCTCTCAATGGAAATGAACCGTTGTAGGGCCTGTGCAGAGGGAGCTTGGAGGGAGGGGGAATCCCAGCATCGTTGATGACTCTTGGGTTTACACTGGTCCTCCTCCTCCTCCTCCTCCTCCTCCTCCTCCTCCTCCTCCCTTCTACTCCTCCTCCTCCGCTTCCCGGGTGAAGATCAAGCCATCGGGTGTCTGGAAGACTGGAGGGAGATCGGGGCTCCCAGACCTCCCCGGCCCACTTCGCATCGATGTCTCGCCGCTCTCGGCCCCGCGGGGGGCCCTCGCCAAGGCCCCCCGGGCCGTCAAGATACGGCTCGGGATGGAACTCCGAGTGGGGGCCTCCGGGGTCCACGCTGTGGAGGGAGAAGACTTCGGGGGCACGTATCCGACGGAGGAAGAAGAGGGACGGGCGGGGAGGAGGAGCGCGAGGCAGGAGGAGGGAAGGACGGTGAGGGAGGGCGAGGCGGAAGAGTAGGGGCAGGGAAGGAGATCGGATGGAGGAGGGAAAAGGGAGCAGGGTGATGGGAGAGATTGAGGGGGAGGGGAGAAGAGGAATGCGAGGGGCCTTTTTGTCTGCGCTGTTCAGTGGACGATTTGCCTCAGCAGAGTAATTCGAAGGACGGAACATCAGCCCGATACTGCAAAGCTGGATCGTCGTGCTCATCGTCCAGCTTGATAATGCAGCGGCGGACCCAGAGATCCGACGACGAGACGTGGACAAAAATCACAGTGTCGCGAAGATCGAGGTGGACACTTAATATGTCTGCGGCATTTCTGAAGCAAGATCGACTCGCGAGGGTCTTGCGAACCCCAAGCATGTGGTCGTGAGTATACATTCGGACCTAGGCCAGAAGAACACCCACCAAGAGCACGAGACCCCCCGCCGGCCAAAACACACAGAACATCCAAGGAACCCCTCCCCAAGAACATTCCGCCAACATGAAGAACACTAAGGTACCCTCCCCGAACCGACCCCGATCTCATACCTCGGTCCGGCTGTATCGCAACAGGCAAGTCTGAATGCTCCTCCTCTCCCAGAACTGCTTTCGAGCCACAGCTCGGGCCCCACGCGGCCGTGCGGGACGCATCCAGGCCCCTTCTGCACGCCCGACGGGGCGCAGCTGGTGCAAACCTCTCTGGGCAAGAGGAGCACCAGGAACATCAAACGATCGTCCGAAGAGCCCAGCGTCTCTGATCCCCAGACCTCTGAGGACATGACAACTTCCAACGGTGGCAGCTAGACCTCTCGACCCCCTTCTTGTGGGCTAATTCTGCGTTTGGGATCTTGTTACTTGTCCTAGGTCTACACGGGCTTCCGCCAAGGCTGATCTCTTTGTCACCCCGCGAACGCCAACGCAAGTCAAGCATGCTCCATGTAACGTGCAGCCAGGTACGCACGAAATCGAGCAGTCGGAGAAGGGTGTAGAGGAGGAAGAGGAACGGAAACGAAGGAATGGGGATCGCGGTTGCCCAAATCACGCACGCCTCCTCCGAAGCCGAAACACAAAGAAAAATGCCGGCATGGCCAAACTCGACGGCGTAAGGTCCCCCAGATGATCCCTCGAGGTCCGCTCATCGAGGCGTCGGGAGACCTCCCAATATTATTTGAATTTGAGTTGCCGTTTTCCAAAACAAAACAAAAAAGCTTAGCACACGAAGGAGCACGATCCCCAATTCAGTATTCCTTCTCTCGTTTCTGGCATCATGGAAATCACATTCAAATGCAAAAAATGCATTCCCCACGACTGGCGTCTCGTCCTGCAGCAATTTCTGACGGCCCCATGCGCGGGAAAGGCCCCAGGGAACACGAAAACGGCGAAACACCTCAGGACCCGTTTCCCTCAGGAGCCCTTTGCTTCCGGCAGCCTTCAGCATGTTCGCCAGCGCGGGCCCCAAACAGTAAATAGTGTACTGCGGATGTGTAAGCTATGTGTTGCGAAATGTGTGTTGCAAGCCATGTGGAACAATCCAGGTGCTGTACGCAATGTATTGTATGCTACGTGGTGCAGCTAACTACTGCCACCCATGACTTGTCAATTCCATTGCTCGCGGAAGCATCCAACCCTCCCCCCCCTTGTTTTGCAAAACCCATGCGGCCGCGATGGCGCTGCCTGCGTCGCGCGCGCGCAATCTCGCGCGCAGAGTGGCCAACTGGTTTGGCTTCTGACGCGGTCGTGATGGCGCTTGCCGATGAGAAATCCTCAGCGTGTCTCAGAGGTAGCTCTGGCGCGCGGGCACTTCAGTGCGGGCAGGTGGCTCGGGCGGGCGCGATATCATGATGGCATCAGCAACGACGACAAAGCCCATGATAGAGGGACGGAGGTGGCGACGATGACGATGACCATAGCAAGGCCAATGACGGCGTCAGTGTTGGTGACGACGATGACGATGAGAATGTCCATGTGTGGGTGACACAGGTGAGGTGGCCGATGATGGCGGCAATGGCGGCGATTGACGATGCCCGTGACGGCGGTGATGCGATGTCGCTGATGAGGGTGGTGGTGAGGAAGTCCGCACACAAAATTTCAAGACTTCTGACAAAGACTTGTGTTGGAAAACTGTTATTTGTCTTAAACTATGTGTTTGAAGAACTCTACCTTGAATTTCTTCGAACACCAACGGTGTTGGACGGATTTCGACACGCGCGCGTGGCACTAGGCGCATGCTAGATCAACACATATTCACCGCGTGGTGAGGTGCGAATGCGAGATTACTAAAATCAGATGATCTTCCTGTGGCTTCATCAAGGGCGCGCGAGCAGCAATTGTGAGAGATCTTGTACACACAACCCAAGTGTGTTGATGGTGCTGTTTTGAGTTTGCAGAGCGAGTGTGTGTTGCCCTGATTTCGATACGTGCGCGCGCGTGTGGACTTTGGTGTTTGTTGCGAGGGATGCGTGCAACAAGTTGTGTTGAGATGCGCGAGTGTGCGCGCATGGTATTATCTGTCAGGGATGGCGGAGGATCGATGTCGGCCTGGCTGGGATGGTTTGACTTCGTATGGAAAGTGAGCGATGGGGCAAAATCTTATGTAATTTGCAATGTCCAGGGGGGCATCGAGAAATCCGGGGGCGAGAGGTTGGTAGAGCCGATCCCTCATTTTGCAAGGAGAATATATCCCGCGTGAGCTACGTGGTGCAAGCTATAAAGAATAACCCGACGTCCCTGGTAACAATCCCCTGGGGGTAATGAAATTCGGTGGCCCTGGGGGGGAATATTTTTGTTCGCCCCGGCAGCTCGCATGTTCGTGACTTGGGAAAGCTCAGCTGGTGAGACTCCTGTAGCGCTGCCACGCGTTCGTGGTACTGTTGCTACTCATCATAAAGAGATCGCAACTTCGACTCGTATTTTCCCTGGCGATAATGAGGTCTGGCCCCGGAGAATCAACACTCAAGGGTTAAAGGACGGGGTATGCTGATTATCGGGGGCACGGGGTTGCGCTATGTTTAGGTCGCGCATGCCCTCCCGCAGGCGGAGATTGGACGAAAAACCAAACATACCACCAACATACCACCAACATGCAAAACAAAAAAACAAAACGTCGTCCCCAGACTATTGTTTGACTCTTTTTGAATATCCCCCCCTGTAGAGGGACACGCCCGACTCAACGCTATGTGGCGTCAGCTACGTGGCGCCCACGGCCGCCCCCAAGGCGAAAACTCGCCGCACCAGCCGCCAGCGCCCACGGCAGCCCGTGGGGCGAAACCTGGCTGCGTACGCCCATCCAGCTACTGACCAGACTAAGTGCAAGCCATGATTCCTGGGGAGTATTACCAAAGCTCCCCCCCCCAGATTTGGGGATGGCCCTTAACTGCTAATTGTTCGAAACGGTCGATCGGAGATAATCAAAACGATATGAACAACCATGCGCGCTGGGGGGTGTCGAGTCTGGCCTCGATGTGGGGGGTCCCTGGACCCTGGTGCCGTTCCCCAGGACGAGCTTTCCGTCCTGGGCCGTTTCCTGACACTCCTGGGGCCCGCGGAGGGCCCCGACAGCCCCAAGAGCGGCGAAAGACCTCAGGACCCGGTGCCCTCAGGACCCGCTTCCCCCATGGCGGCTCGATGGAGGGGGTGTTCTACGCATCTCTTGACAGGAAAGGAACCCCTCTCCCCATGCCCCTCGCGACCCTTTTGCCGAGCCGCGCCCCGCCGCGGGGACGAGAACCGCCAGATGACGACCCCCAAACCCGCGAAAGCGACGGCCACGACGACGACGACGACGACGACGACGACGACGACGACGACGACGACGACGACGGGAGCCGACAACCTCACAAAGCGCCAAGCTATCTTCGATTCCTTCTAGTTGCCCAGCGGCTGCCACAACAAGAACCCTAGTCTCAACTCAGACCTCCCTTCCCAGACCCCCGACGTCATGATTTTGTCATGACGTCGACCCCGAGAGGTCTCGACCCATTCCCCCGGACCGGCTTTTCACTCTGAATCATTTTTTGACGGTCCCGGGGCCTGGTCAGGTCCCTCGGAGGGCGAAAATGGCGAGAAACCTGGCGTCATGATTTTCTCATGACTCGAGGGGGTCTGGGTTCTCTGCGTACGAAGCAGCGAGAAACTTTCCGTCGTGATTCTCTCCTGACTCGAGGGGGTCTGGGTTTTCTGCGTATGAAGCGGCGAAAAATCTTCCGTCGTGATCTTCTCGTGACTCGAGGGGGTCTGGGTTCTCTGCGCAGGAAGCGGCGAAAAATCATCCGTCGTGATCTTCTCCTGACTCGAGGGGGTCTGGGTTCTCTGCGTAGGAAGCGGCGAAAAATCATCCGTCGTGATCTTCTCCTGACTCGAGGGGGTCTTGGTTCTCTGCGTACAGCGATTTCCTTTCGCCATCGGTGACGGGAAGGGCTCGCGCGCCCGCGCGCCCCCCACCGGCGGCAGCGCGCACCGCCCGCCTCGGGGAGCTCCTGCGGGCGGGGGGGGGTCGCCCGGAGGGGCCGGCAGCGGAGAAGCAGCAGCGGGCACCCGTGTCACATGTGAGCGACGATCAAAACGGGTCTTACGCGAGACGACCTTACGCGGCGGCTTACGCGGGCCGCCGGCGCGGCACGCTGCGCTGGAAGCGAGGGCGCTTAGGCGAGACCTCATGCGGGCAGCTTGCGCGCGAATGTCGGCGCAGACGACCCCGTGTTTGTTGCGCCGCTCATGAGGAGCCTACTCTTGCAGGTCAGATCCTCGAGCGCTGATCCTTGAACACTGGCCCCCGGAGCCACGACGACGAGCATGTCCCCATGCCCCGATCGACCCCGGGACGAGCCGAACAGAAAGATGAACTTGGCATCCGTCTTTGTCCAGGTATCGCGGCACAGGCTGGTCGCCAGGACTTCGAAGGAATGCAGGAAGCAACCACATGCGAACACGACCCTTGCAGGCCAGATGTCTGGAAAAAACGGTTGGGGTTCAGAATCCCACCAGCCCTCTGGGCGTAGGTGGTTTAAGGAGTTTCCTCTTCCACCCCTCTTCTTCCCCTTCGGGGAGGGGTTTACCCCTCCCCCCTGCCTCCTCTCCTGGACCTGGACGGGGCGGGTCGTGAGCGGTCAGGGCGTCCAAAACGGCCTCGGCGAGGAAGCCCAAATCATTAGTTTTACTAAGGTTTTGGCTCCATCTTGGCCACGTGAGGGACAGGGGTAAAAGAAGCTCCCCTCTTCTTTGATCGATGTCCTCCAAGATGGCCCCAAGAAGCGCACAGGAGGCCCCAAGAGGCCCCAAGATGGCCACAAGATGGCCCCGAGAGGTCCCCAAGAGGGCCCCAGGAGGCCCCCAACTTGCCAACAGGACCCCAAGCGGCCCTAAGAGGCGCCCCCAGGCATCCAAGACGCCCAAGATCCTCCCAGGACCGCCAAGAGACCCCCAAGAGGTCCCAAGAGGCCACCAAGAAGCGCCCAAGAGATATCCCAAGAGGCTCCGAGAGGCTTCCAAGAGACCTTTGCCTTTGGCCCTATTGCTTGCCCTCCTCCTGCTCCTCCTTCCTCCTCCTACTCCTTCTCTTCCTCCTCCTCCTCCTCCTCCTCCTCCTCCTCCTCCTCCTCTTCCTCATCCTATGTATCCTCCTTCTCCCCACTCCCTCATCCATCCATCCAGCCTCCTCCTTTTCCTCATCCCTCCTTCGCACGGTTCGGCCGTCCCCCTCTTTGCTCCCGCACTTCCCTGATCACCCCAACTCGCCTGGACATCGTTTCTGGATGGGCTGGTGGGAATACTTTTTTTGTCAGCGGCCGCGGGCGAGCGCGCAGGCGGCGAGTCAGGCCAAAGCGGGCTACGCAGAGACTAATTAAGAAAAGGCAGCGCGAACAGGCTAGGACTAACGCAGCAAGCCGAGGCCTCACGCGGCGGCCTAGCGGCGGGCGGGTGGCAGGGGAGACTGAAGCAGAGTCGAAGGCTGGTGGGGATATACGCAGAGCGTCTAGAACTCGAGGGATGTCTGCAGCCAAGTGAACCCAGCGGGGGCCTCCGATACCTCGGCACAAAAGGGGCAACGTGAGGGTAGGGTTTGCAATGAGCCGCAGAAGCAGAGAGATATGTCGCCGCGCCGTTTCTTTTCGACGCGCCCAAATGGAGGCCGCCGACACCACGGCAAACCCAGTGGAAGCCTTGCGCCCCGCCCCCCTGGTAGTTAACAACACGGAGCCGCGGCACACCCCTGCGGCAAACCCTGCATTGAAGGCGGAGCTGTGGTGTCCGCGGCGTCCTCTCGAAGAAGGCCGCGCGTCGGAACAAACGGGACACAAAAAGGAGAAAGCGGCGAGGGGAGAAGAGGGGAATCAAACAAGCAGAGCCGGACATCCGATGCCTTGTTTGTTTGCAACGCAAGGGTCCAAATGCCCGACCCCTTGCCCTGATGACCGCTTTGCATCCTGAGCAGTTTGCTGGACGGCCCCGGAAACCGAGGACGCCCAAAGGCCGAACACGGCGGGGGAGTTTCGTCCCTTTTTTCCGAGACGCTGGATGCCTGGGCAGACAGAGGGCAAAAGTCTAGACCCACTTTGCGGGGCCAGCATTTCATCCTGAACCGTTCGCTTTGACGATCCTGCGGCCCAGCAAGGGCCCTTTGGAGGCCGAAGGTAGCAACAAAAGCACCTGTCGTGACCTACTCAAGACCCACGGAGGGCCAGGGATGGCAGAGGAGAAAAGCGAGGGGAAGCGAACTTGAGAGCCGCGCGCTTTTTCGGCGCAGCGAAGGGCCGCCGAGCTCAGCTGGCGGGACCTACTGGCACGCCAAGCGCCGAACGTCTTGCATTGACTCCGTCCTGGAGTTCCTGCGAGGAAGGGGCCTACTGCAAGTTCGTGTCGCGGCGACCCTGGCGTTGGTTCATGACGCTGCAGGGATCGCTCAACCGTTTGCGAAACGTCCGATCGTTCAACGTCAACGGATTCTGGGCCGCCGCCGGCGCTCAACGTTGAACGCCCGCGGCGGGATCGCCACCAGTCGACGCGAAGCGAACCTGCCATTTAGGACCTCCGACGCCATCGAACAATCAAGGCGACATGTTGTTCGCCATTGTCGCCCTCTGGGGTCCAGAGGTCTGTTGAAGAGGAGGAGGAGGAGGAGCAGGAGGAGGAGGAGGACGAGGAGGATGAGGAGGAAGAGGAGGAGGAGGAGGAGGAGGAGGAGGAGGAGGAGGAGGAGGAGGAGGAGGTGGAGGAGGAGGAAGAGGAGGAGGAGGGAGGAGGAGGAGGAGGAGGAGGAGGAGGAGGAGGAGGAGGAGGAGAGGAGGAGGAGGAGGAGGAGGATGAGGAGGAAGAGGAGGAGGAGGTGGAGGAGGAGGAGGAGGAGGAGGAGGAGGAGGAGGAGGAGGAGGAGCAGACCGTAGGGAGGCGGCGCGGGTCCCCGCCTAGATGAACGCCTCCTCGCCACGACGCCCAGCGGCGTCGGCAGGTGGCGGCGGGCGGACGCGCGCAAACGAGGAGGAGGGGGCAGCAGCAGGAGGCTCGACCGCAGTGAGGTGGGGAGAGAGGGACGAACAGGGTGGCTGGGAGACGAGACTATTTTCGGCGAGGTGACACCGCCCGCTAGCCCCTGTTACGGGCAGGAGGCTGCTCCCGACTCCAGAGTCCTCCGAGCCACACACGCTGCGGACCCCAAACAGGCAGGGTGGAGGCAGCGGAGGTCGACGAGGCCGAGACAAGTGGAGCAGAGGCGAGGGGCGTACAAACACTGCTGGGGAGAGGCGAGACAGCCAGACACCCCACGGGCCCGACAGGCCACGACCCAGGTTCAAGCAAAGCAAAAGTGGCGACAGTCTCAGGGGCACTCAGAGGGCTAAGATCGGGGTCCATGCACGCATCAACAGGGGCCTCAAGCGGAGCGCCATGCGCTCTATCCACGGCCATAGCCTGAATCCGATGATGGACCGACGGCGAGCACGGAGTGGTCGTGGCCGGCGTAGACGCTGGGGCCCGTGAAAATGTGGCCGTAACCTGGGAAGGCGTAGATCGCATCTGTGAGCTCGGCGCCGCAATTCGCGGGGTCGTCGACAAGATCCATCCCCGTCTCGACCGCACAGCCACCCAGGACGGTACGGGCCCAGAGACCATCCCCTCGCAATTTACTCGAGCCTGAGGAGCTGGGCTCGAGGCGCACCCATGTTCAGGACGTTGCGTTCTAACGCCACCAAATCCAGTTCGACCAAGATGCGAAGTAGCAGGCGCCCGTCGAGACAGGTCCTCGCAACATACTCCAGACGCCTGATCCGACGGGCTCGAGGAGCACCCGCCGTCAGGATTTTGCGTTCTGACACCTCGCGCCAATCGGAACCAATCCTCGCAACCTACTCCAGTTGCCTGATCGGACGGGCTCGAGGAGCACCCGCCGCCAGGACTTTGCGTTCTAACACCCACTGCCAACGGCTGCGACCAGTCGCCGTCGTACAGGGCCTGCAAGGGGCAAACGCGCTCGGGGGTAGCCACCGCTGTAGAGGGAGTGCCAGGAGACACCAACGGAGTACACGGGCAAAGGTCAAACGACACCAGATCATCATCTTCGGTTGCAATCTCACATGGTTCGGGGACCAGACACGGCGTAAGACCTGGGCTGTCATCCTCCACAAGAATAATCCCACGCTCTTCATCGCCATGTCCAGGGTCAGCGAGGCCAATCAGGCGTTCGCCACCGCCAGGCGAGTCTGAGGTCGAAGACGTCGGGGTCGACGTAGAGGGGGCTGAGGAAGACGAACCAGCACGCCTCCGTCGCGTCCGAAAGCGAGTGTGCCACAGCGGCGGCGCGTCATCGGCGAGCACAGAAGTGGCTGCCATGCGCATGCTCCTGACCCCAGCAAGAGCAGCACTAAACGCGTCCTGCTCCGAGATCGGCCAATCAGGGATCAGGCGTACTGTGTTGTACATGCTCACAGCGGCAGCGAGGAAGCCATAAGCCGAAGTCGATGGCGACACGAGACCCCGCCCCTCCGCAATCTCCATCGGGAATCCATGTCCCACGGCGCGGCGTAGAGCAGCATGCATGCGCACGCACCGCGACTAGTGGATGAGAGAGTCGGCACATTTGTGGAAGCCGAAAGCGCACCTACGTTTCCCCGCGGGATGGAGGATGCGCGGAGAGGTAAGCCAGCCATCGCACCACGTCCTCAGCGTCGCCCAGGCCCACGAGCAGGGGCATTGGCTGAGCGTGGCTGAAATCCGAGGCCAATCGAGTCGGTCAAGCAGATCACCATGTCGTCGCACGAAAAACATCTGGAGCCTCATGTGCAGGAAATCACGAAGTGGAGCAGCTCGCGCAGCGAGATCACGAAGAGCACGATGGACGGCCCGCTGGGGCCGCGCCCGAGAGCCAGGCGGCACCTCCGCCGCGGCCGCCAGAGCGCTGCGGGCGCAGGGCAAGAGCTCAGCCCATGGCCCCGCAGAGGCGGGGCCACACAGTGCCTGCGCTAGGCTCTCGACAATGGATGGGCTCCTCCAGAAACCAAGGTCGAGTGCACCCGTGCCGACCATGTCCAGCGTCCTGGAGTCGGCCAGCGCCTCAACGTGTGCTCGCATGCCGTCCAGCAGCGGTCGGTGCTCGGGATGGGTGTGGGCAGCGGAGCGCATCAGAGTGGCAAGGTTGACGTAGGCCCAGCGCTGCACACGAGGTCCCTGCCATAGGTCCAACTGCACCCATGCATTCAGCGGGAAGGTGCCCAGGGCCACACGGTAGATCTGCGCCACCACACCCAACTCGCACGCAAGCGCTGCTCTCGGCATCCAAAAGAACTGACTGACATACGAGAGTGTGTGGTAATAATACGTGTACTATAGATGGTGGACGAGAGGCTGGCAGGGGTGACGCCACGCCCAACAGCTCGAGCCCGGAGACGAGCCTTGGCAGGCGGGTCCACCCAAGGCCTCATTAGGTCCACCGAGGGACCAAGCCACACCTCAAGATAAACGAACTCAGAGACGAGGAGGAGGAGGAGGAGGAGGAGGAGGAGGAGGAGGAGGAGGAGGAGGAGGAGGGGGAGGAGGAGGAAGAGGCGGAGGAGGAGAGAGGAGGAGGAGGAGGAGGAGGAGGAGGAGGAGGAGGAGGAGGAGGAGGAGGAGGAGGAGGAGGGGAGGAGGAGGAGGAGGAGGAGGAGGAGGAGGAGGAGGAGGAGGAGGAGGGAGGAGGAGGAGGAGGAGGAGGAGGAGGAAGAGGAGGAGGAGGAGGAGGAGGAGGAGGAGGAGGAGGAGGAGGAAGCTACGGGTACGGCTCAGCGCGTTAGAAGCGAGCCCGAACGGTGGCTGCTGCACAGCAAACCGCGCGACTGTCGAGCGCCCCTGCGAAAGTATCGACGCGGGCCCTGCCCTCGCAGAGGCCTGCCTGGGGCGCCCTTTCGGCGCGTGAAAGCACAAAAAAACGCGGGGGCCCTGCTGCAAGAAACTCCCTTCGAGCCCTCGTGCTCTCGATTCAAGCGAAGAGGCCCCGGGCCTCCTAGCAGGGGGGGGAGAGAGAGAACGACGACATAACCGCTCTCGACGACGCAAGGATGGGGGGGGAGAGCAAACTGCTGCCTCGAACTTCACGAGAACGTGGGCGGGTGGGCGGCCGCGGGGGCGGCGGGGCGGCGCACGTGCGCCCCCCTGCACTGCCTTGCCCCGCCGCTCTCGTCCCCGAGCCCGAGCCCGGCTCTTCCCCGAGGCCACGGGGCGAAAGGACAGCAGGCAGAGGAGCGAAAGGAGAAGGAATGACGAGGCGAGCCAGGAAAAGAAGGGGGACGAGGGAGAGGCCACGTCGGGCGAACGGGGCGCGGGAGGAAGAGAGGAGGACGGGCACCGACAGCAGACAGGACACGACAGGGCGGAAAAACACAGCAACGCAGGACGCCACGGGACACGGCGGGGAGAGGGAGAAGCGAAGCGCCTGAGGGGAGATAGAAAGATTCTCGCTCCTGGCTTCCGCGAAACACCGGCTGTATCCACTAGTACTGAAAGGGCACGACTTCTGCTGCTTAGATTTCACTTAGCCTTGGCCTGGCACGCTTCTGGTTGTGAGTGTCGGCGAAGCGAGGGGGTTGTCGTATCCTGTCAACATTTCCAGGTCCTGTGCTTTCCGTCGTCAATGATTGTCCCATTTCCCATGGCATCCTTTGTTAAGCAGTTCCCCATGTTCCCAATGACTTCCTCTGGTCTTCACACTCGTATCGTATGTTTGTTTGTCCCTGCCATTTCCCATGCAAGGGCCCTGAGTTGTTCTTTGACGTAATCGCCACAGTCGGATCAAACTGCCGCTGCCCCGCTTATTCTCAAGTCGATTCCGCCTGACCCTGAGCAAAGTGCAAGCCTCTCCCTGGGGCAAGACACTCAGGCATTGCGCGCCGAACTCCTTGCCTTCGCGCCACTTCCCTCCAAGATGGAGGTTCCCCGCCCGCTCCTTCCATCCGCCCTCAAGGAGTCGTTCTCGCACTCTTGTCCTTCGGCGGGGAGACGTCCTCCAAACTGGTTGGCATGGCTCCATTCTTGTTCTGCTCTTCCACTGATAATGAGATTCCCACATGGATCAAACTCGTCGCATCAAGCTCAACCCATCCGTAATACACCAATCGCGGTTGGGTCGTCAGCATCCTGGCAGGCGCTGGTCAGCTTTCATGGTGAGCTCCTCCTCGTCTTTGTACTGCTGTCGCCTGTCCACTTGATCTCGCGCTGCGGCTCCCATCCGCAGTGCCACCACGTCGAAGGGTCGTCCACCCTACACTCTGGCATCTCCTCGACAGTTTAGAATTCCTCTACGTTCTCGTCGCCCTGGTTGATAAGGTAGTTCTTCTTGTTCGGCATCTGCTTCTCCCTGTTCTCTCCGACCTCGTCATAGAGGAACCCCTTGAGCTTGGACGCTTCCGCTACATCTCCTCCGCCGTTCTGAGCTAGTCCATGAGTATCAGGATGCTTCCTGCCCTGGCCATCTTGCCCCCGCTCTTGGGCAACTTTCCCACTTTCGTTCTGGCCAGGTTGAGGAAAAACTGCTGGTGCCATTGTCTTGCCGAGCTGATATGTCCCTGCATCTTCTCCCACTCGTCGGTGCACATCATGCTTTTCTCGCTGGTCCCGCCGACCCTCCACTATTGTATCCGAGTTTTTTCGCTGTTGTGTTTTCTCCGGATACCTACACTGGGTTCTTGGCGTCCTCCTCCGTCTCGGTCTTGTTCTCCGACGGCTGGTGTCCTCCTTCTGCGACTTCTTCTGCTCGTTGAGCTGCTCTATCTGCTTTGTTAAAGATGTCGGGGAACGCTGGATCCTGTCGTTGAGCCAATCGACGACGCTGCCGCTTATGTTCGGTTTGGCCCGCCGGATCCTGGCCCTCGAAGTTCCTCATTCCTATCCTGTCAGAGTCCATAAACCAATCGTGGTCGTGTCTATCTTCTGTGCTGACCCGAAGCGCTGGTAGCATGCTCTTGCCAAATTTATTTGCGATCGTCCTCTGCCTGCCGTCCTTCCTCTGTCGGATTTCTTGCGCTTCGTGCTCTTGCTCTTCGCGTTACCCTTTCCACCCTTCTCCGTATCCTCCTCGTCCGACGTGTGGTGATACATCTCCCACGGTTCAAACGCGAAAACGTCATGTTTCGGGCTGTAAGCGTCATGATTATCACTCACACGATGTTGCGGTAGATCTCGTGGCGGGTGAGGCTCTCCATCCGATGGTACCTCAGCCTGTGTCCTGCTCCGGTGACGACGTGTAACGGGTCATTGCGGTTGCCTGGGAGGAAGAGGAGAGGAGGAGAAGGAGGATGAGGAGGAAGAGGAGGGAAGATATCCTCGGAGGCGGAGAAGGCTGGGAGGCTGAGAACGGGCGCGCTGCTTCATGGAGGGGGGGGGCGGCAATCAACGGGGGGGGGGCACCGTTTTCCCCCAGGGGGTAGGCGACCGAGGAGGAGGGAGGAGGAGGGGGGAGGAGGGGAGAGGAGGAGAGGAGGAGGAGGAGGAGGAGGAGGAGGAGGAGGAGGAGGAGGAGGAGGAGGAGGAGGAGGAGGGAGGAGGAGGAGGAGGAGGAGGAGGAGGAGGAGGAGGAGGAGGACGGGTCGCCTAAAGCCCTTCGGAGAAACCCTCCCGGGGGGGAAGAACGGTGGACCTTTCGCGCACCTTCGGGGCCCCCCCGGGGGGCTCCCTGCGGGGCCGCTCTCGGGCAGTCCACGGCCCCGCCCCCGTGTGTCGCCGCCCACCCCAGTACGGTCGGACCTGGGCCGGGAAGAACATCCCTCAAAGACGTGAGGCCCCCCCCCCCCGGCCAAAGCACACAGAATAGCCCGGGGTACCCTCCCCAGGATGCATGCGCAGGAGCATCCAACAAACACGAAGAACACGAGGGTACCCTCCCCGAAGCGACCTCGATCTCATACCTCGGTCCGACTGTACGAGACGCCGCATGGACGCCGCCGGCTCACGCTCCGGAGGATACCAATAAGGGGGCTCGGGCAGAGGGGGTCAGCCCAGCCGCCCCGCGTCTGCGGCAGGCCCCCCTGCCGTGACCACTGGGGCCCTGGTCTTCCTGACGTCGCCCGCTCAATCTTGAAAGAGCTCCAGGAGCTCTCGGCACCAACTTTCCAATTCTGCGCCGTGGCCTGCCATTCGGAGGCGACGACAGGGGCGAGTAACACATGTGGGGAGCAGCGATGGTCCATGTTTTCGGCGAGGCTCCGGGAGGGATACATATAATGCCCGCCCCCCGTTCGACGGTCCCCAGAACGTATAAGGCCAGCGCCAACGAAGGCCCGCCCAGGCTGCGAGCCACCGGCTGAGCCGGTCACGTGGTAAACACACGTGCGCTTGGGCTAAATTCGGCGGCGAGCCTGGGGGGAAGCAGCGAGGAGGGGCGGGGCGGGCCTTCTCAAAAGGCTGTCCCCCGGCCCTCTGAGAAGTCTTCTAAGCCCTTGCCCGAAGACGCAGACGACTCCTCGGAAGGCGCGAGGGCTGCTGAGAGGTCCCCCCGCCTTCCGAAAAAGGCCTTCTCCTTCTCACTTCCCCCCGTCGCTCGCCGCCGACAGTGCCGACAGCCCGAGGAGCGAGTCGACCTGGGCAACTCGCCCCTGTCGTCGTCCCCAGAAGCTCTCTCTGTGGGCCCCCGGGCTCGAAGCAGGGGCCCCCCGGGCCCCCCCGCGCCCGCGCTGACGCCGCCGCCGCGCCGGGGTGAAGCGGCGCCTGCCGCCCCGGCCCTCCCGCGGAGAGGCCAGGCGGCGGGGAGGGGGGGCTGAGACCGACAGGGCTCGGCCAGCCACGAACTGTGCTGCACGGTGGCGGCGTTTGTTCTTGTTGTGTCGCCGCTGGTCTCCGGACGCAGGCTTTCTTGCACAGCAGAGCTCGGCTGGTCCAGCCGCGCGGCGGACACCCCAGCGAGGCGGCAGGGCACGGCTTCGCCGCGGCGAGGGCCGCTTTGGGGCGGGGGCTTCGCGAGCCCCATTCGGTGAGGGCATTGGACAAGAAACCGATGGGGAAGGAATCCAGATTCTGAAAGGCGGTGGAGCACGAACTGGGGCTTGGCCGTGGGTCCGCCGCCTTCGCTGGGCAAGGAGTCCTCCAGGGTCTGGAGCCTCCTGGGCACATTCCTTGACGAGGGCCCCCACCGTGTGCTTCTCTTTGCTTCTGCCCGCCTGCTTCCCCAGGCCTGGCCTCTGCATGCTCACTGCAGGCCTTCCGCGTCGCATCGCATCACTCGGCAGCCGCTTCCCCTGGGCGGAGCGCACCACTCTTGAACAGGCCGCAGGGCACTCGGCGCAAGGGTCCCCATGCAGAAAATCGGCTGCCTTGGACGCCAGAGTTATCGGGGATAACTTCGGTCCGGGGTAACGATTGGGCCCTCGACGCATGAACCAAGCGTTACCCCTGACCTCACCCAGCGTTCGGGAGTGGCTGGACGCCCGAATGACCCGAGATTACTCGGATCCAGGACATCTCCGGTTTGGGTCCCCGAAGCACGGATCAGGAGCCACCTCTGACCACCCCCAGCCCTGATGACCCTGAGAACCGACGTTACAAAAGAAATGCAACATCGCAAAAAATCACGACTGGAACCCTGCACCCCATCTTTCTGCTTCTCTTTTCGAGCGGGATCGATCCGTGATGGTCCCGGGGCCGAAACCGGGCGGAGACGCTGGCTGTGAAACCATTGCAACGCCCGGATCTGCGGGCACCCCCGACCTCCCGATGAATCGGGGCCCTGACTGCCCGAGCACCCTCTAGGACCCTCCAGCCTGCGGCCGGGAGCATGCTCGGCTGCCTGGCGGCGGCGGCGGCCGCGTCCGTCTGGGCGGGCGGCCAGGGGAACCTCTCGGCGTCGCGCGCCAGGCGTGGTGGGGCGAGGGGGGTGGTCCATCGGGACGTGCACAAAGACATATCAGTACTTCAACCGGCGAAGAACGGTATAACATCAATTTCCTCGCTGTCGGGGGCGCCTGTCCCAGGGCGGCCGGAAAGTTTAGACCCTTAGGTGGCACGTCAAAATATAAACTTTCCAGCCGCCTTAGGGGCAGCGCCCCCCGCGACGGAACAGTTTATTTTATACCGCTCTTCGCCCGCTAAGCACTGTTATTTTTCTCTCCTGGGAATGGGGACATGGAGGGTGCGTGAAGGGCGGGAGATACGCCGGGACAATGCCGGGAGAAGCGCTGGACCATGCCAGGCAAAGCGCCAGACAATATGCCGGGCAAAGCGCCAGACACTGGCGGGAAGCGCGCACGGAAGGCTGGACGCGCAGGGCAACAGTCATGGACAATGCCAGGGGCCAGCAGTGCCGCGCATGCCCCCGAAATTTGTATAAAAAACAAACACACACTCACACACCCACACACACACAGCCACACAGCCACACAAACACACACACACACACACGAAGTGCGACCCGAACATACAGTTCAGCCATCGCGCGCGTCTCCCCACAGTGCGCAGGAACCGAGCGTCTGCTATAAGACTTCGCAGCGCACCTGCGCCGCCCCCTTTCCCTTCTCGTCCTCGTCCTCGTCCTCGTCGTCGTCGTCGTCGTCGTCGTCCTCGTCCTCGTCCTCGTCGTCGTCCTGATCATCGTCGTCGTCCTCGTCGTCGTCCTGATCGTCGTCGTCGTCGTTTCCGTCGTGCTCGTCCTCGTCCTCGTCCTCGTCCTCGTTGTCGTCGTCGTCGTCCTCGTCGTCCTCGTCGTCCTCGTCGTCCTCGTCGTCGTCGTCGTCGTCGTCGTCACTTGGATCCTCGACGCAGGCGCGCCTCTGGAGGGTGGCCCTCCTCTGGGATCCCGGCGACCCGGGCGCCCTGCGGCTTCACCGCTGGGCGCTCTCGCCCGTCCCCGGGCCCCGGGGCCCTCACGGATCGCCCGAGCCGCGAGAGGCGCCGCCCGGCGATGCATATGTAAGGCCGTCGGGGGGCTCCGGCCGTGGCCTCCCGCGGTGCTGCACCTTCTCCGCGGCGCCGGATCTCCCAGGCCCCAGCTGCCAAGCAGAGGAGCCTTCCTGGCAGGTGTAAATTGAGCCTGGGGCCCCTTCGAAGAGGCACCCGGCCTTCTTCGAGCAGGGGAGCGACTGCAGAATTGATGTCCCCCAGGCTTGATTTCTCCGCCGAATCTGTGCAAACATGCACAGAAACCTCCGTAGATCCGAGGAGCTTTATATCCGTTGTTCGTAAATTCGACGGGAAAACGATTTTGGGGTGAATCAATTCTGCAGTCGATCCCCTACTGCCTTCTGCGAGGGCCCCCGCACCGTCAACACCGGCCGCCGCCGACCACCTGCTCAAAACCAGCCCCGGGGCCCCTCGCCCGTCCTCGCCAGTTGGCCGAGCTGCGCCCAGTCGTGGCGGCGAGAAACCGCTCCAGACACGACGACACCGCCGCACGACAAGAGATCCGACGTGGCGCACGTATACAACACCACGAAGAAACACGACTGGAGCCCAGTCAACCCATATAAGACGGACGCACGAAAAGGATGCAAGGGCCGTGAAGGCCATGGCGACACTTTTCGAGCGGGGCACGGCCAGCGAAAGCGGCCAAGGACGGGCCGAACGAGAAGGATGCAAGGGTTGCTCATCCTCACTGTGCGGGTTGACCGTAGAAGAACCCATCCCGCTGCGGCATGCTTCGAGACGGACCGATCTGTGATGGTCCGGGTGCCCGAAACGTCAGGCAGTCTCGACTCTATCAGGGGGGTGTAGTGAATGACCGAAGCTGGGGAGACCAAAAGGTAGCGATACTACTACTCCCCAGACTTCTCCCAGGATGCGTTCTGACCAGGATTTCGGAGCGAATCCAGCGGTGGCGACGAAGGCCTCCCAGGAGCGCCACCAAGGCGAAAACGCGGGAGGGTAGCGGTAGCGGTATGGGTACCTTTTCCTCCTCCCTGGGAAACTGTGCCCCAAACTCTGATCCAGGGTGCCCAAAACCGGAGCCCAAAGGCGCCCGAACGCGCCGAGGTGTGCCCGCGCGCGCCGAGGAACCACGGAGCGAGCGCGCCCAAGCCCGCGCCCGCCGCGGCGGCGGCCTCCTCCAAGGCGCCCACCGTCTCGCTGGGACCACTCACAGGGATCCAACGCATTGAAAAAATCAATACGGAAGTTGTTCGCACTTCGAGCCCGTCAAAAAACGACTCGGGATGACAAGCCGGTCCTGAATAAGGGGTCGAGACTGCCGGGGACCGCGCACTGAAAAAATCACGACATCGGATCTCTGGGCTCCAGACACCCGGCGCCTCGAAAAAATCGGGACGGAGGCTTGCTTTCCATCCTTCTCGGCCTCATGTGGGGGCCCTCGCCGGGCCCCGGGGCGGCCAAAAAGTGGCCCGGGAGGATGAAGACGGAGTGGTCCCAGGGAGCGGTGGTCCAGAGGTCGGGAGCCCGTGCCTCGAAAACGATGGGGCGCCAGGTGTCTGGGGCCGAACCGCTGCGGGCCCCCGCCCGGGAGTCCCGCCCCGCGCCCCCGTGGCCCCGGAACCGGCTCCGCACCCCGGGCAGTCTTCTGTGGGGATCGGAGGATCCCGCCGAATCGTCGATGCATCGGCGGTGCATCGGCGACGTCGGCGATCCCTCTGCGACGTCGGCGTGGAGAAAATCGGGCTCCACTTGGGGGCCCAGCGCCGATCCAAGAACTCCGCGCCAAGCCCCGAAAGTTGACCTTTCGGCCGCGTCTTCCCCCCCGACGTCGCTTCTCTGTGGTTCAAAGATGGGGTCCTGAGGATGGGCAGAGATCTAAGGGTGGGTTTACATTGTTTGAGGCACGTCGTCTGAGGACCCCATCCTTCAGGACCCCACCTTGGAACCACCGAGCTCAGGATGAGGTCCTAAGGACAGGCAGCTGGATCCAATGGCGGATTCACATTGCTTGAGGCCCCTCGCCCTGAGGACCCCACCCTGCAGGACCCCACATTGAACAACCGAGCCCCTCCTCCTCCGGGCCCCCCCGGGGGCCCGGCGAGGGCCCCCGACGAGGGCCACGGCGAGCGGCGCGCGAAGCCTCGCTCCGAGGGCGGTGGCGCAAGGACGGGGCCCTGAGAGACGGGGCCCCGAGGGCGAGGTGCCCCAAGCAGTGCAAGCCCATCCTCAGAGCCCCTT
>CAUYUJ010019885.1:70000-110913 GCA_963575745.1 Prorocentrum cordatum | reverse complement strand
GGAGTAGGAGTAAGAGTAGGAGTAGGAGTAGGAGTAGGTGTAGGAGTAGGAGTCAAGCTAGCCAGCTCGAGCGAGTCAAGCATGGCATGCCCAGTCCCACCCGCCCTCCCACAACATAAGAAGCAAAGCTGGCACAACTGGGGGCCGAAGTCACACCGGCCAGCCGGTTTGGTACAGCTGATGCGGCCGCGATGGCGGTTGCCGACGGGAACTGGCGAGCGCGTGTTGAATGCCGCGCACGCATTGCCAGACGAGTCGAGAATGGCCCGGTACACCGCAGGAAGCCAGAGGTGGCCGGAGGAAGCCCGACGGTCTGACAGGACACCCCAAGGGGGCCCAGGAGGCCCCAAGAGGCAGGAGTAGTAGTACCAGTGGTAGTGGTGTTGGTAGTGGTAGTGGTAGTAGTAGTACCATGTCACCCCTTCGCGCGGGGTGTGCGCCGCGTCCCATTCCTGCCACGCATTTTGCGACGTGACGACAGCACGACCATGTTGACAAGAAAAACAAAAACTGTGTATTGTCTTTTGCAGATTAGAATGGGACGGATTGGATGGGCGGGCGCGGGGTGTGCGCCGCGTCCCATTCCTGCCATGCATTTTGCGACGTGGACGACAGGACGTCCATGCGACGGTGCCAATGACGGCGACGACTCTAGAAGGATTTGAGCATGCGCTCGCGGCGACGCGCGCGCATGTCGCCCGCGTGGTATTTTTTGCACAGGATTCGCGGCCTGGGTGCATGACAGAGCATCGCGAGTGCACCGCGCGATGACGTGAAATCGCTGGATTTGACAGAATTCTTAAGATTCCTATGGTTTTCCTATGATTTCAGCAAGAGAGCCCGGGCGGGAAATTTGTAGATTTTTTTGTGAAAAAAAGCATTGGGTTTTTGATGTTTTTATGTTGAAATGCTTGCAAACACACGGTGTTCGGTAGGATTCTGACATGAACGCGCGCGTGTGCTCTTTGTGGTATTTTTTGCAATGGATTATCGCCGTGGACGACAGGACGTCCATGTCGAGAGGAAAAAATAAAAAAATGTTGATTTTGTATTGTTTTTTACAGGTTAGGATGGGACCACCCGGATGCGGCCCCTATCGGCCGGCCTGAGGGGGGAGTAGGAGTATATTCGAATAAGGAATAAGGATAGGAGGAGGAGGAGGAGGAGGAGGAGGAGGAGGAGGAGGAGGAGGAGGAGGAGGAGGAGGAGGAGGAGGAGGAGGAGGAGGAGGAGGAGGAGGGAGGAGGAGGGAGAAGCGTTCACCGATCGTGCTTAGACGAGGCGAGGACGAGGACAAAGTCGGGTGGGGATGCAGCGAGAACCTCTGAGACCCGGCGGCTCTGGAGGACGCATCGGGCGCCGCGGCCTCCTCGGAGCGCTCCAGAACGCTCTGAGAACGTTCGGGAACGCTCTGGAACGGAGTTGTCCTCGTCCGGGGCCCGTCCGACGTGCCCTCTTGGACCCCAGGGGGCCCCATTTAAGGCTCAAGAGGTGCGCCTGTCTTCGCCCCCTGTCTATCGCTTCCCCAGTACGCCCAACAGCGGATCGCCTACACCTGGGAGCGACCCTGGGCAGGACTGACCGTTGGCGCGCGGCATTCGAACCGCGGCGGGGTCAGATCCGGGTGTGCAGGCCAGTGCCGTAGGGATCCCTGTGGGCCCGCACCGCCACAGGTCACTCCAGCGAAGGGCCATTCCCCAGACCCCCGACGCCATGATTTGTTCACGGCGTCGACCCCCCGAGATCTCGTCCCAGTCCCCGGGACCGGCTTCTTCGTCCTGAGCGCCGTCCTGTGCTGGGTGGTGACGCTCATGCGTGCCACCACCCAGGGGTCGGACCCCGTTCTCGGTGGCGGTGGTCCACGTTTCTCCTCTGAGTCCATCGAGCTGCCTGAATCCCAGGCCCCCGACGTCATGTCTTCTCACGACGTCGACCCCCAGAGGTCTCGACCCATTCCCTGGGACCGGCTTTGCGTCCCGAGGCATTGCCCCACGGTCCCTAGGCCCGATGAGGGCCTCATTCTGCGCCGGAGACCGCAACAGAAAAACCGTCCGTCGTGTTTATTTCGCGACTCGGAAGGGGGTCTCCTCCTCCTCCTCCTCCTTCTTATTCTCTTCCTCCTCCACCCCTTCCTCCTCGGGTCTTCCGCGCAGCCGAGGCGGAGCCCCGCCGCTGCCTCTTCGGTCGCGGGCGGCCGCTCGCCCGGCGGTGGCGCGGCGGGGTCGAGGAAGCCCGCGACGCCAGGGGTCACGACGCCTCAGCCGCCACGACGCGCAACACGCAACACGTGGCGTGTTGACGAAACGGGGATCTATCCATATCCACCGCCCGAGAGCCGACGTCCTGGTGCCCCAGCGGGCGGTGGATATATATATATATATATATATATATATATATATATATATATATATATATCCGTATCCATTTTGGCTCAAGGTTGTCACTAGGGAGTGGCCCTTGAGTTGATTGTAAGTCTACACCCCAGCCCAGCCGCACCAGCGTGTGGCTTCGTGATTTCATCCCCTCCGGTGCCTGCTCAGCGCCCATGACGGCATGGAGTGGCCCAGGGCGCGCTGGCGGTGGCCAGGGCGCGGTGTGGCCCGCCAGCCATCCCGCCAATGGGGCACATGCCGGCTCCTCGCGGTCCTCATGGCACTCCGCGGAGTGGAGGAAGGACCCCGATGGCCGCTGGCATTGGATCGGTCAGGCTCCGGGCAGCGCTCCGCCCCGGGCCAGGCAGTGGACGTGCAAGGGGTGTGGGACCTCATGTACGACCAAGAGCGCCTGCGGCACGTGCGGCATGAAGCGCAGCTATGCGGAGGTGGCGTCACCGCCAGATGCTGCGCTGGGCCAGGGAGGAGGTCGTCCCCAGTCAGGGGTGACTACGACGACGACTTCCCCTCCTCCTCCTCCCTCGGCTGGGCAGTCCACGCGGGATCAGCTCACGGCCATCACCAACAAGCTGGCCGAGGCTCAGAAGGAGGTCACCAACCAACCTTCGCCTGCAACGACTACGCGGGCGCCCGGAGACGTCAAGGAGCTGCAGGGGGTCATCAAGCAGCTCGAGGCCACCTTGACGTCGATCCCCGAGTCCGAGGGCGAGCTCCGGGCCACCATCGAGGCTCGCATCAAGGACAAAAAGGACGAGCTGGCGGCGGGGAAGCCCGTCGGCGCTCGCCTCGACCAGGCCCGGGCGGCCCTGCAGCGCGCCCAAGGCCGGCAGCGGGACGCGCAGGCCGCTATCGAGGCCGCCGTGGCACTCAAAGCTGTGGCCGACGCGGAGGTCGCGAAGCATGCCTCCGAGGTGCACGAGCTGGAGGCCAGCCTGGTAAGGCGCTGGGTTGCATCGCAGACAGCCCGTTGGAGTAGCCCGCCGTGGTCTCAACACCCGGCCCGCCTAGTCCTGCGAGGTCTCGACTCCGCCCTTTGGTGGTTGAGAAATTCTTGTTTTTGTGAAGATGCCCACGGCGTCGCGACTCGCGATTGCGAGGGGAGGGAGGCGGAGGGGAGGCATCGGGGGATGAAGGGGTGCTGTAGGAAATTTACAGGTTGCGGGACAGCACGCACTTGAAAACACGCGGGCGTAGGTTTCAAGTTGCGCGCAGCGTTGTCGGATCCCCAGCATGTAGCCAGCAGCTAACTAACAGCAGGGCGCAAAATTACGAGGCATTGCCATGGCGAGCGTACATCAACAGCCATGGCCGAAACGTAGCACCCCGCAATTGTGGATTAGAGTGAGGAGGCGGGCGTCGGGTGGGTCGCGGGGTGGGTCGCGGGGTGGGTCGTGGGTGGGTCGTTGGTGGGTCGCGGGGTGGGTCGTGGGGCGGGTCGCGGGGCGGGTCGCGGGTGGGTCACGGGTGGGTCGCGGGGTGGTCGCGGGTGGGTCGCGGGTGGGTTGCGGGCTGGTCGCGGGCGGTTTGCGGGGGGGTCGACGACAAGGCCACAAGCAGAATCCTCACCGCGGATCCCCAGTTCAGCCACGCACACAGGGGCAGTAAATTACCGTTCGGCCCCTTCGGTCTGATATACATATCCATGTGCCTTCGGGAACCGCTGCCCCCTCTCCCTTTCCGTTGCCATTTGTGGCCCAAGCCATCTGCATTTATCATGTCTTCGGTCGATGGGGATTCGGCCGACAATCGACCTGAGAGCGTCGATGGCGAGTCGCCTCCTCGTCGCCCGAGAGGGCCGAGAGTCGAGGCGAGGAGCGACCATGATGAGAAATTCGGATTCCCGCAGATTTTCTGCGTGGTGCAGGATTCGGCTGATGCCCCCAAAGACGTCTGTCTTGTTCGAGGGTGCCTCTTGGGGCACTGGGAGTATCTAGCCGACAGCATCGATGACAGCAGCGAGGCCCTTTCTTCGCTCGTCTGCGCAGTTATCCGCGCCATGCGCCCCAGGCCAGTTCATGCAGTAATCGCTTACAGAGTGAGGGTGGTAGTGGACTTCCAGGACCTGGTTTCGCTTGACAGTGCCGCGGGAGAGGAGAAGATGTACCGTTTGTTATCGGACCGCCCAGCTCTTGTTCGCAGGCCTGCAGGCCAAGTTTACAATCCCAAGTCTTTGCGGGAATGTGTTCCGATATTCAAGAGGGATTGGGATCTTCAGTGCGCGCGACTGCATCGCGTCAGGCTGAGTACCGACATCGTTTCCTCAATATTTGACGGGGCGTGGGATTACTTCCATGCCGCTGGCGTGTCACAAAAGGCGCCTCCTGGTCGACTTCTGCCCGGCGGGGGGCCGCCCGCGAGCGCGCTGAGAGGCTGGGTCCGTGCGTCCAGGGGTTGCGCCCCTTTGACCCTGCCAGCCTGCTCCCCGCGCGAGTGCGGCCCTCTGAGAGGGGCAGCTCCCGTAGGAGATATTTTGAGATTGTTGGACGCAACACGGGAAAACCAAACTCTTCGCCGCAGTGGCATTTCCAAAAGGAAATGGGCAGCTGTGTTTGCGCGCGGAGTGCCAGAGGAAATCGAAAAACTTTGCGCCGCGGCCCCCGACGCTCCTTACGACGTGCTCCGCACTGGGCGCGTGCGCCTCGATTGCATGGCGATGTTGATTATGAGGAGTGCGTTCATGACAATGGATTTGGTGGCTGCGAATATCTATGTTCACACGGATGGTTCCCCGCAGTGGCGGGGCGTGGAAATGGTAGCTTCGTCGTTTGACATAGTGACGCGGGAGCCTGACTTTCAGATGGATCGGCGGTTGTTCCCCATTATCCGGATATCCAACAGGCTCTTCTCGGCGGTCGGGAAATGCTTATGTTTGTTGTGGCAGTTTTTTCTCGTAGTTGGGCCGAGCTGTTTCCGATTGCGGTCGGTGCTTGATCGGGTGCGGTCTCTCACGACCGATTTGGGCACAGAGCGCAAATTGGTTGCCATGCCAGATGTGTTGCCTGAGTTTTGTGCGTATCTGGGGATTCCGGTGCCTGCTGCCTACGATCGCCGGCCGCGTCTGTACCCCCGCGCCCTGCAAAGCGCGGGGTGGAAGCATATCGTGGACGGCATCATCAAGTACAGTTGCTGTTCTCTGCCGTGGTTCCCAAAGTTTTTGAGATCAGTGAAGGCCGTCGGAACGTTCCTTCGGAATTATACTAGCGATATCGCTCAAGATTTGAATGATGCAGGCCTTCATGCTGCAGCCAGTCTGCTGCAGGCTGCGCGGCCGCCGAACTTCGCGAAGTGGAGGTGGGGGACTTTGCACGACGCCTGCAAGGAAGTCGGCTGCGTCTTGGTTACTCTGCGGTCGGTTTGGCCCAACATTAAATTTTACAGGGATCTGCGTGATAAAGACATGCTCCAGCATGTGGCGCATGCTATGCGCGACGCCATGTGGGCTCGGCAGCTGACTTTCGTCACGTGGTTCGCAAAAGAGCTGTCTCATCTCATGGGTTGGGGTGGCTCCTGCATCTGCCACCAAGAAGAGTACCGATCAGGAGTGCAAGTCGCCTGCCCTCACAAAGGGCGATTGCTTCCATTCGCACACGCGAAGGCTACCCAAGTGTTCGAAGGCATGCTGGCCACTGCCCTCAATTGGACCGCTGCGGATTACGACGATGCCCCGGAGATCTTCCTGGCACAGATTCAGGGAGCTGTAGGCGCTGCCGTTGGCCTAGGCAGACGGAAGGTCGCCTTCTTAGACAAGATACCGCATCTTATCTCTAGGCTTGGGGAACCTGGCGTACGGGATCGATGTATTCGGCAGTGCAGTGAGCAGACCCCTGCACAAAGGCACGACGTGTCGAATGAGTTTTTTGGCGACTCTTCGCCATTGCGCGCTGACGTTGAACAGTTGGGGGCGGACGGCAGCAACATGTCAGTCCGGCTCCGACGAGAGGTGGATTCGCTTATCGATATCCCTTTTGATGACACTGTGGCAGAGGGCCCGCACGCCTCTGCCCAACGCGCTGGGCAGAACAGGCGCGCGGCTCGGTGGCCCTTCATTGCGTCCACGCTGCGGCTAGACCAGAACTTGGCAGAGGTCCAATCTAGCGGATCGCACGGAGCGGCTGACACACAGCACTTATGGAACACGTACAAGTCGGTCTTGCAGACAAGACCCGGCAGGGAAGGGCGTCCCGTGCGGATGTCATTCCGACGCTTCGCAGGCCGCGTGTACTGCATGATTGCTGCGGGCGGCTTCTCT
Organism: Prorocentrum cordatum; assembly: GCA_963575745.1. Lineage (NCBI taxonomy): Eukaryota > Dinophyceae > Prorocentrales > Prorocentraceae > Prorocentrum > Prorocentrum cordatum. The sequence continues at coordinate 104,271 of CAUYUJ010019885.1, read as the reverse complement.
GCAGAGGCCGCCGCAGAGGATGGCGCGGACGGCGGTGGCGGGGACGACGCCCTTGGCGACGCGTTTCAGACCCAGGATGGTAAATTGATGTTCGATTTCCTCGAGAATTCCGTGCCGCGGTATTCGTATGTGACAGTGCCTGCTGAAGATGGCGAGCAGTGCCCCTTCCACTGCTTCCAGGTCCTTCACAAAGCGAAGAGGATTATCACAGTTAGGACCGATATTGAGGCATCGCCAACTCCGTCCCCAGATTGGCCCCTCCAGCGGAATCCGAATCCCAGGCCGGCAGCCGCACCACTCGCGAGAGTCAGTTCGCTCGCGTCCTTCCCTGGGCCCTGGGCGCCAATTCGTGGCTGTTGCTTTTACGCAGTGCAGGTGGCTTCCCGCAACCTCGAACGAGGTTGGCCGCGAAGCTGCCCGCGATGCCGCGCGACAGCTTGAGCCGTCAACGCCCGGCACCCTTGCGCGCCCTTGAACATAGCTTGCGCCCAAGTTGCCACGGACGGCGAAGGGGAGGAGGGAAGAGAGGAAGTGGAAGGGGAGGAGGAATACATGACATGGCGATAGATTGAAGGGAGGAGCATGGACTGCGGCTGGCGAGCCAGCGAATGGGATAACTCTGGGGTGACATAGCGGGCGGGATCACAAGTGTACTCCTGCGCGTCAGTGGCGTGGGTGCATTGTCCCGTCAGGGCGACTGGGGCGCAATTTGGGCATGCGCGCGGAGCGCTCGGGGCGCGCGCACGTAGGCGCGTGCACCACGATGGCCCAGCGATGGGTCGGCGGGCGACTATTCAGGGAGAGAGTGGCTCATACTGCCCCTGGAGCTGTGGGACGCGGCCAATCTGCGGCCCGACGCGCCCGCATTGACTGTTTTCGAGGCTGGCGAGCCGGAGCACGCAGACATCTTGAGAGTCTGCGGGACGTCTTCTGCCAGGCGGTTGCTGTTCAGGATTTGGCAGCGTCGGCCGTCGAACGTGGAGGGAACATTTGAATTGTTCCGTCCGCAGTGCCCTGGGCCGACGTGTAACCTCAGCGATCCCAAGATTCCAGTGCTTTCCCTTGTCGACCATCTGGAGCAGAATGGGTTTGTCGCTCGGCGTTCGACTATTGAGCACAAACTCGGAGGTGGAAAATATTACGACTCACGAAGTTTGGCATCGCGGCGCCCTTACTTGCAGTGCGTGGTCGCTGGGCACGCCCTTCTGCGGCGCCAAGTGATGTTCCCGAGCAACCTGTCTGCATCTTTCTACCGCCTTCTACTGAGGTCGCCTGGGAGGCTGGACATCACTCTGAAGGGGACATATTGTGCGGAGAGGCTCGCTTCTCTAGCGAGGGATTCGGTGGACCTCACCTGAAAAACGGCCGCAGAAGCGGCGATCTGATTTTTCGGTCGATTTGGCCCGACCTGGACACAACGCGATATCGCAGTTTGTCGTTCGCCACATCGCTAAAACTCCAACGCTGAATTGCGCGCATGGGTCCGCAATACACACCCTACCAGACCTCGCCATGATGCACCGCGATACGCTGCCTCATCCGCCCAGAAATGGTCGACGCCATCAGCGTCCGATTTTACATCCGATTTTGCGTCCGATTTTGCGTCCGATTTGCGTCCGATTTTGCGTCCGATTTGCGTCCGGTTTTTGTCCGATTTTAAATCCGATTTGCGTCTGATTTGTTTTAGTATTGAATCGACACACAATAAATCGGACGCGAAATCGGAAGCGAAATCGGTCGCAAAATCGGTCGCTGCTGGGCGCACTTCCGGGCGCTCTTTCGGGCGCTCTTCCAGATTCGCGTCTGGGCCATATTCTGGGCACTCTTGATGGCGCTTTCCTGGGCGCTGTTCTCGGCACTCTTCTTGGCTCGCCCGGGCGCTCGCCTCAGCGCGCTCCCAGGCGCTCTTCCTGGCGTTGTTTTGGTCGCCCCCAGCGCACCTTCTGGACACCAGGCGCGCGCCACATTTGCAATGTGAAAACCGAAAAACCAAAAAAATCAGAAGCAAATCTGCTCTGCCACCGCGGCGAGGTAGTGCGCTGCCAGACTTGAGAGTCCCAGCGCCGCTCCCGCAAGAACGCCAGGTGGATCCTGACGTCGATGGTGCGTCAGTGGGCGGTGGATCGCGAGGGTCCCGGACATCGTCGTCTTCTTCCTCGGCTTCGTCGTCCTCATCTTCTTCAGCTTCGTCGTCCTCCTCGCCCAGCCATGGGGCTTCCTCCGTGGGGAGCGCCGACGGGGAGGACGCAGTGCTTGCGGAGTTCCATGTACCTGATGACATTTGCGGCGTGCAGCCGAGCTTGGAGAAGCACGTCAGCACAGGCACCCAGGGCCTCCGCGTGAGGTGCCCCGAACATACGAAGTGCAGGTGTTACCGCAGCTTCCGGAGGGACGTGGCCTTGCACGGCCCGCGGGCAGCGGAGTTTTTCCTAGCAGCGTGGCTTAGTAGAGCACCGCTGCAAGATGCCGAGACACACCGTAGTTGGCGCCCTCGGCCTTCAGATTCTGAGGCCGCCTGCCATAGCCAGCCGCTTGCCCCCTCCTGGTCTTAACCAATGCGAGTGCCCACAATGGTCTCGGTCTCCCTATCCTTGCCCTTCTCCTCCCGTCCTGGGCACCCCCAGGGCAGCTTGCAGTATTTGGAGGGCCAGGGCCAGGTGAGTGGAAGAGGGGTTCTTTTGTGCCTGGACTTTCCCCACGGTGGGGGAAGCGGATGTTCGAGCGTACGTCGATTCCTTGGGGGCTTGAGGTTTGGTCAAAAATATTTGCCTCTACGAATCATGGACCCGAGGGGCCTCTTTCATAATCTAGCAAGGTTGGACCACCCAAAAGCGGTTGTATTTCAGACGTTTTTGTTTCCTCACCCCTGGGCCCGCACATGAGGAGGTTGGGCCAGGTGGCTCCCGAAAGTCGGCTGCCACGGTTTCCGCCGGCTCGCGTCTTCTTCCACACGGGAGCCCCATTTGGTCCAGACCTGCCGCCGAGCAGGCGGCCGTGTCAAAACGCACTCAGCGGGTGGGCCGGCAGAGGAAACAAAACGAGGATCCGCGAGCACGTCCCGAGTCCAGCCCTGCCACATGTTTTCTTCGACCTCATTCGCCTCCTCCTCCTCCCCTTCCTGCTCCTCCTGGTCTTCCTCCCCCTCCCCCTTAAGCGTTCGTTTTCCTCGTGTCCTTGAGCGTCCGTTCTCCTGGTGCCCTTAAGCGTCCGTTTTCATCGAGCTCTTAAGCGCCCGTGTTCCTTGTATCCTTAAGCGTCTGTTTTCGTCGTGTCCTTAAGCGTCCGTTTTCGTCGTGTCCTTAAGCGTCCGTTTTCCTCGTGTCCTTAAACGTCCGTTTTCCTCGTGCCCTTAAGCGTCCGTTTTCGTCGTGTCCTTAACGTTCGTTTTCCTCGTGTCCTTGAGCGTCCGTTCTCCTCGTGTCCTGAAGCGTCCGTGTTCCTCGTGTCCTTAAGCGTCCTTTGTCCTCGTGTCCTTACGCGTTTTTCCTCGTGTGGGGGAGGAGCACGGGGAGGAGGAGCACGGGGAGGAGGGATGAAACTGATGGTGGGGAGGATGAGGACGGGCAGGAGGTTCGGGGGGGAGGGTGGGGACGCTGGACGGAGGATGGGACGCGGAAAGAGTGGAGGGATACTCAGGAGGATCGGAGAAGGAGGAAGGTGTGGAGGATGAGGAGGATCAGGGGTGAATGACGAAGATGAGGAGGATGTGAGGATGGGGCAGGAAATGAAAATGCGGAGGCTCGGAGCAGGATGAGGAGGGCGTGGGGAGCGAAGGGAAGAGGATGATTGTCTCCTTTGGCATTCTGGTTGAGATGTTGGTGATCCTTGCGGGGTCCCAGTTGAGAAACGGGACCCCCGGTTGAGGCCATCGCAGTCTCAGATCTATTTCAAAATTTGTGGCAGTCGATGGTCATCAAGACTACTCCAGGGGTTTGTCGAGAGTGCCGGAGCGCTCAAAGCTTCTTCGTTGAGAGGCTTGGTTGAGAGATTTCGGGCGTGGTCTCAACCTGGTCTCAACCTGGTCTCAACCTGGTCTCAACCGGGCCTCAACCCTCAACCGGGGCCTCAACCTGGTCTCAACCTGGTCTCAACCTGGTCTCAACCGGGCCTCAACCGGGCCTCAACCTCAACCAGGGCCTCAACCAGGTCTCAACCTGGTCTCAACCTGGTCTCAGCCTGGTGTCAACCTGGTCTCAACCGGGCCTCAACCCTCAACCAGGAGGTGAGGCGAGCTTCAAAGGGAAGTTGCGTCATGGCCTCAGCCTCACCTGTGCTACCCCATGAAAGATCCGCAGTCGGGATCCTCAGGTTGCTCGCGTCGCACGTAGGGTGGATGGCCCTTGCTGCGTCTGCTTGCACTGCGTGGCCCTACGGCCGTGACCGTTTAGATTGCCCCTTTGGGTGCCTGCCAGCAGGGAGGGCTTAGGGTGATAAGGGGGGCTGGGACAGCCTTCCCGTCTTTGGGGATGGGAGTAGGGTGCCTGGCCGGCTGGAGGTTACGAGGTTCGGTCCGAGGAGGTGGCGCCGTCCATTTTGTTCTAAACCCACGGGCAGTGAAGGGCACGAAATTGTCACGAAACCTCTCTTGCCAGTTTGTTACGAGTGCGATGCTACTCACGCACACGGTAACGAAATTGTCTTGTATGTCATGTTGCCAAAATGTGTTAGGAATGCTATGCTACACACGCATACGGGCACGAACGCGTCACGAAACTTATCTTGCCAGTGTGCCATGATTGCCATGCTACACGCGCACGCGGGCACGACATACCTCTCTGGACCAGGCTCTCCAGAGGTGCTTTCATGGTAGCATCCCAGTCTCGATTGACAGAGCGATGTGACAATCATGAAGGTATATCTCGAGCATTTTCGGCCTCTGGGGCCCCTCCTCTACTGCGAACCCATGCCATACCCTTCGGCTGCACGCAGGAGTGGCCCTGGGCAAGAGTGACCTTTGGCGCGCTGCCTGGAGGGGGACGCGAGGGGGTCACTGCACAGACCCCCGACGTCAGGATTTTGTTCATGACGACCGACGACCCCCAGAATTCTCGAGCCACTCCCAGGGATTTGTTTTCGATCCTGACTCTTTTTTTGGCGGTCCCCGGGGCCCGGCGAGGGCCCCCAGGGCCCCCAGAGGCCTGAACGTCGAAACACGATTTTCGCCAGTGCTTAGGAGAATCGTGTTTCCAGAGAGTTTGTTTTTTTTTGGGCACGCATGTGAGTGGCCGCTGATCGTATGCACCCAACATTTTGCACGGAGCACCCCGCATTTGGGATAAGAGTGAGGTGGCGGGCGCGGCGTGAGACGCGGGGTGGGGCGCGTGGTGGGTCGCGGATTGGTCGCTGGAGGGTCGCGGGTGGGTCACGGAGTGGGTCGCTGGGTAGGTCGTGGGTTGGTCGCGCGTGGGTCGCCAGAGGATTGCGGGTGGGTTGCGGGTGAGTCGCGGTGCGGATCGCGATGAATAGGAAGACAACGCAACCGGCAGAATCCTCACCGCGGATCCCCACTTCAGCCACGCACCCAGGGACAGTGAATGACCGTTCAGCCCCCCCGCTCTGATGAACTAACTGATCAGAGCATGTTACATGCGCGTCCTGGACAAGCATACGGCTCCCTGCATGTGAGAGCCGATTTCACAACAATGGCAACATAGCCATTTGCGGGCCCGAGCATATTAGAGCTCCCGGTACGACCCCCTCCGTGTTCACGACCCCGCCGACGCCCCCGGACTCTCGCCAGGCCCTGCTGGAGTAACGCCATGGCGGACCAGATCGACGGCGCAGCGTGCATCCTCGCAGTTCCCCGCAGGAGTGAGCCAGGCCAGAAACGGAAGGTTACATCCGCGCGCCGTGGCCTGACTTCAGCGCCCGTGGAGCCGACGTGCCACCTCTGCCAGGAAGGCGGGGCCTTGCCGCAGAGCTACATGGGCTTCAAGTTTCACTGCCCGTGCAGGGCGGCCATTCGAGCTCGCCACCGCGTGATCGCCAAGAGTGGGCCGACAGCTGTGAGCGACGACAAGGCCGCGATGGTCACGTCTCCAGGAACGTGGCGTGCAAAGACGCTGCCGTTCGTCACGTCGGACAAAGACCAGCGCAAGCAGGCGCGCGCGCAGGAGCAGTACCGTCAGGTTGGCTACAAGGAGTCAGGGACTTTGAACCAGACGCTGAACATCGGGGACGAAATCGAGTTGGACGAGATCGGCTACATAGCGTGGGCAACTTTCTGGCGACGGATGACTGAGGAGCAGGCCAGGTCGGCCTTCCAGGCTTTGCTGGAGTCGCAAGGCGGGACGGACACCGTGTGGGTGAAGGATTTCAGCCGTCGCCGCTCGGTCCAAGGGGAGGAGTCGCGGGAGGGGCGCCGGGAAGAGGAGGCGGACGGCGGCAGCGACACGGAGCAGAACCCGAAAAGGCCAAGGCTGGCAATTTCTCCTGGCGCAGGGTCATCTCCGGCTGCATCGGCTACCCCCGCGTACCAGGATTTCCCTCGGCAGCGGTCCTTCGCTGGGCGCGCCCCGCAGGATCTCGTGGCCGCGGCGCCCGAAACGCCGCGCGAGCGGGCGCCCTTGATGGCGCGCAGCCCTGCTTCCGCGGCCAAGGGAGAGGAGGATGGGGGACAGCGCGGGGCCGCTGCGCAAGAGCAATTGAGCCCTGCGCGCGCTTCGTCGCTGGCGGAGTCGACCAAGTTCGAGGGGGTCAGTTTCCTCGAGACCAAGGATGCCACGATCAACCTGTGCAAGAGCTTGGCATATCTGGTCTGCGGGGAGGACGGCATGAAGGCGAGGGTTGACGGCGCGAAGCAGACGCTGAAATCCAAGGGCGGCGACGCCACCGACCTGCCCATGGAGGAGAAGGCGTTGGACGCGATGCTGGAGGAGGCCCGCGTGAAATGCGGAGAGCTCCAACGCAGCGCAGAGGGCTGCACCCCGAGGAACGTGGAAAAAGTCCAGGAGGATGTGGCGCGGATGCAGAAGCATTTGAAGGACTTGAACGACCAAGTGAGCGAGCAGGTAGCGTCCATGGGGTACAAGATCTCTCAGGGCGGCAAGCGCCAGCGGTCTGCGTACCAGGCCCAGCGGTGGAAGGTCACGAAGCATTCCCAGATGCTCGTCGGCGGCAACTTCAGCCACAAACTGGCGAAGCAGGTCGCCGAGAAGGCCCGCGGCTCGACCAAGGAATCCAGTGGCGAAGCTGGCGGTGACCAGCACCGCCGAACGGCTGTCAATCCCGAGGGGGAGACCATCGACTTCAACAGCGTATGCATGTGGGAGCCTGGGGCTTCCCAGACGCGCCCCTTCGCGGAGAAGATGGGGGAGTGGGAGGCCAAGATCGCGGACAAGAAGAAGAGCTTGCTGGGCGCCCTGGAGTCCAACGAACGCTGGCCTGGAGCAATGGGCGCCCTCGGTGAGTGCGCGCTCCCTGGCGAGGCGTTCCCTCCCCTGAAGTTGGAGGACTACGACGAGGCGGGCGCAGCTGCTTGGATGGTGGCGTGCCGGGCCAACCAGAAGCAGTACGGCCCCTCGTGCATGCCGTTGCCGGGTCTGCCTTGCCTGGTAACCCCCCTCGAAGAGACGATTTGTTTTTTCGTGACGCCCGTGGCGCAGGCCCTCGGGCAAGGCATCCAGCTCTCGGACTTCGAGAAGTACCTGGAGTCGGAGGCCGGCGTGGCGCAGGTGAAGAAGGACGGCGTCCACGTGGACCTCCAGCCAGGGGCTGTTCTGTACGTTCCCGCAGGCTTCATGATGCACGCATACTACTACGTGGAGAAGCCGGCCAAGAAGGATCTCCAGGCAGCCTGCTTCCTGCACGCGGCGCTCTTCGACAGGAACTTGTATGAGACTATGGACCCGAGTGTGAAGGCGTCTGTGCGGAGCCTCAACGTGGACCACTTCGAGAAGAAGCCGGCCGGCTCCAGGATGTGGACGGTCCGCAAGGAATTCGTGACGGCAATGCTTGCGTGAAGAGGCATGCGAGCACAAGCGCGCGCCTGCGTGCACAGCGCCTTGAGGTGGCTAGGCCGTGGGTTGGCCAGCGCGACACTCAAACGAGTGCTGCCGCGCCGTGGGGATGGCGCGAAGCCCCTTGTGTTAGATGGCGAGTCTGTGCATCCAGGGCCTTCGGCCGTGCACTTCCCCGACTGAGCCCAGGCGGTTTGCCTGGGGCGTGCCAGATGATGGCATAACCCTTTAAGCAGGACCTTAAACCCAACGACTTAAATACAGTGACCTTCATCGCACGGGGGACGGGGCCAGGGGGGGCACAGAAGCTCTGCACTGCACGGGGCGGGTAGCAAACACAACGCACGCATGGGTGCGCATTGGGCACTTTTTGGGGGAAGGCGGGGGGGGCAGGGATGCGTAGCACGACACGCCGCACGCAACGAACAAGAAGAAAACAAATCGCACAAGGACGAACCCACGCGCGCACGCGCACTTCGCACGCACGGGGGGGGGGGGAAGGACGGCGGAAAGGTAGGATGCGCTGCGCGCAGGGCGGACATGCGGGCAGCCATGCCGAGCTCGACTTCCTGTTAGTACATTTTGTCGGCACCAACTTCTCGCATTCGACGTTCAATTTCGGCTGGCAACTGGCGGGTTTTCGGCCTCGCTGGCAGGGCCACGCTTGGGCGCACCGGCCCGTCCTGCTAGTGTTGTCGAGGAACTGCTTGGGCAATTCGGCAGCCGAAACCTCGGGCTCGTTGCTCTCGATCCTGAGCCCGGCCTTTCCCAGGGTTAAATCCACAATGCTTGCGATGCATCCGCCCTCGGGGCGAACGCTGAAGCAGTGACGTTAAAACGTACCGATCGATTCGAAACCATGCCATCGGCCCCATTGCGCCAGTCTCAGGAGAAGGGACAGGGAGTCTAGGAGGAGGAGGAGGAAGAGGAGGAGGAGGAGGAGGACGAGGAGGAGGGGGAGGACAGCGACGAGGAGGACGAGGAAGAGGAGCCAGCGAAGGAAAAGTAGGCACTTGCACCGGTGCGGCTTAGCCGTGAATGCGCATCGGCTCAACGGGCGAGGAAGGTGGAGAACCAGGTCGAGGGGCGAAACCAAATCGTCTGCATGGGGCAGCGTGGGTCCCGCGAGGGCTCCACGCGGGATTCTGCGAGGCTAACGCAGGGTTCGTTCGGTATGCTCTCTGGGGTCCCCCTGGGGTTCACACGGCGAGGATGAGCAAAACATCCGCTCTTCGGGAACCGCCGAGGTCATTGGATCGGAGGAAACCGAGTAAAGACATTCAGACGCTTGCCGGCTCTCAGGTGACCGGAAAACGGTTCCCGCCCAAGCGGCCTTCAGGTGAATGGAAAACGGTTCCCGCCCAAGCGGCCCTCAGGTGACCGGAAAACGGTTCCCGCCTTAGCGGCCTTCAGGTGACTGGCGGCCCCCGCCCAAGCGGCCCTCAGGTGACCGGAAAACGGTTCCCGCCTTCTGGCCTTCAAGTGACCCGCCCGACCGCTCAGGCAGCATGCCCCGGCCCCTATGTGCCTCGCCCCTTGCGGGGTCCCACGAGTACATCTTTGAACCATTCTCCGGGCAAGGCGTCTAGCTCAGCTTACGGGGGCCTCAACATGAGGCTGGCGGTTGGCATTATCCTTGGTCCCCTGAGTAGTATGTGATCGCCTTGCATCGACAAGGCATGCCACGCGCTCCATTTCCTTAGCCGTGGGGCCACCTGGTCCTGCGGGACAGCACGCGCGATGTACATCATACCTAATGCGTGTGTCCCCGATACGTGGAGGAAGCGAGTGGCAGTGCGTAAACATGATTGGCGCAACTACTATCACGCCATCGTCGCACTGATTGCTATTGTTTTCACATCCGTACTCTCCCATGCGCGCCTGACGGTTGATATCGTTTGCATTCCCCTGTTAGGTTGCAGCGCGGATTGTGTCAGTATGTGTTTCGTGTGCGGTCTCGTGTAGTTGTTCATGATGTTTTCTACTGTATTCTGCCTCGTCGCATGGGCCCTCAGTGCCAAAACGGGGCGTGGGAACGCGCAACCGAGCTTCTGTGGTGATACTCCAGCGCGCGGTCATTGAGCAGCGCGTGTGAGTTGGCAGTCCCGCCACGTAAGTCTTCGCATGCGCACGTCGACTGCTGGGCCACCCCAGCGAGCGTGCACACCTTTGTACAACCATCTGCCTTTACACGGGCCCCCTCTATCCCATTGTAACGCGCAGCGTTCGTGTAGTGTCTTGCCGATGCGAATGGTGTTCGCGCTGGCAACCCACGAAGCTGACGAAAAACACCGTCGGCCGGTTGAGGAAAACTCTCAAGGTTGAGACGTCGAGGACTACCCAGCCCCCATGACGAGACCACGCCCCACTACCCCGAAGTGGCGTTTAGGAAGTGGCTTGCCGCAAGTCGGCGCCTAACCAGGCCAGCCTTGCGGCGCCCCCGAGTGCCGTGACCGAGGCTCCGATGCAGCACGTGCAGAAGATGCTGGCGGGCATGATCGACGAGCTCAGGCAGGACCCGCACGTGGACCCTGCCCACATCGAGTCGGCGACCGACCACTGCCAAAGGCTGGTCGACGGCTTCGCGACGACGCTGGCCGAGGCCAGCAAACACAGACAGCGCATGGACGTGCTCGCGGCGGACGAGGAGAGGGGCGCCCCCTCCACGCGGCGGTGCGGAAAGCAGTCACTCGGCCCCCCTGCTACGACGGTGCTCTTGCGGACCACCGGCAAGCAGCCTGCCAAGACGAAGTCGCTCCCCGACTTCTTCAAGGTGGGGGTCAAGAAGTCCATCAGCAAGACCGGCACGCTGCCCTTCCAGAAGGGGGTCTCCCGGTTGTGCGAGTAGCCCGGCCACATGACGAGTCTAGTGCGTCCACACGCGCACCTGACTCGAGCTCCGAGTGTGGATCGGTACCTGAACGAGTACATGACCATGATGCTGCAGCTGTGTCTCGGCGCAGCTGCGCCCCAGGTTCTGCTTTGGCTGGACCTGCCCACGGGGAAGAAGGCCCGCTGAGCCCTCCATCCTCCTCTTCCTCTTCTACTCCTTCTCCTACGCTGAGTGCTCCCAGTCCGTCTTCGGCGACGCTGGGGACAGTTGCGGAGCACAGTGGCATTGACGTGAATGCTGGCCCTAGCCCGGCAATGGGTCTGAACGACCTTGGCCCCGACACCCTGGTCGTCGCCACGGCCAACGTCCGGACGCTGCGGCCTCAGGAAAGCGACGCTTCCATCGCCAAGGTGGCCGGCGTCTCTCTCTTAGGCAAGGTGTCGGTTCTTGAGGAGCAGTTTGAGAGCGCCGGCATCGACATCGTGGGTATTCAGGAGGGCCGTGCCCGCCGTAGTGACATTGCCAGCGGCACCCATTACACTCGCTATATTGGTGCTGCTGACGATGATGGCGACTATGGGTGCGAGATCTGGCTCCGCAAGGGGGCCAAATTCAAGCTGCAGGCTCACGAGGTGGTGTCCCCGAGGTTATGCTGGTTGGTTGCATCCCATCCTCGCGCTGGCCGCGTCCTCGTCGTGTCAGGGCACGCTCCACACAGTTTACGTCCTGCTGCGGAGCGCGACGGCTTCTGGGACCTGGTGCTCCAGAAGGTCGACATGCTCACCGCCAAGCACCGCCAGGCGCAGCGATTCGTGCTGCTCGATGCCAATGCTCGTTGTGCCGAGTCGCTCCCGCACATCGGCGCCCACGACGCTGGCGTTGAGAACGACAACGGTGCGGCGATGCTCGCATTCCTGGATCACTGCGGGCTCCGTGCTGACAATAGCTTCCATCCGTGCGGATACACGTGGAGGTCTGGCCACGGTAGGACTCATCGCATTGATTACGTATGCGCTGATGTCACCCGACCCCTTAGCGAAGTGCGAGCCTACATACCCCAAGACGTGACGCTTTCCCTCACCACTGGTGAGGACCATCGTTGCGTGGTTGCCACCTACACGCTGGACAAACTGCAGCGACAGCCTTCTGGGTCCAAAGCTTTCCGCTTGAACAAGTGGAAGCTTTCTGACGTTGGCTGCGTCGCGTCTGTCTGTGAGCAGCTTCGCTGGTACCAGCCCCCGCTGCAGGCCACAATAGACGAGAAGGTCACGCATTTCGTCGAGGCCGCGCAGCGGGCTGCCCGGCGAGGCTTGGGCCCCATGCGAGATTGCCCTCGGAAGACATGGATTCGTGGCCCGACCTGGGAGACGATCAAAGCGCTGAAGTTGTGCCGCTCTCTCGGCTTTCTCGCGGTGCAGCGTCGCAGTTGCGCTCGCCTCGCTCAGGCTTGGCATGCGTGGAAGGGCCTCTGCCGGCGCTGTTTTACACCTGGCGCCCCTGCCCCAGCACTTGGGTGGGGAGCGGTCGGCATCCAACCCCACGCTCGGAGGTGCTACTGGAGCTGGAACAAGTTGTGGGCCATCACGCAGAGGCTCGGCATGCAGCTCGGCTTCATCATCCACCGACACCTTTCGAGCGACAAGGTCGCATTCTTGGAGGCGCGTGCTGCCGAGGCTCAGCGCTGCGCCCACATGCGTGACTGGAGGGGGACGTTCGGCATTGCGAGGTCCTTCAGCGGCAAATCAGCGGCTGCGGTGCCCTCCCCCGCCCTCAACAAGAAGGGCGTTCTCACTTCCAGCGAGGAGGAACGACAGATGCGGTGGCTTGAGCACTTTCAGGACGTCTTCAAAGGAGCCCGCGTCACCGCTGCAGACCTCCAGGCGCTTCCGCATGACGCGCCGCTCCTGGGTGACCTGTCCATGACTGTGGATGACACGTGCGCCGCGTGGCACCGGCTCGGCGCCAACAAGGGTGTCGGGTGCGATGGGTTGCCCGCCGAGTTTTGGAAAGCGACCGCTGCCGTTACGGCGCCGGTTGCGACGATGCTGTACAATGAGGTGCTTCAGGCGGAGGTCTGGCCGGTGGCGTGGACTGGCGGCAGGCTCCAGGAGGTCTTTAAGCAGAAGGGCAGCCGTGCCAATTGCGACGATTACCGCGGCATTATTTTAGAAGATCATCTGGGCAAAGGGTTGAAGCAACATCTATCGCAGCATGTGTTTCCTCAGTATGCGGCTCACCAGCCTGACGCTCAACACGGGGCCGTGGGTGGCCGAAGCACTGATTTCGCGTCGCATTTGGTCGTCGAGATCTTGGCATACGCTGCCCGGACCTCCATGTGCGTGTTCATCATGTTTCTCGATCTCGTGAAAGCATTTGACCGCGTCATCCGTGAGATCACCTTGGGATGGCCGGCCGGAGTGTCCGATGGGGAGGCCTACCTGATGGGCCTCGGCCTAGGCCGTGACCAGGCGCAGTGGATTGCAGCATTCGTGTCCGTGCACGGCCCGCTCCTCGAGAAGTGGGGGGTCTCACCGAAAGTGATCCGCCTTCTGAAAAACATGCGCGTGCAGTCCTGGTTTAGCGTAGGCGACCTCGATACTGCCATCGCGGCGCGTTTGGGAGGAAGGCAGGGCTGTAAGTACGGCGCCTGTCTTTTCAATTCGACTTTCAGTGTGGCCCTCCAGATGATTCACGACCTCGTCGTGGACGCCGGCTTCGCTCTCCAGCTCCCGTGCGATAGTGCGCCTGTGTGGGCGAAATCCAGGCCTGCAGATGGCGCGCCCATGCAGGATGTGGTCGACGTCGCATTTGTCGACGACACGGTTTTAATGTTGCTGGCTGTGTCCGCCAAGGTGCTGGACCGATCAATCGATGGTATGTTGGGCTTTGTTCTTCGCTTTTACCGCGTGCTGAATTTAGAAATCAATTTTCAGCTAGGAAAAACCGAAGCATTTTTGAAGTATAGGGGGCATGGGGCTGTGAAGCACACCCGGGCCAGGCGGCGAGCGCCTGGAGGACCTCTGCGCATCCAGCTTCCCAGCACCGATGACGTTTTGCACGTTGTCCCCCTCTATAAACATCTAGGTTGCGAGCTTGCATTGTCGGGCTCGTTGATTCCTTTGGGGCAGAGTCGCCGCAAGAAGGCCCTGGCCGCGTACGCGCCTCTTGCGATGAAACTTTTTGGGTCCCAGCAGGTTGATTACAGCTTGAAGTGCTGGATGTTCACGACTCTTGTGATGTCCAGGTTGTTGTTTAACCTGCACATATTTGTACCCACTGCTCCATTTCTTTCTCTCCTCAACGACGTATATATGCGAGGCTACCGCAGGATGCTTGGGGCCCCTCGTTTTGGCCCCGGCGCCGGGAGCGACCTCAGCTTCCGCAGTGTGCACCGAATCCCTTCCATCGATTGTGTGCTGGCGCGTGCCAGGCTTACCTACCTAGGTCGCCTTGTCCGCGCTCGCCCTCCGTCGCTGTCAGCTGTACTCCGGCAGAGGCCAGAGCGCAACGGCATGCCGCAGCTTTCCGCGTGGCTCCAGCTGGTGATTCCGGACCAAAGGCGCCTCCACCAGAGCGTCGCCCTGTGTTCTAACCTGCCCGATCCCGCAGAGGATCCAGAGGCGTGGTGCAAGCTCATATGCGACGAGCCGCTCACATGGAAGCAATGTGTAGCCCTCCTCCACTTTGAGGATTCAATTTGTGACAAAGTTCTACACCAGCGTGTGGAACCCATCTGTCGACCCTTCGCCTGCTCGGACTGCTCGGTGGCGTTTGCCTCGGAGCGCCAGCTGGCCCAGCATAGGCGCATCAAGCACGGTGTGCGATGCGAGCAGCGTTTCTTCGCACCTGCGTCGGCTACGTGCATGGTGTGTGGCACGACCTTCGGCGCTCGCCTTGGTCTTATCGCCCATTTGTCCGATAAAAGGCGGACGAAGTGCTGGCGCGCCATGCTGCAGGAGCCTGCAAAGTACCCGAGGCTTAGCAGCAATGTATGTGCCGAGCTGGACGCGAAAGACCGGGCTGAGCGAACTGCTGCCCAGCGCCTCGGCCACTCCCACGTTCTTGCGAAAGGGGGCTGCACGAGACGCGACGGCACTGCGGTGGGGCGGCCTTCCGCGTAGCCACCGTTGTGTTGTAATCTTCCGAATTCGTTTGTGCTGTATTGTGACGTTTCGCGCAACCCTTGCTAAATATATATATATATATATATATATATATATATATGTAGCGCAGCCCGTGCGGCGTCGCCCCAGACGACCTCAGGTCGGCGACCAGAGTCCAGACATGAGAGTGAAGGCGAAGCCCGCAGCAATCATGGTTTCCAGCCGATCGCCGCTGCACGGCGAGCTTCACAACAGGACATGTGCAACAGACTGGAGGCTGGACGGATCGCTGAACTCGGCAACTGTAACGGCGAAACCGAACTCGGCGAAGCGGCCAGCAAACTGTACTGCACAACCCCAAGGGTGGGTGGGGGGGATTGGGAGACTTGGGCCGAAGTGCCGACATACAGTGACGTGCACCTCGAGAAATACACATGCTCACGCTTTGACTGTCTAAAGCCGGGAGCGTGCTACAGACACGCGGGGCGACTAGTGTGGGAATTCTCGCTACAGCAATTCTGATCTGGGCAATAGCGCAGGCCCGTGCGGTGTCGCCCCAGACGACCTCAGGTCGGCGACCAGGACTCCAGACATGAGAGTGAAGGCAAGGCGAAGCCCGTAGCAATCAGGTTTTCCAACCGATCGCCGCTGCACGGCGAGCTTCACAACAGAACATGTGCAACAGACTGGAGGCTGGACGGATCGCTGAACTCGGCAACTGAAAAGGCGAAACCGAACTCGGCGAAGCGGCCAGCAAACTGTATTGCACAACCCCCATATGCCATATGTGGTTCTAGGGACAGGGAGGGCGGGTATTGAGGATCTCACGGAGCTTCTGGTCGAGAAGAGCTGGCAGGGCGGCAGCGACACGAGCTCCCTCGCGCTGCTGACGTTCGGTCATCTTGTGAACCTGTCGTAGGAGCTTGCCTTCCTTCCAGTATCGGGCAACAGATCGATCGGACACCCAATGCCCTCGACGTTGAATCAACTCCAAATGTCCTCGCTTCTCCAAGAAATCAACTGAAGGACCACCGTGGCGAACAGTGTGTGGGCAAAGGCGTAGCGACTGCACAGACAGGGCCTTAGAGCCACGCCGGAAGAGGGTCTCGTAGGCGTGAAGGTCTAGGCCGGCGAAGGGGTAGTTCAGCTTCAGTCGCTTGCAGCGAACCAGGAGCTGCTCGATCACCTTGCGAATCCAGAGCCTCTCTGGACTCATGCTGCCCACGATCACGGTGTCGTCGAACTGAAGGTTCTTGGCCAGCTTGCGGTCGGGCCCGCTCGGAGCCATGATGACAGCCAGCTGGCTGTATCGGCGGTGGGCTCGAGCAGAGCCGGTGACGACGCGCTCCAGCGTCAGTCCCAAGGTGGCCGAAGGGCGCCCGTAGAGGTCGAACTGCGCGACGGCGCACGCCGCTGCCAGGACGCCCTCCAAGGTGCCGAGGCCGAGGAACCAGGTGGCCAGCAGCGCCAGCGCCTCCTACGGGCACGGGTCGCGGCTAGCCTCAGGCGCACGTTTGACCCAGCCGGCCAGCGCCTTGGTGGCGTGCAGGAAAGTGTCCTTTGGCCGAGGGAAGCGGTGGACGTGGGCGTGCCCGAAGAGCGCCTGACGTCCTTCTCACGGCTCGCAACCATCTAAGTACAAGTGGTCGAAGTAGGCTGAGAATGAAAGGTCGACCGCGCCTGCATCGGACGCGTCAGCGCAGCGTCCGGCGGAGGCGGCCCAGTCCAAAAAAGCGGCCTCGGAGTTGCGGTACTGGGTCGCAGCGGAGGCAGCTATAGCTGCCACGCGGCGCCGAGCGGCTCGACGTGCATCGCGACGCTGATCAGCACGGGAAGCACCTGCACGAGACGCTCTGGGGTCGATCTCGTCCACACCGAGGGCCGACCCAGCGCCGCTCGCCGCCCCAGCTGCCGCCGGAGTTTGCCCACGGCGAGCGAAAGGCTCGCGGGCAGCTCGGCGACCACGGTTCGGCGGGGACCGGCTTCTGGGTGGCGGCTGCCACGAGAGCCTCCCACCTGCCCAGGTCGGAGGCATGTGAGGCGCCAGGTACCGCAACACTCTTCAATACTTGAGCATCGGTTCTGCAAAGACGAGGAGGATAGAGGCCTGCCAGGGTAGTTTTCCAGGCCCAGACGCGTACATCCGTCTCCGACTCGACCTTGACCTTTCCCGAAAGATGCTCATGATAATGGTTCCCAGGACACAATCTGCTCAGCTGCTTCATTTCAGGAGTGTTGGCGGCAATGAGCGTAGGTTTAAAGTAATTGGCCCCACAGGCGCAGTTGTCATAACGGATGGAATCGGCCCCAGCTCTTTCGAGCTCCCGTCGAAGAGGTCCCCAACGAAACAATCCCGAAGATAGCGGATTTTCACGTCTCGGCCGCCTCTTGGCCCGGACAGGAGCGCTCTGGGAGCCCCGGAGCGGCCATGGGGGGCGCAGGTACCGGCCTGGCGGCCCCGATCCCCTTCCGCCGGCAGATAGATAGATAGATAGATAGATAGATAGATAGATAGATAGATAGATAGATAGATAGACAAATATATAGATAGATAGATAGATAGATAGATAGATAGATAGATAGATAGATAGATAGATAGATAGATAGATAGATACATACATATACACCGGCCACCGAGGGCCCGAGTATGTCCACATCCACCGCCTGCCGAGGCTCCGAAAACTGACCCCCCAGGCGGCGGTCATGTATCATTCCCGCCTCGGAGGTGCTGGCACGGAGCTCAGCGCGTTGGCTGAAACCGCGGCTCTGGCGCGATGCTCTCGCCACAGGCATGGGCCCAGACGCGCCGAGCCAGCACGCAGAGCAAAAACACGGACGCCTCGAGCACGGTGACTGCCCGTTGCGCTCTCTGAGCTCCGAGATGACGAACCACACCGCAATGCCGCCACCGCTCCACGTCGTGCTACGAGCCAGGGTCGATCTGCGAGGGCCCCGGGGCCCCGAACCCCAGCGAGACTGCCCGCTGTGGGGATCAAAACTTCGCCGCCGAGAGATCCGCGGGGGGGCTTCCGCGCGTGCGCCTATCGGGGGCGGCTGGGCGCGGCGCTGTACAGGGCCAGCGTGGCGCCCAGGCGCTGGCGGGCCGCCTCGGGCACGCCCCGCCCCGGCGGCGGGGCGAGCGCCAGCGACCTCAGAGGTGGCGACCTCCGACCCCCCCCCCCCGCCACCGGGCTGGACCCGAGCGCCGTGCTTCGTTCTGTGTGCGTTCTGTGTGTTCGTGCTGCTCTGCCTGATGTCCTGTGCCTCCCTGCCAAAACAAGCAAAACAAAACAAGACAATTTCCTGCGCCTTCCTGCCAAAACGGAACAAAACAGGAGAAGCCCAGCAGAACAGCGTTTGGGTCCAGCCCTGCCCCCACTACAACCAACGACTCTCCAGAATCGAGTGGGGAGCGGAGGGGGGGTTCGGCTCTCGCCACGCGTTCGACGAATTCCGCGCGGGCGCTCCGCCCTTCTGGGTCGCAGCCCCAATGCGATACTCTGCATCTGCTTCGCAGTCGAGTCTACGCGCCGCGTCTCTCTCTCTCTCTCTCTCTCTCTCTCTTGCGGCATTTCCCTCCCGAAGGGGTGCCCGTACTGCACTCTTCTGCCCGCGCGCTCTGCCAGAACACGCGGATCGGTGACGGCAGTGGTGCCCAAGCGCCGTGGCGGCTGGCGCATGGCGTCTGTCCTGTGCTGTACTGCACCCCAGACGCCCAGCAGAGAGGCGTGGATAGGAGGCCACATGCGAACCCTAACCCCCTACCCCCACGATTTCTGATGGGGAGGGTGGGGTTCACTTCGTTTGGGAGCTCCCGAGCGACATGAACCCCACCCTCCCCCTCAGAAATCGTGGGGGGTAGGGGGTAGGGTTCGCATGCGGCCCCCTAGTGGACCACCGCCACCGAGAACCCACCGAGGGGCGGCCCGAGCCTCCCTGGGCGCTGGCACGCCTGAGGGTCGTCCTGTGCTGGGGGACGCTCCGCGGTGCCACCGCCCAGGGGCCGGACCCCCCCCCCGACGGGTTCTCGGTGGCGGTGGTCCACGTTTCTCCCCCGAGCCCATCGAGCTCTCGACCCATTCTCTGGGACCAGTTTTGCATCCTGAGTCAGTGTTTCACGCTCCCGATGCCTGGCAAGGCTCCCAGAGGTCGAACATGATGCAAAACTTCTGTTGTGTTTTTTTCATTTCGAACCCTACCCCGCCCGCCCATCAGGCCCTGAAGGTCTGGACTACTTCCCTGTAGGGCCCGTGTTTCGTCTTGGCGGCCCCGACGCCCGGCGAGGGCCCCTGGAGGCCGAAAACAGCCCAAAGCCCGCCGCTCCAACATTTTTGGAGCGTCGGATCTCTTGGGCAAGACACAGCCTGGACGAGGATAAAATCGGGTGAGGATAAACCGAGAATCTCTGAGGTCCGGCGGCTCTGGAGGATGTCTCGGGCGCCACGGCCTTCTCAGAGTCGTCCAAAACTCTCTGAGAGCGTTCCCGAACGCTCTGGAACGGAGTTGTCCTCGTCCCAGCCCCGTCCGACGTGTCCCTGGTTGGCCCCAGGTGGCCCCACTTCAGTCTCAAGAGGTGCGCCTGTCTTCGCCCCCTGTCTGTCGCTTCCCCCGTATGCCCAACAGCGGATTGCCTACAGCTGGGAGTGACCCTGGGATGATGATGATGATGATGATGATGATGATGATGATGATGATGATGATGATGATGATGATGATGATGATGATGATGATGATGATGATGATGATGATGATGATGATGATGATGATGATGATGATAACGACGACGACGATGACGATGACGATGATGGATGATGACGATGACGATGATGGATGATGGATGATGGATGATGGATGATGGATGACGATGATGGTGATGATGATGATTATGGTGATGATGATGATGATGATGATGATGATGATGATGATGATGATGATGATGATGATGATGATGATGATGATGATGATGATGATGATGATGATGATGATGATGATGATGATGATGATGATGATGATGATGATGATGATGATGATGATGATGATGATGATGATGATGATGATGATGATGATGATGATGATGATGATGATGATGATGATGATGATGATGATGATGATGATGATGATGATGATGATGATGATGATGATGATGATGATGATGACGATGACGATGACGTTCGGCCCCCTCAGTCTGACTAGTATCGTTGGCGCGTGGCATACGAGCCGCGGCGGGGTCAGATCCGGGCGCGCAGGCCAGTGCCGTAGGGATCTCCGTGGGTCCGCACCGCAGGCCACTCCGGCGAAGGGCCATTCCTTAGACTCCCGACGCCATGGCTTGTTCACGACGTCGACCCCCAGACCCTGAGATCCTGGCGTTGCATTTTTTTCACAACGGGCATTTTCGCTCCATTTCGGCCCCCGGGACCCTCACAGATCGATCCGGCTCGAAAAATGTGGCAGAAAGATGGAGTCCGGGGCTCCAGTGACTTTTTGCGATGCTGCATTTTTTTTTGCAACGTCGGATCTCAGGGGAGGTCTCGACCCATTTCCCGGGACAGGCTTCTTCGTCCTGAGTGTCGTCCTGTGCTGGGTGACGCGCAGGCGTGCCACCGCCCAGGGTCTGAGCCCATCGAGTTGCCTGGATCCCAGACATCGGAGATGGACAGAACCCCCTTTTAATCAGTAAAACGTGGATTAGTGAAAACGACCTCGGGCCCAAACCTGACGGGCGCAGGCCTGGAAAATGGCGGCCGCGGCGCCCTCTCGAGAACCGAAAACGGACAATCACTAATCGACGGGTCAGGGTCCCAGAGATCCGATGTCGTGATTTTTTCAATGCGCGGTCCCCGGAAGTCTCGACCCATTCCGCAGGACTGGCTTTTCATCCTGAGTCGTATTTTGACGGTCCCGAGGCCCGGCGAGGGCCCCTAGGGGCCGAAATTCGCGAAAAACCTCCGTCTTGATTTTTCCCCATATCCTAAGATGGGGTTCTTGTTATTACTTGGACGCCTCCTACTCCTCCTCCTTCCTCCTCCTCTTTTCTCCTCCCCTCCTGTCGGACATACTCAGACTTGCTCATACACAGACTTACTCATACTCAGACTTACTCACACTCAGACATACTCATATACAGACTTACTCATACACAGACTTACTCATACACAGTATTAGTCATACCCAGACGTACACATACACAGACTTACTCATACACAGACTTACTCATACTCAGCACCCCTAAGGGGAGCCGCCAGGGGTGGTTGCACGGGCTCGTTCGCGGCCATTTTGTGGGGATGTCTCAGGCGGTTTGCCTGTTGCTGTCCCAACATCCTTCGCTTTCGGAGCAGATTTGGAGGATGTCTCGAGCGAGGCGCTCATTTCAGCACCCCTAAGGGGAGCCGCCAGGGGTGGTTGCACGGGCTCGTTCGCGGCCATTTTGTGGGGATGTCTCAGGCGGTTTGCCTGTTTCTGTGCCCAACATCCTTCGCTTTCGGAGCAGATTTGGAGGATGTCTCGAGCGAGGCGCTCATTTCAGCACCCCTAAGGGGAGCCGCCAGGGGTGGTTGCACGGGCTCGTTCGCGGCCATTTTGTGGGGATGTCTCAGGCGGTTTGCCTGTTTCTGTGCCCAACATCCTTCGCTTTCGGAGCAGATTTGGAGGATGTCTCGAGCGAGGCGCTCATTTTCACCCCCCAGGTGGGCCAGATTTTGAGGATGTCTCGATCGGTTTGCTAGTTTTGGTGGCCAGGCTCGTGGGCGCAGATTCTTCTCAGGATGCCACAGGAGGCTCCAACAGGCTCCAGGAGGCTCCAGGAGACCACATGAGGTCCCAGGAGGCATCAGGAGGCCACAGAAAGACTCAAGAGGCCACAGGATGTCCCAAGAGGCTCCAGGAGGCCCCAGGAAGCTCCAGAAGGCCTCAGGAAACCACAGGAGACCCCAGGAGACAACAGGAAGCGCCAGGAGGCCTCGGAAGGCAACAGGAGGCCCCGAGAGGCCCCAGGAGCAGGAGGCCTCAGAAGGCAACAGGAGTGGCTCCAATCCCATGTGTTTTACGTATGCTCCTATCGATTGGGCCTCACCTGGAGCACGATTCTTTGATGTTCTACGTATGTTTCTATAGATGGTCCTTCTCCTGTGTACACAATCCTAAATGTTTTACTCATGTTCCTATGTATTGGGCCTCTCCTGGGGCACGAGTCCTTGGTGTTTTACGCGTGTTCCTATAGATTGCCCTTCTCCTGTGGCTCTAATCCGCAATGTTTTATGTACGTCTGTTGCTATAGATTGCGCCTCCCCTGGGGCACGAAACCTTCCTAGGAGGTCCCAGGAGGTCCCAAGAGGCTCCTGGAGACCCCAGGAAGCCCCAGTAGGTTTCAGGAGGCCCCAGGAGGCCCCAGGCTCATGCACAGAGACGCGCTCGTACTACTGAGGCTCATTCACACTCCAATTCATTCGCAGTTAGATTGATGTCCAGACCGTCACAACTGAAGCCCGTTAATATTCGAAAGCTCTTGCGCCTAGACATTCACGGCGGACAGGTCCATGCGAGTAGATGCACATATGGGGAGCTCCACGCAGTGAATAATTTCAATGCGTTGGATCTCTGGGGTGGGATCTCTGTCCACCCCCGAAGACCCTCTCGCGGCTTGCCTACACGTGCGCCCTCGTCCGAGCCCCGTCCGCTTGGGGCCGCCGCTGAGAGGCCTGGCCCCCGCGGCGTGGCAGGCGGCGTGCAGCCGGGCCAGGGCCTCGCACACGTCCGCCGGGCGCGCGCCCGCGGCCAGGTCCGCGCAGCCGCCCATGAGCAGCACCACGTCCCACGGGCCCTCCTGGGAACTCGGCTGCCCCGATACGCAACACGCAACACGTCACGTGTTGGCACAGAGCTCAGCACGTAGACCGACAACGTGGGTGTGAAGCGGCACGTTCGCCAAAGCGTGGGCCAATGCGCTAAGCCAGCAGGTCACGTATTGACGCGGACGTTTTGAGATCGGAACGTGTTGCGTTTCAAAACGTGCGTATTGAGGCAGCTACGCCTTAGAAGAGTCGATTATCCTCAGCACGCGTGTTGGCCCCAAGGTGTGTCTGTCCATCGAGGGCCTTCGATACGACGCAGGCGATGTCATGGTTTACTGGTTGGGCTGAAGGGGGTAAACACACATTGGGGTAATTAACACACGTCCTGAGGATCATCGAACCTTGGAAGAAGAAGAATAATAAGAAGAAAAATAATAATAATAATAATAATCATAAGAATAAGAAGAAGACGAAACGCCATAGACATAAACTCGTGGCGCTCCGCGCGGAAACCTTGTTGGGTCTGATCCCTGGCGCGCGGAGCGCGCCAGGGGCGGCGCCGGAGGCGCCGCTGGGGGAGCCCAGCGCGGATCCAAGACATCCGCGCGCAGCTCCAAGAGTTTGTGCTTATGGCGTTATCCTTCTCGACTCCTCTCGGCGGCACGCGGCCCGGACCCCTCGAGCCATGAGAAGAACACGGGGGACAATTCCTGCTGTTTCGAGCCTTCCCTCAGATCCTGGCGTGGCAATTTTCTCGCAACGGGCGGGACCCTCGCAGGTCGATTCGGCTCGAACAAGGACCAGATCGATGGGATCCGGGGCTCTGGTCGGGATTTGTCGCTGTGTTTTTCCCAACCATCCTGTGGTGTTGGGTCCTCGTTTTGAAAAGACGGTGCCCCGCGTCTCCTCCCGCTGCCCCCTCCTCCTCCCCCTCCTCCCTCCTCCCTGCGCTTCACCCACCCAGTACAGCGCTTCGTGGCCCCATAGGGAGCTCCACCGAAGGCCCCAGTGGCAGGGTTCGCATGGCGGCCCCGCGTTTTGGCGCTCCCCTCACACGGTTCGTAGCCCCATAGGGAGCTCCACCGAAAGGCCCCGGTGGCAGGGTTCGCATGGCGGCCCCGCACCATTTTGGCGCACCCCTCACACGGTTCGTGGCCCCATAGGGAGTTCCACCGAACGCCCCAGTGGCAGGGTTCACATGGCGGCCCCGCGCCATTTTGGCGCACCACGGTTCGTGGCCCCATAGGGAGCTCCACCGAAGGCCCCAGTGGCAGGGTTCGCATGGCGGCCCCGCGCCATTTTGGCGCACCCCTCGCACGGTTTGTGGCCCCATAAAAGGGGCTCCACCGAAGGCCCCAATGGCAGGGTTCGCATGGCGGCCCCGCGCCAGTTTGGTGCACCCCTCACACGGTTCGTGGCCCCATAGGGAGCTCCACCGAAAGGCCCCAGTGGCAGCGTTCGCATGGCGGCACACCCCTCACGAGGATCGTGGCCCCATAGGAGCGCCAGCGAAGGCCCCAGTGGCAGCGTTCGCATCGCGGCCCCGCCCCATTGCGGCACACCCCTCACGAGGATCGTGGCCCCATAGGAGCGCCAGCGAAGGCCCCAGTGGCAGCGTTCGCATCGCGGCCCCGCCCCATTGCGGCACACCCCTCACACGGTTCGTGGCCCCGTAGGGAGCTCCACCGAAGGCGCCAGTGGCAGCGTTCGCACGGCGGCTCCGCCCCATTTCGGCACACCCCTTACGAGGATCGTGGCCCCATAGGGAGTTCCACCGTAAGCCCAACTGGCAGGGTTCGCATGGCGGCCCCGCACTATTTTGGCGCACCCCTCACGCGGTTCGTGGCCCCATAGGGAGCTCCACCGAACGCCCCAGTGGCAGGGTTCGCATGGCGGCCCCGCGCCAGTTTGGTGCACCCCTCACGCGGTTCGTGGCCCCAGGAGGAATTCCCCTTGCTTCGTCCCACCTGCCCTGCGGTCTTCACACCTGCGTATGGCTGGGTCCTTCGCCAGGATAATTTGTTGTGTTTGTGTGTGTGTGTGTGTGCGTGTGTGCGTGTGTGCGTGTGTGCGTGTGTGCGTGTGTGCGTGTGTGCGTGTGTGCGTGTGTGCGTGTGCGTGTGCGTGTGCGTGTGCGTGTGTGTTCTCGATGCTGACGAATGCCCCTCCCCACTGGAAGCGGACTGGCCCCGCGGCGACTTGGGCTCGGGCCGGGGTGGGTTTCGCGGGTCGTCTGCGCGAGGGGTCGGTGGCCCTTTGCCGGGGGCGGCCTCTGGGGTGCGCGGCGTTCGGGGGGGCGGCGACCAGGGGGGAAAGGCGCAGGGCCAAAAATAGCTTGGCGAAGGACCCAACCATATGCAGTTGTGAATACCGCAATTGTGAATACCATCTTCGCCCGCGCTCCCTATGTGGCCACGGCTTCCCGCCGGAGCCCGACATGCTCAGGGACACGTTCGTGGCCGTCTTCGCGGGTCCTTCGCCTGGATCATTTTTTTGCAGCGTCGGAGCTCAGGGTTTCGGGGCGACGACGACAAGGACGGCGTCCCTCCCACCGAGGAGCAGAAGCAGGAGAGGGCCTTGAGAGCCATGAAGGAGGAGGTGGCGTTGCACGTCGGATAATTTTTTTGCAGCGTCGGATCTCAGGGTTTCGGGGCCCTTCCCGGGCCCCAGGCGTGGAGCCTCGCAGACCGGCCAGGTCCCGACGCACCGCGGCGGCGAGGAGCGCGCGAGGGAGGGGGGCGGGGGAGCGAGCGAGGAGCGGGGGAGGAGGAGGAGGAGGAGGAGGAGGAGGAGGAGGAGGAGGAGGAGGAGGAGGAGGAGGAGGAGGAGGAGGAGGAGGAGGAGGAGGAGGAGGAGGAGGAGGAGGAGGAGGAGGAGGAGGACGAGGAGGAGGAGGAGGAGGAGGAGGAGGAGGAGGAGGAGGACGAGGGGAGTGGCTCGAGACCTCTGGGGGCCGACGCCGGTGCCCATACCGCCCTCCTCTCGGCGGCACGCGGAGGAGGAAAAAACCGGTGCCCATACCGCTGCCCTTGGCCCGTTGTCTCCTTTGTCGGCCTCCTGGGAGACCCTCGTCGCCGCCACTGGATTCGCCTCGACATGCTGGTCAGAGCGCGCCCCGGGAGAGGTCCAGAGAGCGACGGTGTCGGTACCCTTGGGTCTCCCCAGGGACGCGACCCAGACCCCGAAGAGACTGCGACGGGAGGTCTTCAGCAGCTGTCTTCGGCCCCTGGGGGCCCTCACTAGGCCCCAGGGCCGTCAAACAACGACTCGCCATGAGATCCGACGTTGCGAAAAAATTGAAACATTGCCAAAAATCACGACCGGAAACCTGGACTCCATCTTTATGCGTAATTTCGCGAGCCAAATCGATATATGAGGGTACCCTCACAGATCGAAATTCCCGCCCGCGGATCTTGGCGATGCGAATTGATCGCAGCGGGCGTTTTCGCCTGGACGTCCCGGAGCCCGAACCCCGGCGAGAACGCCCGCTGTGAAAAAACATTGCAATGCCAAGATCTGAGGGCGGGATGCGAAGCCAGTCCCGGGGAATGGGTCGAGACAAATCATGGAGGTCGACGCTGTGAACAAGCCATGACGCCAGATGTCTGGGATTCAGGCTGCTCGATGGGCTGGGGGGAGAAACGTGGACCACCGCCACCGAGAACCCGTCGGGGGGGGGTCTGGCCCCTGGGCGGTGGCACGCCGGAGCGTCCCCCAGCACAGGACGACCCTCAGGCGTGCCAGCGCCCAGGGAGGCTCGGGCCGCCCCTCGGTGGGTTCTCGGTGGCGGTGGTCCACGTCTCGCCTCTCTGATGGGCGTCGGGAGCGCAGTACACTGCAGCACAACACGGGACGACGCTCAGGACGAAGAAGCCGGTCCCGGGAGATGGGTCGAGACCTCTGGGGGGTCGACGACACGGGACGACGCTCAGGACGAAGACGCCGGTCCCGGGAGATGGGTCGAGACCTCTGGGGTCTGGGGGGTCGACGTCGTGATTGAATCATGACGCCGGGCGTCTGGGAACTGGGAAGGCTGGCCCTGGTCGAAGGCGGCCTCTCGCGTGCGCGGCCTGCCGCTGGTCGCTGCGCGCGTGGCGTGCTGACGGCTTGTAAGGCGCCCCCCCGAGGCTGACGGGGAAGGGGGGGGGGTGCTAGGCGCCGGGGGGCACGCCCGAGCGTCACGATGTCTGGGAAGACTGGTTTCTGGCGCTCGCGGCCTGCCAGAGATCGCCGCACGCGTGGCGTGCGACGGCTCAAGGCGCCCCCTCGAGCTGAGGGGAAACGAAAGGGGGCTAGGCGCAAGGGGGGGTACATCGACCTCGAACGGCCGATACATCGCCAGTGTTGTTATCGTCGACACATCGTCGATGCAGACCGCCCCACGTATCGCCTACACAGTCGACACCTCGCCCCTGCCATCAACGATGCATCGCCGATGTATTAACCATTCCAGGTCGATGCATGCCCCCCCAGACATGCGGCCGCCCAAAAAGTTTCGATGCGTGGGCCCTGGGCGGTCTCTCGTGCTGCGCTGGTTTCTGACGGCCCCGAGGCCCGGCGAGGGCCCCGAGGCCGAAATCGGCCAAAAAACAACCGAATTGGAGCGTCGGGT
The DNA here is from genome assembly GCA_963575745.1 of Prorocentrum cordatum. Taxonomy (NCBI): domain Eukaryota; class Dinophyceae; order Prorocentrales; family Prorocentraceae; genus Prorocentrum; species Prorocentrum cordatum. The sequence goes on along the minus strand of CAUYUJ010019885.1, from coordinate 76,975 downwards.
CTCTGGTTCTGGGGAGAAGAAATAAGAGGAGGAGGAGGAGGAGGAGGAGGAGGAGGAGGAGGAGGAGGAGGAGGAGGAGGAGGAGGAGGATAGATCTCATTCCCAACCATCCTGTGGTGTTGGGTCCTCGTTTTGAAGAGACGGTCCCCCGCGTTCCTCCTCTTCCTCCCTCCTCCTCCTCCTCCTCCTCTCCTCCTCCTCCTCCCCCTCCTCCTCCCTGCGTTTCACCCACCCAGTACAGCGCTTCGTGGCCCCATAGGGAGCTCCACCGAAGGCCCCAGTGGCAGCGTTCGCGTGGCGGCCCCGCCCCATTTTGAAACACCCCTCACGAGGATCGCGGCCCCATCGGGAGCTCCACCGAAGGCCCCAGTGGCAGGGTTCGCATGGCGGCCCCGCCCCATTTCGGCACGCCCCTCACGAGGATCGTGGCCCCATTGGGAGCTCCGCCGAAGGCCCCAATGGCAGCGTTCGCATGGTGGCCCCGCGCCATTTTGGCGCACCCCTCACGAGGATCGTGGCCCCATAGGGAGCCCCACCGACGGCCCCAGTGGCAGCGTTCGCATGGCGGCCCCGCCCGATTTTGGCGCACCCCTCACGCGGCTCGTGGCCCCATAGGGAGCTCCACCGAAGGCCCCAGTGGCAGGGTTCGCACGGCGGCCTCGGGCCATGTCGGCACACCTCTCACGAGGATCGTGGCCCCATAGGGAGCTCCACCGAAGGCCCCAGTGGCAGCGTTCGCATGGCGGCCCCGCCCCATTTTGAAACACCCCTCGCACGGTTCGCGGCCCCATAGGGAGCTCCACCGAAGGCGCCAGTGGCAGCGTTCGCATGGCGGCCCCGCCCCATTTCAGCACACCCCTTACGAGGATCGTGGCCCCGTAGGGAGCTCCACCGAAGGCGCCAGTGGCAGCGCTCGCACGGCGGCCCCGCCCTATTTCGGCACACCCCTCACGAGGATCGTGGCCCCATAGGGAGATCCACCGAAGGCCCCAGTGGCAGCGTTCGCACGGCGGCCCCGCCCCATTTTGAAACACCCCTCACGAGGATCGTGGCCCCATCGGGAGCTCCACCGAAGGCCCCAGTGACAGCGTTCGCATGGCGGCCCGCCCCATTTCGGCACACCCCTCACGAGGATCGTGGCCCCATAAGGGAGCTCCACCGAATGCGCCAGTGGCAGCGTTCGCATGGCGGCCTCGGGCCATTTCGGCTCACGTGGATCGTGGCCCTATAGTTGTGCTGCTTCAACAACCGCGCCTGGGCGTCGTACTCCGCCTTGTCGACGTGCAACGCCACCTCCTCCTTCATGGCTCTCAAGGCCCTCTCCTGCTTCTGCTCCTCGGTGGGAGGGACGCCGTCCTTGTCGTCGTCGGCGCCCGCGAAGACGGCCACGAACGTGTCCCTGAGCATGTCGGGCTCCGGCGGGAAGCCGTGGCCACATAGGGAGCGCGGGCGAAGATGGTATTCACAATTGCGGTATTCACAACTGCATATGGTTGGGTCCTTCGCCAAGCTATTTTTGGCCCTGCGCCTTTCCCCCCTGGTCGCTGCCCCCCCGAACGCCGCGCACCCCAGAGGCCGCCCCCGGCAAAGGGCCACCGACCCCTCGCGCAGACGACCCGCGAAACCCACCCCGGCCCGAGCCCAAGTCGCCGCGGGGCCAGTCCGCTTCCAGTGGGGAGGGGCATTCGTCAGCATCGAGAACACACACACACACACACACACACACACACACACACACACACACACGCACACGCACACGCACACGCACACACGCACACACGCACACACGCACACACGCACACACGCACACACGCACACACACACACACACACACACACACACACACACACACACACACACACACACACAAACACAACAAATTATCCTGGCGAAGGACCCAACCATACGCAAGTGTGAAAACCGCAAGGCAGGTGGGACGAAGCAAGGGGAATTCCTCATAGGGCCACGAATCGTGTGAGGGGTGCACCAAACTGGCGCGGGGCCGCCATGCGAACCCTGCCACTGGGGCGTTCGGTGGAGCTCCCTATGGGGCCACGAACCGCGTGAGGGGTGCACAAAAAATTGTGCGGGGCCGCCGTGCGAACCCTGCCACTGGGGCCTTCGGTGGAGCTCCTTATGGGGCCACGAACCGTGTGAGGGGTGCACCAAACTTGAGCGGGGCCGCCATGCGACATGCGAACCCTGCCACTGGGGCGTTCGGTGGAACTCCCTATGGGGCCACGAACCGTGTGAGGGTTGCCCCAAACTGGTACGGGGCCGCCATGCGAACCCTGCCACTGGCGCTTTCGGTGGATCTCCCTATGGGGCCACGAACCGTGTGAGGGGTGCACCAAACTGACGCGGGGCCGCCATGCGAACCCTGCCTCTGGGGCCTTCGGTGGAGCCCCCTCTGGGGCCACGAACCGTGCGAGGGGTGCGCCAAAATGGCGCGGGGCCGCCATGCGAACCCTGACGCTGGAGCCTTCGGTGGAGCTCCCTATGGGGCCACGAACCGTGTGAGGGGTGCACCAAACTTGCGCGGGGCCGCCATGCGAACCCTGCCACTGGGGCCTTCGGTGGAACTCCTTATGGGGCCACGAACCGTGTGAGGGGTGCGCCAAAATGGTGCGGGGCCGCCATGCGAACCCTGCCTCGGGGGCCTTCGGTGGAGCTCCCTATGGGGCCACGACCCGTGTGAGGGGTGCACCAAACTGGCGCGGGGCCGCCATGCGAACCTTGTCGCTGGGGCGTTCGGTGGAGCCCCTGATGGGGCCAAAAACCGTGCGAGGGGTGCGCCAAAATTGCGCGGGGCCGCCACGCGAACCCTGCCACTGTGGCCTTTCGGTGGAGCTCCCTATGGGGCCACGAACCGTGTGAGGGGTGCACCAAACTGGCGCGGGGCCGCCATGCAAACCCTGCCACTGTGGCCTTCGGTAGAGCTCCGTATGGGCCACGAACCGTGAGGGGTGCGCCAAAATGGCGCGGGGCCGCCATGCGAACCTTGTCGCTGGGGCGCTCGGTGAAACTCCCTATGGGGCCACGAGCCGTGTGAGGGGTGCGCCAAAATGGTGCGGGGCCGCCATGCGAACCCTGCCACTGTGGCCTCTCGGTGGAGCTCCCTATGGGGCTACGAACCGTGTGAGGGGAGTGCCAAAACGCGGGGCCGCCATGCGAACCCTGCCACTGGGGCCTTCGGTGGAGCACCCTATGGGGCCACGAAGCGTTGTATTGGGTGGGTGAAACGCAGGGAGGAGGGAGGAGGGGGAAGAGGAGGGGGCAGCGGGAGGAGACGCGGGGCACCGTCTCTTCAAAACGAGGACCGAACACCACAGGATGGTTGGGAATGAAACCCGCACTCCCCCCGACCCGAGATCCGGGAGGGTGACTCCGGGACCTTCGGGTTGGGCGGGGGCGGTGTGGCGAGGCGTGGCGCGCGCCGCTCCTCCGCCAGCACGCGGCGGAGGCCTGTCCTCACCGCCCGGCCGCCGCCGCGGCGGCCCAGGTCCGCCACCACGTTCTCGGCGGTGCGGCCCGCGTCGCCGCGCACCGCGACCTCCGAGCACCGTGGAACCGAGGCCCCCAGGCAGGAGCGACCTTCAGGCAAGAGTGGCCCTGGGCAAGAGTGACTTCGGGCGAGAGTGGCCCTGGGCACGAGTGACCTGAGGCAAGAGTGACCCTAGGCAGGAGTGACCCTAGGCAGGAGTGACCTTTAGGCCAAAATGACCCTAGGCAAGGGGCAAGAGTGACCCTGGGCAAGAGTGACCTTAGGCAAGACTGACCCTGGGCCAGAGTGACCCCAGGCAGGAGTGACCCGTAGTGCGCGGCCAAGGGGAGGGGAGCCCTTCGGGGACACCACCAGGCGCGCAAGCCGCTGCTGTCACCTCTGTCCCCACTGGCATGGCCTGGGACACACCGGCCGATGTCCTCCAGGGACACATCCTCAACACCGTGGCCCAATGGGGATGGGAATCGGTTGAACGACACAGTCATCGTGCTACCATGCGGAACGCCCAACAAAGAACGGAGGGGTCTTCCTTGCCACGGCGAGCCTCGGCCACGAAGAGGCCCCCCGACCTGGAGAGCCAAGGCACGGCCCGGACACCCGAGCCCCTCCTGAGCCCTTGACGTGGTCCTCACGACTAGCGTCACTGACTGCACCGAACCTCGCAGTCGGCCCCGAGCTCCGCCAGCGCCCCCGCGAGCGCCGCCGCCGCAGCGGCGCCCGCTTCCGCGGCAAAGCCGTCCCCGCAGCACAGGAGCCGCCGCCGGGGCGGCCCGACCATCGGCGCGCTGCTGCGCGCCGGCGCGCGCGCGCGGCCTCCCCGGACGTCCAGCGCCTCCTCCCCTGGCCCTGCAGCCCCAGCTCCCCTCGCCCCGGACCCTGCTTCCAGCGTCTCCTCCCCTGGCCCTGCAGCCCAGCTCCCCTCGCCCCGGAGCTTGTCTCTTGGTCGTCGCCTGGCCCTGGGCCCAGCCCCCCCCCCACCGCCTGGTCCCAGCGCCAGCCCGCCTCGTCGTCGGCCCCCCGGTCCGGGCCCCGGCGACGTCGCCCCGGGCCCAGCGACCCCGACCCTCACGGTCGGGGACTTTTGCTCGACGCCGTGCCAAGCGGGTATAGCGTGTCGCTCGGCTCCGCCGCAGCATGGGGATGCGAAAAACTGGGGACGCTGGCGCTGGGGGTCCGGGGAGCGGATAGCGTGTCGCGCCGAAGCGTCGTGGGCCAGCACCAGAGGCGCGACGCGCTACAGTCGGACCTAGGCCAGAAGAACGTCCTTCAAGAACACGAGACCCTCCGTGGGCCCAAACTGAAGAACATCCTGGGGTACCCTCCCCAGGACGCACATGAACATCCGACCAACACGAAAGACACCTGGGCATCCTCCCCGAACCGACTCCGATCTTAGACTCTCAGACCTCGGTCCGAATGTACTGGTTGCTCTAGTCAGCCTTGACCAAAAGGGGGAGGCAGAGGAGGGATGAGGAGGAAAGAAAACAGATGGGAAGAAACGGACCTCCCTCGATGTTTCCTCTCCGCCTCCTGCCCTCCCGGGTACATACCATGGTCCGACTGTACTTGCCCGTGGCCAGCTCCTCCTCCCGCGCCGCCTCTGGGCGCCCCGCCGAGGCCCGGCGCAGGGACCTCTCAGAGGCCGGACGCGCGGCGAAGAGCCTCCAGCCTGATCTTCTCTCAAGACGTCGGACGCCTGGGAAGAGGGGCAAGACGAAGCCAGGGCGAGGACAACGTCGGCTACGGACAAATCGAGCATCTCTGAGATCTGGCGGCTCTGGGGGATGTCTCGGGCGCCGCGGCCTTCTCAGAGCCTTCCAGAGCGCTCTGAGGGCGTTCCGGAACGCTCTGGAACGGATTTTTACCCTCGTCCCAGCCCCGTCCGACGTGCCCCTGGTTGGGCCCCAGGGGGCCCCACTTAAGGCTCAAGAGGTGCGCCTGTCTTCGCCCCCTGCCTGTCGCTTCCCCAGTACGCGGATCGCCTACACCTGGGAGTGACCCTGGGCAGGACTTACTAGTACCGTTGGTGCGCTCTGGATCCGATCTGTCCTCGTCCCAGCCCTGGACTGTTTCCCCCGGGGCTGCAGGCGACCCGAGGAGGGGAGGAGGAGGAGGAGGAGGAGGAGGAGGAGGAGGAGGAGGAGGAGGAGGGCGGGCCGCCTAAGCCCTTCGGAGAAACCCTCCACCCAGCCCCGCCCGCAGGGGGCTCCCCCGCCCGTGGGCCGCCGGCCGCTGGGCACGGCTCGCTGCGCGCCGCGCGGCGCGCCGCAGGGCGCGCCGCCGCGCTGCTCCCTGCCCGGCGGGCGGGGCCTCGGGGGAGGGTCAGAAGCCAGGCGAAGGCTGGCAAACACGCGGCCTGCTAAAGCGGACCTCCGGGGCTTGTGGGGCTTGTTTGTCCTTTCCGGGAAGCGGAAGCGCGCTCACGATCTAGAACCCGGAGTTTTATTCCGGGAGTCTGTTTGCTGTCTTCCGGGAAGCCCGTTTTAGCAGCCACGGACTTGCCAGCCCTCGCCCAGCTTCGGAAAGGAGGGGCACAGGCTCAAGTCGGGCGTGTCCTCCTACAGGCGGACTTGGGACGAACCATAAAGAAGCAGTCAAACAATACCCCCCAAAAAAATAACCAAAAATTCGCCCCAAAACTATTGCGTGCCTATTTCTGCATGTTCCTCCTGTAGTGGGACAGGCCCGGCTTCAGCCCGTGCATCGGGCGGCCCGCAGAGGCCAGGTCGGGGACGCCGACGCTGTGGCTCTGCCCTCTCGGCCCCTGGCCGCGGGCGCCATGGGCCCCTTCGCAGACAGCCGGAGCCGCACGCCTCGGCTTGCCGCTCCGGAGGGCCCGCGGGGGCCGCGGAGAGCGGAGAGCAGCCGCAACTGCCGTGCGCCGTCTTCGGCCTCCGTGGGCCCCACACGGGGCCCCAGGGCGGTCCGAGAGCGGCTCGAGATGCAGGGCCAGCCCCGGCGAGAGGGTCGGGACCCCCGGGGCGCCAGGCTCTGCAACTTTCAGGGCGCCTGCTCATCCTTCCTCTCAAACCTTCTCCTCCTGACTCGTCCTCGTGACTCGTCCTCCTGGCTCCTCCTCCTCCTCCTCCTCCTCCTCCTCCTCCTCCTCCTCCTCCTCCTCCTCCTCCTCATCGTTCACTTCCTCTCATCTCACTACCCTCCTTCTCCTGATTCATCCTCCTGGCTCCTCCTCCTCCTCCTCCTCCTCCTCCTTCTCCTTCTCCTCATCCTTTGCCTCGTCCACCTCCACCTCCTCCTCATCTCTCCTCACTCCTCTGTCCTCTCTCTCTCTCTCGCTCTCTCTCGCTCTCCCTCTCTCTCTCCTGACGCGTGCTCCTGGCTCCTCCCCATCCTCGTCCACCTCCTCCTCCTGAACCTCCTCCTGCTGGTAGAAGGCCAGGGGAACAGGCTTCGACCCAGGCCGCGAGAGGGCGCGAGAGCGTGGCGGGGAAGCGGAGGCTCCTGGCCGC
>CAUYUJ010019885.1:35000-62500 GCA_963575745.1 Prorocentrum cordatum | reverse complement strand
TCGGGGGTCCGCGCGGACCGCGGTCCAGGGGGGATCCGATCGCGGAGCTCCCCGGAATGGCTGCGTCGCCACGGCCGTGTTTCTGGCGTGAATACGTAGAGAACCCTTGCCGTCGAGACACGGGGCCCGCCACGGAACGCCGAGTTTTCCATGGACGTTGTCGCCCCTGCGGGAGCGGTAGGTGTGACCGGGCTATGCCGACACAAGGCCCATCATTGCAGCACTGCCTGTCCCTTGAGTATTTCGTAGCCAGATCTGCGACGTTGACCACGCCCCTGAACCTGAATCTGAGGGTGTCGGCACTTCGGTGACCCACTACTGATGTTGATCAAAGCCTTGAGCCTCGCGCAACTGAGCTGCTACAGCTACGTTGAGATCGGCGGCCATTGCGCGCATTCCGCGCCAGGGCCTGCAGATCACAGTATCATCGTACCCAGGATCCCTCAAACTGTTGAACAAGGCGAGGTTGCGACTAAGATTAACTTCTATGCTCGAGCATAGCAGGGAATATACTCAAAATGGCGAACCACCGCAATAGACAAAGCCGAATGAAGCACCACCGGTCACGAACCCAATACGGCACAATCACCAACCTCACCCCGAAAACTCTGCATAAAATCTCCTTCGTGCGGTCTCGCTTATGCTGTTCGTTGAACGCATTCGTCGATTTCCCTGTCAGACGGTTGAAAAAATGCTCTGGCTCGTAATGCTGTTCACCATTGTACTCAAACGCTAGCATAAGGCCTTGACAAAAACCATCTAACTCCAGTGTTCGTTGATGTGCGCTGCCGAGGAATCTAGGTCGACACTTTGGGAACTGCTTTCCCCCAAAAATGTGTTGGAAAATGTGGCGAACCATATTTTCACTTTTGCTCGTAACCTTCGCGCAGCGAGGGCACCACGAATTGCCATATCTCAGCCCGGTTAAGGGTGCTTTCCACTCATAGCCACATGCGCACCGCCAATGCAAATCAGACTTCACATTCTTATACACACGCGACAAGCAAGTTCCGCCATGTTGGTCAGCAATCTCGATCGCACTCTTTAGGGAAAGGCGCTTACGATCAACCGCACAGACTGGGCACCAAGTTTTTCTATGCCGCACTGACCTCAACGTAGTCTCCCACTCATGGCCGTCTCTACAACACCATCTCAGAGGAACGAGCTTGTTTACGAAAGAAGATGACAAGCATGTCCCCCCGTGGGACTGTGCGATCTCGGCAGCAATGCTCAACTGAGCCCGAGCATCCCCCTCCAAGTTACATACCTTGCACCACGCACCATCGTGTTTGACCTTGCCCAAGCTTGCGTCCCACTCGTGGCCCTGAGCACAGCGCCAACGCAAGAGACTACGCACACCATAATACTTAACAGAAAGACAAACTCCACCACGAGAGGCAGCTTCGCGGCGGGCATTCACGAGGCCTTCATGCGCGACGCGTGTCCGCGTTCGAGCTGCATGACATGCTGGGCACCATGAGCCACGTGTTCCCACGTTACTCAATGATGCATCCTATTGGTGACCATCCGCGCATCGCCAGCGGAGCTTCCCTGCGATGGGATTTGGGCGAAGACACTCACCACCACGGGCTGCAGCCACACTCGAAGCCAGCGTCGCACTGCGATGCATCCTTGCTTCTCGCTTGCAGTGGGGACACCACGCGCCGTTGTGGCGAATATTGAAGAAGCTAGCGCGCCACTTGTGGCCAACCGCGCACTTCCATGTCATATCAGTCTTCATATCATGGTAGCCGTTGGAAACACACTCACCTCCACGTTGACGAGCTTCCAAAACAGCATGCTGTAACCCCAGGGGTGAACGGCCACGCAAGGTAACCGTAAACCGCATCAGCTGTTCGATATGGATCCCCCCCTTTTCGAATCTGAAGCATAGACGACACTTACAAAACTTGCACCAAACTGGCTTGATCAAAATCTGTTTGAACCAAGACGGCTACGTACCATGAATTCCAGAACACGTCTCATAACCGTGCAACATTCGCCTGAACTCACCTCCGTGGTGCATGGCGCAAGTGCAATCAAGAAGTGACGCTATCTCGACAGAGCACACGTCTTCAACCGTCGCGGCGATCGGATCCTTGTCAAAAGGGAGCAGTTGTCACAGTGCGCAAGTGCAGCCTTGAGCCCAGATAAATGTTTAATATATTTGCCGCCACCGTGCCCCCTGGCACTTTGAGGCGGGGTACAGTCAACCCGTACAGTAAGGACGCACGAGAAGGATCTCTTGGGATCGGAAATCCGATTAGAGGGGGGGTCGGGGGAGGGGGGTGGGGGAACGAGCTCGTCGACGCACCCCTGGGGCCTCCGGAGCCTCCAAATCTACACTCCGTGGCCTCCAGGATGCCCAACATGCCATCTAAGCTGGTCCAAACTGGGCTTCAACACGCCGAGGAGTCCTCAAAGTCGACCACGGTGGTTTTAAGACTGCCAAGGAGGCCTCAAAGACGCCCCAAGAGGGTTCCTCGACGACTCCGCGAGGGCCCCAAGAAGCAAGAATCGTCAAAATCCATAGAGAAAGCGTGCACGTTTTGCACATTCGGATTTTTTGTCTTACCAGCGTGCAAGACGGATCACGAGTCCCCCAAGATCGCTCCAAGACGAACCAAGAAGCCCGTAAGAGAGCCCAAAAACGGCCGAACAAGAGTCCCAAGACGGCCGAAGAGGCGCCCGAGCTGGCCCAAGAGAGCCCCAACAGGGCCCCAAGAGGGGCCCAAGAGAGGTGACTTAACCCGAGCCCTCCGCCGAGAGGACCCCCGGGACCGCCAGCAGGCGCCACCAAGAAGCCCGAAGAGGCCCCCAAGAGGCCGAACGGAGGCCCCCGGATGGGTCCCCAAGACGCCCCAAAAGGCATCAGCCGTGGACTTCATCCCTCCCCAGGGGGTCGGCGGAATGGCGTACGCCTCCTGAACCAGACATTGAAGATTTGGGTCTCTTCACCGTTGCGGGCACCCTTGAGCTCCAGGCGGCCCTGGACGCCTCCAAGATGAGCCCAGGACGGCACGAATGGGTCCCCCACTGGCTCAGCAGTCCTTCAAGACGACCTCAACAGCCCAAGAGAGTGCTAGACGGCCCAGGACGGCTCCAAGAGAGCCCCAAGCTGGCCCGGGCGGGTCTCTGGAGGGACTCAACAGGGCCTGAGAGAGCCCCTTGACGGCCCAAGACGGCCCCCAGGATGGCCGCTGGCCGCAAGAGCCCCCCCCCCCCACGGCCAAGAGGGCCCCAAGACGGCCCGAGAGAGAGCCCCAAGACGGCCCAAGAGGACCCAAAGACGGCCCAACGTGGCCAAAAGGGGCCTCCAAGACTGCCCTACAGGAGCCCAAGAAAGGACGAAAGAGAGGAAGACGACGACGACGACGACGACGAAAACCCCCGACACGACGCGGAACAGTGTGTCACATGTTACGGCTCGCCCAACGACTTGTCACACGTTGCTGCTTCCTGGGCGGCCTAAAATAACCCCGCCCAAGGTGCTGGGCTGGCACGGTGGCAGAAATTGTCGCAGACAGCTGGATATTTATACGGTACTACGCCGAGACGCCTGTCTGCACATGAAGAACAACGCCGTGACAACGACCCACATCATCGGGCGCAGAAGCTATGCGACAGCTGACGGAATGCAGTAGCAACGTGAGATTGGGAACTGATTTCTGAGCCATCATCTGCATGAGCCAAGTAGATCATCGTCGCCATCATCAACATCACCACCAGCACCACCAGCACCATCATCAGCAGCATTGGCATCACCATTATCATCATCATCATCATCAGCAGCAGCAGCATCACCATCACCATCACCATCAGCATCATTTTCATCCTTGTCATCCTCATCATCATCAACAACATCATCATCATCACTACCATGACCGTCACCACCATCATGGCCATGACAGGCGAGACTGATGCCGAGTGGCGCTGCGACCCCAGGCAACATGTATCACACCCTACCCCAACGTCAAATAGCACAACCGAGGCACTGCGAGCACACCGTCTTCCTCTGACCAACCCAACTCACACCCGCACCACCCTGACACAAAGCAAGCAAAAGACAACTCTCTTCAACCTGGTCGAACTCAGCCGAGCCCCTCGGATGCCACCCTGATATCCGCCACCCCTTGTGGGGGCACCATGCTGCGCGGATGAGGTTTGAACAACTCGGAAGCCCAACTGTCATCAGTGCAATGAGGCAAAACGCAACAACTGCGGTCTCCTCAGGAACTTAGCGAACTTGGTAATCGCGTTGTGTTGGTCACCATATCACGGAGAGGAGAACAGCAATTGTCAGTTTCTCATGAGATCAGATTCGAAGTTTCAGAAAGCGCCCGCGATCTCTCTGGCCGAAAGCATGCTTTCGATAACTCTGTAACCCCCCGTGCAGAAGGGCCCTTGGGAGCCGGAGATGCCCAGAACCCTTACATCGTGATGTTTGCCACGAAGCGAAGGGTTATGGGTCAAGGGGTAAGAAATCGTCCTCGTGACTTCTGATAGGGTTTCGTTAACCCAGAACTTCGACAGGAACCCAGCCGCGGCGACGAGAACGCACCTGAAGGCCAAAGACGGACGAATGCACCTGGCGGTACTCCAAGCAGGGGAGAGCTTCCTAAGTAAGTCAACAAGCAAAGAAAGTATTGATTTGCCCTGCTTTACTTTACTTTGCACTGCTTGGCATTGCTCGACATTCCTTTGCGCTGCTGTATGCTGCATGGCATCGCATTGCATTGTTTGCTTGGCATTGCTTGGCGTTGCGTGGAACTGCTTGGCGTTGCTTGGCATTGCTTGCCGAGGCTTGGCATTGCTTGAAACTGATTGGCATTGATTGGAATGGGTTGGCATTGTTTGGAATTGCTTGGCATTGAATGGCATGGGTTGGCATTGCTTTGCGTTGCCTTGCATTGCTTGGCCGTGCTAGGCATTGAGAAGACAAGACCAAGCAACCCGAGGAAGGCAATCAAGAAACAAAATCAAGCAACCCGAGGAATAAAGCCAGGAGAAAAGCAACCCGGGGAAGGCTGGCCAGTTAGGCTGGGCACTCACACTCTTAAACACATGAATAACCCTCTAGGCAAAGCCTGCTTGGGGAAACACGTTCAAAAGCTTACAGCCTCGAACCTGATTTGAGGGATCCCTGCTCCCTGGGATTGGGCGCGCCTAAGAGGGCGGCCAGGAAGAGGAGAGTTGGCGAATCATGGCTCCAGGCATATGCGCGGACGAGGCGGGGCCACGGAACGCTTTGAAGGAATATGTGATTCGCCATCGACCACGCAACTCAAGCCAGCACGCGTGAGGCCCCTTCACCTGCTCCAGGAAACGCTTGGAAGTAATAACAAGGGTTAGTGAACTTCTCTACGGCCCCTGCCGTGATATCTGGGAGGGTACAGATTCACCCCTCGCTCCTCCTCCGCCTCTTCCTCCTCCTCCTTCTCCTCCTACCCCCTCCTCCTCCTTTTCCTCCTGCTCCTTTTCTATGCTCCTCCTCCTCCTGCTACTCCTGTTCCTCCTCCTCCGCCTCCTCCTCCTTCTCCTGCTCCTCCTCCTCTCCTCCTCCTTTTCCTCCTCCTCTCCTCCTCCTTTTCCTCCTCCTCCTCCTCCTCCTCCTCCTCCTCCTCCTCCTCCCCCTCCTCCTCCTCCCCCTCCTCCTCCTCCTCGTCGTCTTCCCTCCTCCTCGTCTTCCTCCTCATCCTCCTCGTCATCCTCCTCCTCCTCCTACCACTCCTCTATCCGCATCCCACCCGCCTCCTCCATACACGACGGCCGGTTTTGCCCAGGTGAACTCCCACCAGCCTGCTGCGGTGCTGGAACCTCAGGCCGGTGTCGTCCTCCAAAGGAGGAGTGCGACGCGAGGAGGAGGAGGAGGAGGACGAGGAAGTGGGGGAGGATGGGGAGGACCAGTGTATATCCAAGACGCGTCAACGAAATTCCACTGAGCCCTCCCTGCTCATTGCGGGAAGTGCCCAACTGGATGATAACAGTCCCAGAATCCTCAATCGTGCCACAACGTCATTCCTAGGACTTTCACGCCGCGAGTCAACGTGACTGTTGCGTCTTGACAATCCTGAAACGTGCCAGACTACAACTCCTGGGACTTTAGCACGGCGAGTCATCAATACTGCTGCGTCCAAACATGTTAATAGCTACTTCCCAAGAACCTCCCGTTTCTGCTAATTACCGCAAGGCACGTTTGTTCGAGTTGCCGCGACTTGCTGGTTGAGCGACGCAGCGTGCTGACAATCATAGATCGTGCCAGAACGCAGTTATTGGAACTTCAGCCATACGAATCATTGAAACAGTTGCGAACGTTCAAAACGATTGCACAGGGTGGTATAGCGAGAGCACAATTGTGTAAAGGAGCCGCCCTCGATCCTTTTTATGCTTTTGCAGATTTCTAAAACAAAAGTGCGCGGCGCTGGGGCGAGAGTCACATTTTGAAAACGACCCGCCCTCGATCATCGGAGCCTTAGCACACTTTTGAAACGAATGCGCGCGACCCTTCAGGAAGAACTACACATTGAAAACCACACGCCCCCATGCGGCGCTGAAGTGAGAACCACCTTTTGAAAACGACCCGCCCTCCTTTCGTGAAGCTGTTACAGGCTGCAAGTTTCAGCGTCGTAGATGGTGAATGAGTTTCGGGCGAAACGCCTGGCCCACCCTGCCAACACGTCGGGGGCGCGACAGGTAGGAGTTATCTATTCGGAGAAGAGGATGGAGGAGGGATGAGGAAGAGAGGCGAGGAGGAGGACCAGTGTAAATCCAAGACGCACCACCGATGCTGCAAGCTTACAATTTCCAAATCTCCACAACAATGTAGTTTCATTGCTGGAAGTGTCCATTGGAAGGCATCAGCCAGAGAATTTCCAATCGTGCCAGAACAGTATACCTAAGACTCCACCACCGCGAGTCCACGTGATTGCTGCATCTTGCAAATGCGACATCTTGCCAACACACCACCCCTGACATTTCAACGCCGCGAACCAACGTGACAATTACCCCTGACAATCCTAAACTGTGCTAGAACACGGCTCCTGGGACTTCAACCATGCGAATCCTTAAAGCTGCTGCACAAAAGAAAGCCGAATGTTGAGGAGGCGAAGGATGAGGAGGAGGCGGAGGAGGAGAAGGCGGAGGAGAGGACGGAGCAGGAGGAGGAGGAGAAGCGGGATCGAGGTTCGAGGATCCAGGCTTGTGGATGTTGAGTCGGCGAGAGGCTCCTCCTGGTCACGGACGGATCCGCCTCGAGAGTCTGGCCACAACGCGCCCCATGGGGTCGAGGAGGAACAGGGCTGAGAACGGGGAGAGGGCCGAAGAAGCAGGAGGGAGGGATGGAGGACCGGACGAGCTGAAAGGTGCTACAACATCCGATTTCAATGTTCCCAGCGCTCCCTTGGTTGGGTTCCCGTTTTGAATAGAGCGCTGTGGTCGGCCCGTCCTCTCCCCTCCTCCCTCCTCCCTCTTCCCTCCTCCTCCTCCTCCTCCTCCTCCTCCTCCTCCTCCTCCTCCTGTTCCTCCGTCTCCTCCTCCGTCTCCTCCTCTTCCTCCTCCTCCTCCTCCTCCTCCTCCTCCTCCTCCTCCTCCTCCTCCTCCTCGTGGCTCCCTGGGGGGAACCAGGCGGGACCTCGCTGCTCCCTGGGGGGGGGCTGCGAGGTGAGCAACTTTTGCCACTGTCGCGGGCTCCCGGGAGGTCCAGCAGAGTGGATGGGCACTCAGACCAAGACGAGGCCTCGCTGTTCCCAGAGGGGCTGCGAGGTGCGCAACTGTCGCCACTTTCGTGGTCTCCTGGGAGGCCCAGCGGAGTGGAGGGACACGCGTGCCCAGCCGAGACCTCGCGCCTCCCTGGGGGGGGCTGCGAAGTGCGCAACTGTTGCCACGTTCGTGGGCTCCGTGGGGTTCCAGCGGAGTGGAGAGATCGCATAATTACCCAGCCGAGACCTCGCGGCTCCCTGGGGGGGCTGCGAAGTGCGCAACTGTTGCCACGTTCGTGGGCTCCTGGGTCCAGCGGCGGTCCTGAGTATAGCCGCCACATGTTTAGAAAGGGTTGGGTATGTCGCAAGGTAATGTATCTTGAAACTTGTGGAGGAAGAACAAGAAAGTAGACCACGAACACAAAACTTCAATATGCCCGGCCTCAACCGCTAAGCGAATCATAATGTCTCTAGTCAAACCGGGATCCCAAAGCGAGCCGACCTGCGATAAGTAAGCTCATGCACTGCACCGTGGCATGAAAGAGGGGAATGAGCGTGCCGCAACCGAATACCCCACGAAGCCCAAACGGCCAACGATGTTACCTACGCAGAGCACGAAGTGAGGAGGCGAGAGGAAGGAGGACGAGGAGAAGGCGGAAAGGAGGAAGGACGGCGAGGAAGAACCAGAGAGGGGGGGAGAACTGAAATGCCCATGCACTTTGAGATCCCCCACGAGCGCATCTCCAACCAAAACGGAACGACAACAATAGCGTCAGATCTCCAAGTGCTAAACCGACGGTCACATCGCATCTTCGGGATAATTCTATCTTCGAGAGACATGTTCTGTCCTGTAAATGGCGACACTTGCTTGCGACCGAGGCGGTTTCGACGCGAACTCGACGAGGATGGACGCGAATCGCACACGATGAGACAGACAAGGTCTCCCGAATACACAAGCGGACCCAGGACGGCAGAACTTCTTTCAAGAGCATAAGACCCTCCGCCGGCCCAAACTGAACAACATTCGAGGGTGCCCTCCCCCAGGATGCACAATTACGTCAAACAAACAAGAAGAACATAGGGCACCCTCCCCGAACCGACCCCGATCTTGTACCTCGGCCCGGCTGCACAACACGACACGGGCGACGAGACGCGAAGTACGCTGCAAGCCATGCCGCGCTCTTGGCCCGCTTTGGCGTCCAGGACGCCGGCGCCGAGCACCGACGGCCTCTCCGTGCCACTGCCCCGCTGGCCCCCGGCAGGCTCCCAAATGACTACCTACCAGACCACCCCAACCCAACCAGAAGACCCGAAGTTGACCCGAATGTCGGGTTGGGGGGGGTGGCGGGCTCCATGTGTCGTTTTTCAACGTTCCCCGACCCCCCCCCCCCCACTGGAAATGGAGGGCAAATTGAGGCCTTCGGGTTGGGTTGGGGTGGTTTGGTGGTTGGTGACCAAAGACGGCCCCACTTCAGCTCCGCGGGGCCACCGCGATGCCGCCAAGGCGGGCGGGACGGCCACATGACAGGACGACGACGGCTGCGGTCGGAAGCACTTGCTTCGCGTGCCGCGTGCCGCGGCCCCAGCGACACGGTGTGCCCTGCGAGCTGATGGCGGGCCGCTCCGCTCCTCGGGACGGACAGCTGGGGAAAGCTCGATTACACTCGACCAGGATAGTAAGGATATGCGCGGTAAGGATGCAAGGTCCTTGGAACGCCATGTTGACGTTTTCCGTGCGGAGCGCAGCAGAATGCCGAAGGGGCAAGGATGCGAGGGTAGCCTTGGGAAATTGCCCCATCCTTGCTATCATGGTTGACTGTAGTGGCGCGCCGAAGCGTGGCGGGCCGGAACCGGCTGCGCGACACGTCGAGCAAACGCTCCCGACCGTATACGCCGACACCGATGTGGGCCAGGCAGATCCTCGGCACAGGATCGGTGCACACGGCTCCTTGGGGTGGCCCAGGGTGAGCCTGGCCAGGACACCGGTGTCGGCGCGTGGCTGCCGTCGTGCGGGCTGGAGGCCAAGCGTTCCAGGGCGGCCCCAGAGAGGCTGCGGGAGAGGCCCCCGAGGCCGCCGAGGAGGCCCCACCTGGCACCCTGCGCACGATTCTGCACGAGCCGCCCTCGGGAGCGCCTTGGGCTGTGGGAGGGGAAGCTGGGCAACGCTGAATTCATGTGGCGGGCGATGGATGGGGGGGGGGAGACATGTGCCCCTCTCGGGCCCTAAAGACCCCCTCGTGGGCCCTTAAAGGACCCCTGCAGGAGCCCTCTCAAGGGCCCCTGTTCTGCGGCCCTCGCTTCCCCCCCCCCATATCTACCGCCCCCACAGTACGCGACGCCAGAGGCAGGCCGTGCCCAGTCCGCCCGGCTCCGCCTCGCCTCTCGTGCCCGAGGCGTGGGGCGAGGGGCGGCTCACGAGCTCGAGGGGCAGAGGCGGAGGAGGGGCAGCAGCGGCAGCAGCAGGAGCACGTGGGGGGGGGGAGGTCACCGCCGCCGCCGTCGCCGTCGCCGTCGCCGTCGCCGTCGCCGTCGCCGTCGCCGTCGCCGTCGCCGCCGTCGCCGTCGCCGTCGCCGTCGCCGTCGCCGTCGTCGTCGTCGTCGTCGTCGTCGTCGGGGAGGGAGAAACGGAGGGGCCGCAGAGGAGTTCCAGGAGATGGAGGGGCGGGGAGATGCAAGCGAGGTGAGGGAGGGCGGAGGAGGCGAGAGAAGCAGGACGAGGGAGGGAGGATGAGAAGAGGGGCAGGCGAGGGGAGGGTGAAGGAGGAGGCGAGAGAAGCAGGATGAGGGAGGGAGGATGAGAAGGGGGGCTGGAGTGCTGAGGCAAGCGCGCCGAGGGCCCTCCTGGGTCCCAGTAGCCATTGGGGCCGCCAGCGCCGCCACCAGCCTCTGCTGCCCCGTCTCTCTGCCTCTCTCTACCTCTTTCTCTGACTCCCATCATGTCTCTATCTCTGTCTCTGCATTATGTTGTCGTCTCTCTTGCTCTCTCTCTCTCTCTCTCTATTTCTCTCTCTCTCTCTCTCTCTCTCGCTCTCTCTCTCTATATACATAAGTACACATAAACAGATAAACCCCTTCCTCTCTGTCTCCCTCTCTCTCTCTCTCCCCCTATCGCTCTCCCTCTCCCTCTCCATCTCCCCTTGATGCGCATTCACGTGTGTGTGTATACATGCATCTATCTACGTTTATGACTATATATATATATTTGTATGCACAAGCGTACACGTTTAGATATGCCATTGACCATGTACGTGTATGCATATGTAAGTATATGTCTGTGTATCTAGGCGTGTGTAAGTGTGTAGGTCTCTCTCTTTCTCCCTCACTCTGTGTCTGTCTCTGCCGACTCAAGTATCGACCCAAGAAGTACGGGCGGCCCTCCGAAATCCGATGTTTAATCATGGAGAAAACGCTCGTATGGGTCCCAAAAGGGTGCAATGGCAAAACGTGCGGTGACCTGGAAGCCCCTAAGAAAGCATCACCGCACGGTCCGTCACTGCACGGCCTCGGGACCTTGGGGGCCCCAGTTGCCCGAGACACCCTCGGAGAACGACCCGAGCCCCAAAACCCTGCGCCCACCCCGAAACCCCGCCGAGTGGTCACCGGGCCCTCCTGGGACCATTCTGGGCTATATCTAGGTCGCCGAACTCCAAGCATCGCGCCCAGCGATGTGCGATGCGGAATCGTGTTCGCGCTCTCGCGAGGTCGGGGTTAAGGACGGCCAGCCCTCTGGCACCGGCCGCGACGCGCGAAACGCGATCATCTTTGCTCGGGGACGCACTCACCCGGGTCACCGCAAACCCTGCAAAATCCTTCAAGATTCTGCTTTGCAAGATCCTGCAAGATATCCTGCGCGCTGACCCGGGTCAATGCATCCCTGGCTCTGCAGGATCCAGCAAGATTCGGCGCTTTGGCTGAACCCCCATCTGTACTGGCCCCCGCCCCCTGAGCCCCGATCCTGCGAGGGGCGAAGGATGGGGGGAGAGAAACGTGCACCTTTCGTGCCCCTTTTGGGCCCCAGGGAACCCCTTGAGGGGGCCCCTTCAGGGCACATACGGTGCACCTTTCGTCACCCCCACGTTTATCGCACCCCCATTACTCGTGGGCCCCTTGCGTGTATAACCTTCTGCGAACGCAGTCGCTTTGAGTGTGACTTTCCTGTTTTCCCTCCCCTCTCCCCCCTTCTCCTCCCTGCTCTCCTCCTCCTGCTCCTCCCTCCCTCCGCAGTGTGGCGCCACCCATGTTCATTGGCCAGGGCGCCGCATTTGCGCGCAAGGCCTGACTGATGACTCGACGCCCGATCTTGGCGCCCCCTGCGGCCATCCCGGGCTCCCGCGCTCAAGGCACAGGCGCACCGCTGGACGGGCCCCGGCGCCCCGTCCCCAGCGGCGGCGCCTGCGCGCGCGGGGGGTAGCCCCTGTCCATCGCGCCCGAGGCCCTGCGGGGGGCGGAGAAGGAGGAGGACGACGACGAGCAGGAAGAGGAGGAAGAGAAGGAGGACGAGGAGGACGAGGAGGACGAGGAGGAGGAGGAGAAGGAGGACGAGGAGGACGAGGAGGAGGAGGCGGGGAAATCTACTCGTCCTCTGGGGAACTTTGTTGCGCACCTCCCTACGATAGTCCGAGTAGTTGAGGAACGCAACAGCCTCGAGGCCAATGTATGGCCCACGTGAAGGGGCGGGGAAATGACGAGGAGGAGAAAGAGGACGAGGAGGACGAGGAGGAGGAGGATGAGGAGGAGGAGGAGGAGGAGGAGGAGCAGAGGACGGCCGCACCCCTATGGAGGAGGCCAAGTGTCCGCAGCTCGAAGCTCGAAGCTCGAAGGAGGGCGACGAGGAGAACGACGGCGAGGAGGAGGACGGCGGGAGCGACGGCGGCGAGGATCGACGTCTCCGCTTCAGGCGCTTCGGGGGGGGCGCCCGCGGAGGTCACCACGGCCCGAGCTTGGCCCGCAGAGCAGGGGGGCACGGCACGCCCGTCGGGGGCACGAGTCGAGACTCCCGACGGGCTGAGGCTCCGAGAAGCTTGCTCCGGCTCCTCGGGTGCGCTTCGAAGGGCGGTGCGACGCACTTGGGGGGGGGAGGGCTCGAACGCTCGGGTCGGGCGAAAGGGGGGGATAGCAAAGGGGGGGGGGGGAGAATCAGCTCACGTAGCTGATTTTCCCGGCACCTCCCGGCGCCGGAAGCGGCTATGTATCGAGGAAGGGGCCCCTCGGTGAGGCCGAAACCAGCTGCATGCAGCAAATTTCGTATCCCCCCCCCCTTTCCCAATCCCCCCCCTTTCGCCCGGCCCGAAACGCTCCTGTGGAGTCCAGAACGGAGATGACGACGGCGGCGGCGGCGGCGTCGGCACCTCCGCTGCGGATATGCTTGTCGGGGGGGGCGCCCCGGGAGGTTCTCGTCTCGACTCGGGCGCGCAAGGCCGCACTCGACCGGCAGAGCTGGCCAGGGCGGACGCTGGGAAAGGGCCCGGGGACAGATCGTGACCAGATCTTGCGCCGAGCAGGAGAACGGAGCGCGAGCAGGAGAGGGATAGACTCGATGAGTGCGAGGGGGGACTTAGCACACGCGGGCGGTTGGATGGGTGGGGGGGAGGGTCATGATGATGAGAAAGTAAGCAGGGGAGGGCCCGGAGGCGTCCAGAGGCTTCTGAAGACCTCCGTGGAGAAAGAGATGGGGAAGGAAGAGGGGGGAGGATGGATGGATGGATGGATGGGTGGATGGATGGAGGGAGGGAGGGAACGAGGAGAGAAGGAGGAGGAGTTGGAGGGTGAGGGCGACAACGACGACGACGACGATGACGACGATGACGACGATGACGACCACGACGACGACAATGACGACGGAAATTCGCCCTCCCTGCTGGAGGTGGGGCTGAGGCTGGGCGTGCACGCCAGCGGCCCAGGCATCCGACCCGCTGATCTCTCCGTCGCGGAGTCCCTGCACGTCCAGACCCCTCTCCCCGTGGCCGTCCTCTCTCGGCGGCGCGCCCAGGCGGGAGATGGCACGGGGCGGGCCTCGCCAGAGGCTTCGGAAGGCCTCCGGCCTCCCCAGGCGCCCAGGCCTCACACGAGACTTCTCCGAGGGCGCGCGGGCTTCCAAGAAGCCCCGCCGCCCTCCGAGGAGGCCTGCTCCCTCTCGCTCGTCCCCGCTGGGCACGCCGCCGATGCTCGCCCCCGAACCGTTTCTTTTTTTTTTTAGGGGGGGGGCTGACGGAGGCCATGGCAGCCCGGAGATCTCCTGGCCCCGGCCGTGATATCCCCCCCCCGAGGGGGTCCTCCCCGGGTCGGGCCCGCAGGGGACGCGCCGCGCCCGAGCAGAGGCGGCCACAGCACGGCCACACCGCAGAGTGCTGGAGGACTGCACCCTCTGTGGCCTCCAGCTGGTGCCTTCCTGCCTGCCCTCCCTCCCTCCCTCCCTCCCTCCTTCCCTCCCTCCCTCCCTCCCTCCCGCCCTTCCTTCCAGGGCCATATATGAGGAATGGGCTCCCGATTTCGTGGCCCGTGCCGCTCGTAGCCGACGAGCCGACCCTGAGCGTGGCAGGTTCTTTCCGCCTGAACGGCCACAAGCCGACGAGCGGCCTCCTCCGCCCGTCTTTCCGGATCCCGAGGCCACCCCTCGCCCCCCTGGCCCCCCGGAGACGGACGAGGAGCAGGAGTATATGGATGCTCGGGAGTTCCTTGCCGCCACGCCTGAGCAAGAGCACGGGCCTAGCCATACCCCTTCCCCTCCCTCCCCAGTGCCACTGTCTGACGAGATCCGTGCGAGGATAGCAGCGAAGCGAGAGGCCGCCAGGTGACGACGTGCCAACAGGGCCCAGCAGGGGCCCGTGCACGGCAAGCTTCTGGAGGTGGCCCCTTGGAATGCGGACCCAGCTTTTGGCTCTGGTTTATTATTATTTTCTTGCGCAGGCTGCCGGCGGTCTAGCCGCTGAAGCGTCAGTGGTTTATTATTTGATCCTCCTCCTGTCCCCCTCCCCGCAACTGGCGCTGGACAGCTCTGGCGTCGTCCTTGCCAGGAGGTTGGGCAGCTCTGTGCAGCTGGAGAGCGCTGTGGCGCCGTCGCCTATTCTTCCCCGCGCTGGCGCCGCCGCAGAGGCTACGCGCTCTCAATCACGTCCAGCCTTCGTCCTCTCTGCCGTCCCTGTCCGTCTTGCTGGCCTCCCTGCATGCTGCACATCATGGGCGCGCGTCCCGTGCTCTCGTGCCGTCACCGCAGTTGGGCAGGCTCGCGAGCTGGCGAGACGGAGCTGGGCCGTGCTCACGTCCTGACACTTGATGCTGGGTCCTCGGTTTCTCTGCTGAAGCTCTCTCCCCGCCCGTGGGTGTGGTGTCCCTCCCCGCTGCTGTTGCTGCTCCGCCCCCTTCCCGCCCCTCCCCGCTGCCTCGCCGCTGCCGTGTCTGCTGCTGTGGTGTGGTGGTCGGGGCCTTCGCCTTCCTGTGTACTCACCGTGAGAACTGGTCGACAGGCGGCGCCTGGAAGTTGATCGATATATGTGTTCAGCTTTATGATGGCATAAGTACCTCCAGCGTTTGCCCAGTCTGCCATGTTGGCCTTTCTGTCCTTCTTGGCGTTCACCCGCTGGCGACATACAGGATGATCGTTCGGTCCATGTGAGGAGAAGTTGGGGTTTTCTCTGATCTTGTGTCGCCAGCTTCTTGTTCTGCAGTGTGACTTTGTCCGTGTCTTTCCCTCTGTAAATAATGAGTTCCGCCAGTGGGTGGGGCTCCCGGAGAGACCCAAAGAACAGGACCCGCGCTCTCTGCCGCCACTTGTTTGTCCTGCTTCCTCTGACACTGCATCGACAATGCCTCCTTGTCTGTCCTGCCTCATTGTTTGTCCTGCTTCGGATGGCCGCAATGCCTGCCTCCGACCTTGGCGCCCTCGGTTTTTGCCAGCATTAGCCTAGTAAATACCTGTCGCGAGTGCCGCCCTTAGTCTGACCAGCCAGCGGTTGAATCAGAGGTGCAATCCAAAAAATCCCTTCCTTCCTTCCTTCCTCCCCCCCGGTGACTGGGGCCTCCGGCGGCCGTTCGGAACGAGCCAGGTGCCCCCAGGAAAACTCCCGTCGAGACGCAGCTGCGGGAAAACGCTCCGAGGAGAGGACCCCCCCAAGAATCTGCGGAAGCTCCCTCCCTGCCCTGCCCCCGTAGCCATTTTGGCTCAAGCCTCTCCTGCTCGAGGCTCAGGCATGTTCACGCACGTTCCAGCATGTCCGAGCGGTCCCATAGTTGAGCGAGGCTAGCGAAAAGCACCTTTATCTCGTGGTGTCGCAATGGATGTTCCCCCCCCCCTCCCCAAACGACGACGAAGACGCCCTCGCCCCGCAGCTCCGACGACCCCCTGGCAGCGCGCACAGAGGGTTGGCGCGAGGGGGATGGCCTCCCAAGGAGGCAGGGGGGAGTCTGAGAAGGCGGGTGGCTCCTCGGAACGGCTCCTACGACACGCTGTGCCTTGCAAGTGGATGGCGTGTCGCTCCTCTCTCCGCGGGGCGGAAGGCTTGGAAAAAGTTCGGGAGGTTGACGCTGGGGGACCGGGAAGTGGATGGCGTGCCGCGCCGGAGCGCGGTGGGCCAGAACCGGCGGAGCGACGCGTCGCTCCGCCCCACCGTAGGAAGGCGCCTGCCTTCTGAGAAGCCCCCCCCCCGCCCTGCTTTCTCAGAGGGCCCCCCCCCAGCGGCACCCCCCTCCGTGCGCTCCCCCGATCCCCCCGCGGCATCGGCGGCGGGGCTGCGGGCCAAGCGTCATCGCCGGGCACGCGGCAACATGACCAAAGCTGCCGCGAGCCGCCGATGGGGGCGGGCGGCGCGCGCTCTGCGCCTCCTCCCGCCCTCCGCTCTCCTGCCTCCGCGTGCTCGGCACTCCTCCCGCGATCCCCCCCCCCCCCTTCCAGGACCCCCGTCGGGCCACAGAGAATTCGCGACGGGAAGTTTTTCGCTACGACGGGCCACAGAGAATTCCTCCTCCTCCTCCTCCTCCTCCTCCTCCTCCTTTCCTCCTCCTCCTCCTCCTCCTCCTCCTCCTCCTCTCCTCCTCTTCCTCCTCCTCCTCCCTCTCCTCCCTCCCCCTCCCCCTCCCCCTCCCCCTCCCTCCTCCTCCTCCTCCTCCTCCTCCTCCTCCTCCTCGTCCTCCTCCTCCTCCTCCTCCTCCTCACGACGGGCCTCCCGGGGGGCCCTCGCCAGGCCCAAGGCACGCACGGTCAAGCAGCGAGTCAGGATGGAAAACCCGTCCAGGGGGACGGGTGGAGACCCCTGGGGGGTCGACGCCATGAACAGATCGTGGCGTCGGGGGTCAAGGTTCCCTGGCCGCCCGCCCCTCCTCCCCCAAAGCGGCGAAAGAAGAATCAATCGACGATCGGCGCCGAGACCGTCCGTGATGCCGCATCTGACCGGCTCCCATCCTTACCTCCCTCCCCGCCTCCTGCTCGGCGCCCCTCCCTGCTCCCTCCCCCGTGCCTCCCTCCACGGAAGGGTATGCAGCTTCGCAGAAGCACGCTGCAATCAAAGAGCGCCCCATCCTTCCTGCCTCCCCAGGTGTCCGACTTCTTGGAACAACAAGGCGGATATGTTTCGTTAGTCTCGGCCTCTGGGTGCCGCTTTCGGGCCCCAGTACCGTCAACAAAAAACTACTCAAAATGCAGTGCCAGACCCGAAGAAGAGGTCGGAGCTTCCGCGATCCCTCCTACCTCCTCCTGCTCGACTCTCCCCATCCTCCCTCGCCCTCCGGGTGGCCCCACGATTCGTCAAGGGCCTGGGACATGTCAAAAGGAGTGAGATTCGCGCCCCCGAAACCGTACGCAGACCCTCGTCCATCACGCAAGATTCGCGTGCCCGAGGCCCCGGCTCCTCGTAAATTGCACGAAGTCCGCGTCCCCGAAGCCATCCTCGCGAATTAACACAATGTGCGCCCTTCAGGCCAGGATCCTTTGTGCAAGCTGCACAATAGCCGCGCCCTCGAGGCCATAAACAAGAATAAGGTACGGTGGGGGCATTTTTTATATTTGTGTAGGCCCTGCGCGCGCGCAGGGGGTTCATGCATGCATTCAGGAAGAGGGGGCGGCAGGCCGAGGCTACCCGCGCGCCCACACGGCCGCCAGCTGCGCCTCCAGGTCCATTAGGAGGGCTGACGTCGCGCCTCGGAGCTCGTCCGTTGCCGACCGCCATTGGCCCGAGGCCTGCTCGGGCGCGGTCGGGCTCGGCTCCGAGTGGCGCTCCCGCAGGTCATCCGCCGAGAGGTCCGCGCAGGCGCCCTGCTCCGCCACGGCCTCTGCAGCAACCACACTGCTGTTCGTGCCCTCGGACGCCTGCGGCAGCACCTCGCCACCAGCAGCCTCGGACAGCCCGATGGGCTCCGAGGTGCCTGCAGTGTCGCCGCTCAGGGCGGCCTCCTGGGCGAACCCGCCGCGGGCCCGCGCGCCGCTGCCGCGCACCAGCGCCGTGCCCCCAGCAGCGGCATACAGCGCGTCGAGCTCCGCGATGCCAGCAGCGTTCACCTCCGCGTCGTGCGGCTTCACGAACTCGCCGCGACCCTGGGACTGCGACTTCGGTGGGCTGAATCCACCTGTCCCAGGGCCGGGCTCCGCCGCGGCGGCGTGCCTGGAGTCGGCCTCGCCTCCGAGCTCCGCCGCCAGATCAGCCATCAGCTGGTTCAGGTCGTCCTGGACGCCGAAGGCCTCGTTCGCCGACACGAAGACCTCCTCCACGAAGGCGCCGTGGAGCTCGGCTAGGTCGCGGGCGCGGGCGGCCGCAGCGCCCTGGGGGCCACGGAGCTGCGGCCCGCCGCTCCCGCCGTCGGCGGCCTCCAGCTCCGCGTCGATGCCGTCGGTCTGCGCGTGCTGGCAACCCTCGCCGAGAAGCGCCTCCTGCATGGGGGCGGCGTAGGCGATGAGGTCCGCCAGCAGCTGGTTGGCTTCGCGCGGCGTGTGGGGCACGCCGCCGCCGGGCGCGCCAGCGCCGATGGGGCCGAGGGGGACGAAGGGAGGCGCATCCGCCCTCAGCGCGCCATAGGCCGCCGCGCGCCGCTCCAGCCGGGGTCCCCGCTGCGCAGAACGTAGCTCCGCCGCGCTGGCCGCCACGATGTCCATGCCCTGCGCCTCGGCATGGAGGGCGACGTTGCGGCGCAGGCGCTCGAGCCAGGATGGGGTCCACCCTCCCAGCGTGGCCTGCAGCGCGGGGAGCATCGCCTGCAGCCTGTGGGCCACCTCGTCATCCCCGATGACCGCGCCCAAGGCCTGCTCCGCGGCCTCCAGACGGGCCCGAGTCCTCCCCAACTCGCCCGTCAGCTGCCGCACGGCGTTGTCGGCGGACCAGTTAGCCCACTGCCGTCCCGCAGCACGCTGGGCCGCCGAACGCATTGGCGCGCACTCCGCGCCATCCCGCGCCATCCTGGGTCCCGCGCGCCCGAAAGCGGGCGGACCTGGCCTTGAGCCAAAATGGCTACGGACGGTGGGGGCATTGGGTAAAGAACCCTTCGATTAGGAATCCAGGGTCTGGAGGCCCGTGGAACTCCAATCGAGGCTTGGCCATGGATATCACCGCCGCCCTCATCAGATAAGGAATCCTCCAGGGTCTGCAGCCTCCTGGGAGCGTTCCTTGACCAACGCCCCCACCGTATTCGCGCCCTCGAGGCAGTGGACAAGAGTAATAATGCAAGACTCGCGTCAACGAGGTCACTGCCCCCCCATCGATTCTGCAACACGTGCGTCCCCGAGGCCGCGGTCCCTCGTGAAGTACACCATCCGGTCGCGTAGCCGAGGCTACGGTCTCCCGTACATGCACACGACTCGCGCCCCCGAAGCCAAGGCCCCTGACGAATTACTTCAGATTCGGGTCCTCGAGGCCAGAAGCCATCGTAAAACGTACCGTATTCGCGTCCTCTAGGCCATCAACCCAAATAATGTATACAATGTTTGCGTCACCGAGACCACGGTCTCTTGTAAAGTTACAGCATTCGCGTCCCCAAGGCCACGATCCCTCAATGTTCGCGTCCCCGGAACCACGATCCCTCGTACATTTCAAAATGTTCGCATCCTCGAGACCACAAACCCATGTAAATGATCCAATAGTTGCCACGATCCTCAGTAAATTACAAATATTCGTGTCCTCGAAGCCATGATCCTTTTGTAAATTGCGGTGCGATCGCGTGAGGGGCTAAGATCCCTATTCAATTACGCGATGCTCGCGTCCAAAAGCCACGATTGTCAGCAAGTTCGCAGGTCGAACTGTCAGAATTCGGCAGATGGTTTCAGTTTTGCTGTGCAAGCCGTAACGTACGATATTGGCCCTCGCGTGAAGCCCCGACATGGCTTCGCGACGGCGCCCTTACATCCCAGCTTAGCTCTGGCATGCCCAATTCTAAGAAAAAAGGGGGCGCGGCAATAGGCGAAACCCTTGAAGATATCAGCCGGTCTGGCCTGTGAACTGGTGAGCACCCGTGGCTCTCTCATGACGGCCGCGCCAGCGGGGCTACGAAATTGCCCACGTAGCCGAAGTTACGTGCAAGTGCTTAGCCAGTTGAGGCCTCGTTGGTAAGCAGAAGTGGCAAGACGACTTTCTCCACCAACTCAGAAAAGGCATGCACCACGTCCCAAATAATCATGAGAGAGCTATCAATATCCCTGCTAAGTCTAATCATGCCCGCGTTGAATCAAGTTAAGCTGCAGGCTCCACTCCTAGTGGTGCCCTTCCTTCCATTCCTCCAAGTTTCAGCCTTGCGATCACATTCCCCGCGGAACCAAAAATCTTTGATCTCTCACAAGGTGCTGACTGAGACGTATAAATAACAAGCTCCAGTCTCTTGTGGGCACGGCTTACGGTTACGAATCGGATGGTACCTGATCGTCTCTGATCCCCGTATCCTTGGCGCATGCTTTCGCAGCAGTCCGGGTCGCGCGGCGGGTCTCGAAATCGTGCTCGTGCGCGGCATCTCAGACGCCGCTCCTGGCACGCCTCGCCGCGCCCAGGGAAGGGGGTCCAGCGCAGACCCAAGAATGAATACGCGCGGACCTGTCCAGAGTCGCTCAAGGGGCCTCGCCTTCGGCCGCCCTCCCGGCCTTCCCTCATCTTCCTGCGTTGTGGCACAATTCGCTTCCACGGTACCCCCGTTTGGACAGCTCTTCCGCCAGCGCAGTTACTCTGCCTAGCCGCCGACGCAAAACAAGTATGCAGCGCTTGCTCCTCGAGGGAAGGCAGCCCCGTGCGTGACGTCAGCCCGTTCCCACTCGTGGAGCTCGGGGCGCGCACACGACCCGCACGTCGCCAGCCCGCGACCCGCCTGGCCCCCCTGCCTGCTGCACAGAGCGGCCCCACGAGGACACGGGCGCAACCTTCGAGCTGTGGAACACCCGCTGCCGGCATGCAAGGAGCATCGAGCTCTGCAGCTGTTCACGAGAGCCTCCCGTACCATCTTGCTTCGCTGGCTCCTGCGAATCGGCGCGAATCGGCGCAGGTCGACGCTAACCGACGCAAGGAATGGATGCTAACCGACGCCAAGTCGGTGCCATCTCATCGACTGCCGGACGCCAACGGACGCTGGCGCAATCTAAAGGTGGAATCCAATACGAGGTGTTACAGGGCTCCCGTAATATGCCACCGGAATCGGGGATCGAGGCCTTCGGAAATGGTTCGCTCTTTTTGCCTCTGGACTCCAGAAGCCTCCGCGGGGACCTCCAGATTCCTTTCTGAGCTGGCTCGGCCTCAGAGCGCCGCCGGCCGCCGAAAACGGGCGGCCACACGGGCTCCATTCCCACAAGGCGTCGGGGACGCTACAAGGTCGGCAGCCGAAGGGGCTCAGACGCCGCACTGGCTCGAAAGCAGGAGTGCCGAGTAAGGCACGGAGGGGCTTTTCCGGCCACGGCGAGCCTCGGCTTCGAACGTGGCCCCTGATCTGTAGCGGAGGACCGGACTGCAAACCCGGGGGGGGGGGCTCTGGAGACCTCCAGTTTTCCCAGACTCAGACAGGGGCGTGGCTTAACGGGGGGCGATCCATGGCCCAAGCTCGGACGGGCGTGGCTTACTGGGGGCTGCACCTGTCGTGCCCGTTTGGGCCCCAGGGAGCCCCTTCCGGGCTCCTGTAGGGCACGGGAGGTGCACAGGTGCACCATTCTCCACCCCCCCCAATGTATCGCCCCCCACTGCGCAACGCTGAAAGAGTGTACGAGAGCAGTGCGGACGACGTTCAACACCTCGCGGAAAGTCCCGGCTGAAGCCTAGAAAACCGCTGTGCGGCACTACCGCCCACAACGCTGCATCACTGCCCATGTGCTTCGACACCCGGCTTGCATTCATTCCATTGCGCAACGCCTGGGAAAACCAAGAGGTACCGATACCGCTACTCCCCAGACCTCTCCGCGGGTGCGTGATGACCAGAAATTCGAAGCGAATCCAGCGGTGGCGACGAGAGCCGCCCAGGAGGCCCAGAGAGGGGAAAACGACGGAGGGGTAGCGGTAGGGGCATCTCTTCGTCATCTGAACGCCCAACATCAGCATCACTGGAGATCTCCGGGGTCTTCCTGGGGCCACAGGGAGACTGATGGGGACCCGCAGGGGCCCCTGGGGGCCCACGGTGCGGCCACGGCCGACCCGCCCTCCTCCGCCCGAGAGGCCCCCTGGCCCCGGTGAACACCTGCGCCCCCCCCCCCCCCCCCCCCCAGACCGCAGAGCCCCTCGCGTCATGACCAAATCCCGACGGGCGTTTCTTGCCTGGGGGGGGGGGGAAATCTCGACCTCTGGGGGCCCTCACTGGGCCTCGGGGCCGTCAGTCAACGACTCAGGATGAAACGGATCCCGGGGAATGGGCCGGTACCTCTGAGGGTCGACGTTTTGGGCAAACCATGACGTCGGGGGTGTCGCTCTATGTCCCACCTTCGCGCGCCCCTCGTCTTCTCAAAATCCCTAATTATGCGTGAGAGGCCCCGTGCGGTCCCTTCGGGATGCGGAGCACTGGGGATGCGAGCATTTCTTTCGCAGCGCAAGTCAGCACACGCCACTGATGTGTCAGCATTAAAGCAAACAGACTTTTAAGGTTGGGCGAATCCCTTGGAATCACGGCGGGTGAGATGCCTTGGAATCACGGCGGGTGAGATGCTTCCCCCTCCCCAAGACCCCTCCCCCGGGAGCACGGTCCGGCCGGTTTGGAGGAGGGGGGGGGGGCAAAAGTGCCGGCCGCACCCTTGGAGCCTCAGGGGGGCCCAAAACGGACCAAGAGGGTTCCAGAAGGCCCCCTCGGATGGTCCAAGAGGGCTTCGAGTCGCCGAAAGATCGCTCCAAGACGCCCAAGATTGCATCCAGACGGCCCCAGATGCCCCCAAGACGCCCCAAGAAGCCACCAAGAGGCGTCCCAAGAGGTTCTCCAGAAGCAGAAATCGTCCCATTCCCGGGGAAAAAACGTATATGTTTAGCACATTCGCCTCTTGGGCTTTCACGAGGCCCACAAAGGCCCAAGAAGCTTTCAAGATCGACCCAAGATAGCCCAAGAGGCCCTCAAGAGGGCTCCAAGACGGCCCAAAAGGACATTTCGAGCACTCGGCCCAAAAAAAAGCCGAGGAGGCGCCAAGAGGCCCCCAAGAGGCCCCAAGAGGCTCCCACGAGGACCCCAGACAGACAGAGGCCCGGTCAAATCACAAGGGTTGGCCCGTAAACGGGCAAGGCTACAGAGGCCAAAAAAATGCCCTTAGAGGCCTCAACACGGCTCCCAAGAGGCCTCAAAAAGGCTGCCAGGAGAGCACAGAGAAGCTCAAGAGCAGAGCCGTGATCCGCCAACCGCCCCCGACGAAATCCCAAGAAGCTGAAATTCGAAGATTCCCCAGAAATCGCGCGCGTTCCGCAAACTCCGTTTTTCACTCTTACTGCCGCCTCAAGGGGTCGGCAGTGCGGCGTCAGCCCATGAATCATATTTACACGGTAGGCCAGAGGGGAAAATAGTGCTGCTCAGGAGCAACCCAACAAAGGCCAGCGCGAAAACGAATTAGAAAGCGACGTCTCTAACTGCACTGTGTTCGCAGCTGTACGAGACACGAAATCCTCACGCGCTCATTACGAGGTTTGCGTAGATGCCGTCAGTGGCTGCGTTAGCCAGCAGTTCCTCGTGTGTACCCTTTTCCACGATGCGCCCTCCATTGACAACGACTATCATGTCGGCGTTTCTGATTGTTGAGAGCCTGTGCGCGATCACGATCGTTGTGCGTTTCTGCTTCGTCATGATATCGTCGAGCGCCGACTGAACGATGCGTTCCGATTCGTTGTCGAGCGCCGACGTCGCCTCGTCAAGCAGCAAGATGGCAGGCTTCTTGATGAGCGCGCGTGCTATCGCGATGCGCTGCTTCTGGCCGCCCGACAGCTTGCCCCCCCGGAGGCCGACATTTGTAAGATAGCCTTCGGCGAGGTTCTGCGTGACGAACTCGTGCGCGTTGGCCATGCGCGCCGCTTCCTCGATCTCTGCCATGGTCGCCTTTCCAGCTACAGCTGGCTTGCCGTAAGCAATATTCTCGGCGACCGTGCCCTGGAAGAGTACAGGCTCCTGGGAGACCAGCCCGAGCTGCGAGCGAAGCCAGCGCACGTTGAGCGTCCTGATGTCGACGCCGTCCAGGCTCACGACGCCCTCGATCGGGTCGTAGAAGCGCTCGATCAGCTGGATGATCGTCGACTTGCCCGAGCCCGACGGGCCGCACAGCGCCACCGTCTTACCCGCGGGCACGACCAGCGAGTACCCATTGCACACGAGATGCTCGGGCGCCGACGGGTACGCGAACTTGACATCCTTCAGCTCGACCTCACCCGCCACCGTCGGCAGCGTCGTGCCTGACTTGTCGAGGCTGTCTATGAGCGGCACCCGGTCGAAGACCTTGAACAGGCGCACGGCGGCGGTCGCCGCCTGCGGCAAGTCGTTCAGCGAGCTCGCCTTGATCATGGGAACCATCACGCCCATCACCGCCATGAGCGGTGCCATCGCCTTGGTGAAGGTGACAATCCCCTGATTGGCAAGCCACACAGAGTAATAAAAGATGAGACCCACAGCAACCAACATCACAAAGTTCGAAAAGCCGAGGAGGAAACCACCGAGGCACGCATTCCTCTTCTGAATCGACGAAACGGTGGAAGAATTCGAGGTGTACCCATCGTAGAAGCGGTGCTCCAGGTTGAACGAGGCGACAGTGCGAATACCGGTCACCGCCTCACCAACGATGTTGTTGGCGGAGGCTTGCGCCATTGCAATCTTCGACTTGCTCTCATCGCCCTTCTTCATGCTCTCGGTGTCGCCACCCATCAGGAAGGCCTGCTGCAGCGGCATCGTCGCGCCCATGATGACGATCATGCCGATCCACGCGAGCAACAAACGCCAGTCCGAATGGAGCACGACGATAACCAGAAACGCGGTGACACCGCCGATGAGCTGTGCAACGAGGTCGAGGGACTCGGCCGTGATGGTCTTGACCTTGTCAACCTTTTCTGCGAGGAAGGCCGTGAGCTCGGTTGCCGAATTCTCCTCGAGGTCGAAGAACCCGATCTCCTGCCTCATGAACGCGGCGATGCCGCGCGAGCGCAGCTTGGCGGTGAGCGACGAGCCGGCCATGCCGTTGAAGAAGCCCGAGAGCGTGAACGACAGGATCATCGCGACCGCGTAGAGCCCGAGCCGTATCGAGAGCCGCACAGCGTCCTTGATGGGCCTATTTTCCACCACCACCACCATAAGTTGGAGGAGGAGGAGATCCTCCTCCTGCTCCTCCTCCTTTTCCTCCTCCTCCTCCTCCTCTTCATTCTCCTCCTCCTCCTCCTCCTCCTCTTCTTCATCCTCCTCTTCGTCCTCCACCTCCTTCCCCCCTCCAACTTATGGTGGTGGTGGTGGGAAATAAGCTTATCAGTCCTTGCGCATGCGGCCAGGATCCGTCTCCAGCACGATGTTCATCACGACGACCATCTCGTAGAAGGCGTACGTCGAGAGCGCCGCCGCGGCGCCCGAGAAGACGACCATCAGGAGCAAGGACGCCCACTGGTCGCCCTGCATCCGCACGACCCGGAGGACGGGCGTCTTCTCCGCCTCCGTAGGACGAGCAAACACCGAATCGGGAGATCGGTTCCACTCCGACTCTTGTGTCGGACCGGGCCGCGCTTGCTCCTCCCCCTCCCCCTCCCCCTCCTCCTCCTCCTCCTCCTCCTCCTCCTCCTCCTCCTCTTCCTCCTCCTCCTCCTCCTCCTCCTGGCACGGGACCGAAATCGACGCAGTTCGGCTGCGCAAAGACACACGAAGGCACCGTGCACACACTGGGCCGCAACGGATCACCAGGGAGCCTGCTTCGAATCGGCCTGGGCCGGGTGTGAGCTCGGCATCTCGGCGGCGCGCCCACGGGGGGGGGCAGGCACGGAAGGCCTCTCCCTGAGCCATTCTCTTCGGAGACGCATGAGGCTTTCGAGAAGGCAGGAGAGTAGGAGGGCCTCTGCGAAGAACCGCCGCCTCCCGAGAATAGGGGAACGAAAAATTACATACCCTCCGAATTTTTATGTTTATGTCTTTCTTCGTTCCCCTAGAGAAGGCTGGCCCCCGCTGGCTTCCTCCCTCGACGCACCTCCGAGAACCGAGCCGGCTCGATCGAACCGAGAGGGGCCGCGCCTTGGCCTTGCTGGCCTCGCTGCCGCCGGCGCCGTCCTCCACCGCGGCGGCCGCCGCTGGCCCTGGTGCCTCAGAGACGCCCACCGCGGAAGGGCTCGCCGCCGAGAGCGCATCTGCGGGGCCCAGCTCCGCCGGGGAGGACGCGGCATTCATCCGCTCCTCTGCGAGGTGGGGACTCGGACTCGTGCCCAGGCCAAGATGCTTTCCGCCAAGCTTTCCAGCAGCTGCGCCTCGTCGGGAGCGCTGTGGTGGGAAGGCCCGAATCGTCCCGGTCTTCCGCCAGGACTTTTGGCCCGACAACCAGACAACCAACGTCTTGAACAATTCGAGGCGGAACACTTTCACTGTTTTCGGCCTCCAGGGGCCCTCACTAGCCCTGGGGCCTTAAAAAACGAAGGGGTCGGGACTCCTGGGGGCACCGTATTGACAGAACGGCACCCTCGCGGCACAAAAACCCAGACAGCTTCCCACAGGGGCCCGGCAATTAACCTCCAGGCCCTTGTTATTCCCCATCTCTAAAGGATGTGGTTATTGTTATTGCTCCGACCGCGCCGGCTCCCAGACTCACATCGTCCACTTCCTCACCCAGAGTCACATTAAAATCACGATTTAGATTGTGATATGATGATGACGATGATGACGATGGTGATGATGCTGATGCTGATGCTGATGCTGATGCTGATGCTGATGCTGATGCTGATGATGCTGATGCTGATGACGCTGATCATGATGTTAATGACAGCACAGGTGATGATGACGATGATGGCGACGACGATAGTGGTGATGATGGGGAAACAAACTCTATACACCGACGTTTTTTTCCGACCCTGCGCTGAAGTTCACACAGGAACGCGGATCCTGGTGTATACCTTGGACAACGGGGGGGAAATATACACCACACCACCCCGACGTCGTCCCCGACCCTCAAAAAGTTTTGAGATTGGAAATAACCCGCCACTGGTAATGTATATGTTCCAGTTTTCGACATGATCACGATGGTGGGATAGGTTTTGAGGATGTCTCGAACGAGGCGTTGCTGATGATGGTGATGCTGATGATGACGATGATGATGGTGGTGATGACGATGACGATGATGATGATGCTGATGATGATGATCATGATGGTGATGATGTTAATGATGATGGATGGCATCAATGAATTGATGCGGACGATGATGACGATCATGATGTTGGTGATGGTGCTGAT
>CAUYUJ010019885.1:0-30000 GCA_963575745.1 Prorocentrum cordatum | reverse complement strand
CCTGCCTCAGCCTCAGCCTCAGCCTGCCTCAGCCTCAGCCTCAGTCTGCTTCAGCCTCAGCCTCAGTCTGCCTTCAGCCTCGGCCTCAGCCTCAGCCTGCCTCAGCCTCAGCCTGCCTCGGCCGCAGCATCAGCCTGCCTCAGCATTCAAAATGTGGCCCAGGAATAAAAATTTGGGAACTAGAAGAACACGAAGTGGTCTACAGTTGGCTCCGGGCATTCAAAATCATGCCCAGGAATGGAGTTCTGGGAACTTGAAGAGCACGAAGTGGCCTACAGTTGGCTCCGGGCATCCAAAATGTGGCCCGGGAATGGAGTTCTGGGAATCGAAGAGCACGAAGTGGCCTACAGTTGGCTCCGGGCATCCAAAATGTGGCCCGGGAATGGAGTTCTGGGAAGTCGAAGAGCACGAAGTGGCCTACAGTTGGCTCCGGGCATCCAAAATGTGGCCCGGGAATGGAGTTCTGGGAGCACCAAGAGCGATTTTGCGAGGATGTCCCAAGCGATTTCGGTTTCGGCGGCAGCCTCCCCGGGTCCCGCCCAGACCCCCCTGAGGAGTCATGATGCTCTCTTTTGAGACCACTATTATCCCGGCAAAGCAACCTAACAGCGATGTGTAGAAGCATATCTGAAAGCATTCCCCTTAAGATTCAGATGAAAATCCAGTTGTAGAATTCTGCTGTTCTCGCAGTCGTAGTCGCATTCGCGATGACAGTCGCAGCGGCAACGGCAGTCGCAGTCACAGCCTCAGCCTCAGCCTGCCTCAGCCTCAGCCTGCCTCAGCCTCAGCCTGCCTCAGCCTCAGCCTCAGCCTGCTTCAGCCTCAGCCTCAGTCTGCCTTCAGCCTCAGCCTCAGCCTCAGCCTGCCTCAGCATCAGCCTGCCTCAGCCTCAGCCTCAGCCTGCCTCAGCCTCAGTCTGCTTCAGCCTCAGCCTCAGTCTGCCTTGAGCCTCGGCCTCAGCCTCAGCCTGCCTCAGCCTCAGCCTGCATCGGCCGCAGCATCAGCCTGCCTCAGCATTCAAAATGTGGCCCAGGAATAAAAATCTGGGAACTAGAAGAACACGAAGTGGTCTACAGTTGGCTCCGGGCATTCAAAATCATGCCCAGGAATTGAGTTCTGGGACTTGAAGAGCACGAAGTGGCCTACAGTTGGCTCCGGGCATCCAAAATGTGGCCCGGGAATGGAGTTCTGGGAAGTCGAAGAGCACGAAATGGCCTACGGTTGGCTCCGGGCATCCAAAATGTGGCCCTGGGATGGAGTTCTGGAAGTCGAAGAGCACGAAATGGCCTACAGTTGGCTCCGGGCATCCAAAATGTGGCCCGGGAACGGAGTTCTGGGAGCACCAAGAGCGATTTTGCGAGGATGTCCTAAGCGATTTCGGTTTCGGCGGCAGCCTCCCCGGGTCCCGCCCCGACCCCCCTGAGGAGTCATGATGCTCTTTTGAGACCCCTAGAAACCTATCAGTCTTCGCTGTTAGGTAAGAAACCTATCAGCAAGAGCTGTTAGGTAAAAACCTCCGTCTTGATCTTTTCAATACGTTGGATCTCTGGAAATCCTTCCCGGCAAAGCAACTTAACAGCGATGTGTAAAAGCATAGCTGGGAGCATTGCCTATGGTATTCATGTAGGAGTGCTGGTGTAGAATTTTTTTGTTCTCGCAACCGCATTCGGATTCGCAATGGCAGTCGCAGTGGCAACATCAGTCCCAGTCGTAGTCGCAATGGCATCGCCAGTAGTTGCAGTAGCAATACCTACAGTAGCAGTAGCAACAGCAGCAGCAGCAGTAACAGCAACACTAGTAGTAGCAGTAATATTAGCAGTGACGGTAGTAGTGGTAACAGTGAAGTAGTAGTTGTAGTGGGTGCAGTGAACGAGAAGTAGGAGTAGAAACACGATTAGCAAGAGTAGTACAAACGAGACACTTCGATCAATCAGCACATCTTCGAAAGAGACACTGCTATCAATGGGTGGACTGTCGAACGACTCATCGTTTTCGAGAAGTGAATCTCCAAATGCGATGTTTGTATCCATTTCTTGAGGTCTAAACGAGACGTTGCTATCAATGGGTGTAGGTCCAAACGAGACACTGCTATCAACGGATTGAGCCTCAAACGATACACTTGTATCGAAGGAAGTAGCCTCAAAACAGAGACTCCTATGAATGAGTTCGAAGTCGCAGTAGTAGGAATAGTATGGGCACGGACTCGTAAGACGTGAATGTCCACCGGGGTGCTCGGCGAAGCCACTGATGATGATGATGTTATGATTGAGGGGGGGTGTGGGAGGACGACAGTTGGCCCCAGACATTCAAAATGTGTATGCGTGTCAATGGATGTGAGTCCAAACGAGACACTGCTATCAACGGGCTTAGGTCCAAACGAGACACTGCTATCAACGGATTTAGGTCCAAACGAGACACTGCTATCAATGGGTGTAGGTCCAAACGAGACACTGCTATCAACGGATTTAGGTCCAAACGAGACACTGCTATCAACGGATTTAGGTCCAAACGAGACACTGCTATCAATGGATGTAGGTCCAAACGAGACACTGCTATCAATGGATGTAGGTCCAAACGAGACACTGCTATCAACCGATTTAGGTCCAAACGAGACACTGCTATCAATGGATGTAGGTCCAAACGAGACACTGCGATCAACGGATTTAGGTCCAAACGAGACACTGCTGTCAACGGATTTAGGTCCAAACAAGAACCTGCTATCAATGGATGTAGGTCCAAACGAGACACTGCTATCAACGGATGTAGGTCCAAACGAGACACTACTATCAATGGATGTAGGTCCAAACGAGACACTGCTATCAATGGATGTAGTTCCAAACGAGACACTGCTATCAACGGACTTAGGTCCAAACGAGACACTGCTATCAACGGATGTAGGTCAAAACGAGACACTGCGATCAACGGATGTAGGTCCAAACGAGACACTGTTATCAACGGACTTATGTCCAAACGAGACACTGCTATCACTGGGTGTAGGTCCCAACGAGACACTGCTATCAATGGATGTAGGTCCAAACGAGACACTGCTATCAACCGATTTAGGTCCAAACGAGACACTGCCATCAACGGATTTAGGTCCAAACGAGACACTGCTATCAATGGATTTAGGTCCAAAGGAGACACTGCTATCAATGGATGTAGGTCCAAACGAGACACTGCTATCAACGGATTTATGTCCAAACGAGACACTGCTATCAACGGATTTAGGTCCCAACGAGA
Organism: Prorocentrum cordatum; assembly: GCA_963575745.1. Taxonomy (NCBI): domain Eukaryota; class Dinophyceae; order Prorocentrales; family Prorocentraceae; genus Prorocentrum; species Prorocentrum cordatum. Next base: position 26,760 of record CAUYUJ010019885.1, on the reverse strand, counting down.
CACTGCCCCACGAAATAGTGCTATCAATGGATATAGGTCCAAACGAGACACTGCTATCAACGGATTGAGCTTAAACGATACATTTCTATCAATGGTTGTAGCCGCAAAACAAGGCTTCGAAGGGTCACTACCCACGGGTGCACAGAAGCGCAGGCTGAGAAGCACCACGCGAGTGCAGGCTGAGAAGCAGCCAGCGTGCCAGCTGAGCAGCACCGCCGCAAAGCAGTCTGCGTCTCACGGTTCCTCAAGCTCGCGCAGGCCAACCTAGTTCTTGTCGGGCTTCCGCGCGAGCGATCTTCGTCGCGGCAATTTTGTCCGCGAAGAGCTCGGCGAAGGCCTTGGCGATTTGTTCTGGAGGGCCGGATTCGATGATGCTCCGGTCAGGCAAGCCGTGTCTCAAGAGCTGGCCGAAGCTCCTGGGCCGGCACAGGCTGACGTAGTAGGCCGGCCAAATGGACTCCTTCTTGAGTCCTCACTCCAAGACTAGTAGGACTAGTAGAACTACTCCTACTAGTACTACTGGTACCATTATTACTACTACTACGATTACGAGTACTATTAGTACTACCATTAGTACTATTACTACGAGTACTATTACAACAACAACTACTACTACTACTACAACTACTACTACTACTACTACTACTACTACTACTACTACTACTACTACTACTACTACTACTACTTCTACTTCTACTACTTCTACTACTACTACTACTACTACTACTACTACTACTACTACTACTACTACTACTACTACAATTACTAATATTACTACTACTAGAGAGTCCTGGCGGAAACGTCCAGTGCACGATGAAGCCTGGGTCCGCCGTCTTGCCCTGCGCGCCATGCAGAGTGCCCTGCTTCTTGGGCAGCACGGTCAACTGCGTCCTGGAGACCGCGATGGCCGGGCCACCTGTCGCCGCTTTGAACTTCCAGGGGCGCGCCTGCGGAGTGATCGCGAGCACTCCGCGCAGGTCGGGGCCAGCAGGCTGAGAAGCACTGCCAGCTGTCACCAGCGCGGCCTTCAAGAAGAGTTCATCGCTGTCATCGATCTTGACATAGACGGCCTTCGGCATGTAGTGGAGCACTACAACACCGTCCGAGACAATGGACGGGCGGCCCTCCACCGGAGGCTCCAGAGCGCGCAGCTCTACGCCTGCCACCTTGCCCGGCGCGCCACGGACATACTTCGGCGGCAAGACGGACTCTGTCAGGATGACCTCCATGCCGACGAAGAGCGGCAGCAGCCCCGGCATTTTTGCGGTAGCGCCGATGTTGGGCTCCGCGCGCATCTCGTCGAAGTCAGGCTTCGCGAGGCGCGCAGCTGGTCTGTCGATTGCTGGGGCGTAGAAGAGCAGCTGGCCAGCATCGTTCGCATCAAGCTTGGCCTGCGCATGCATAGCGCAAGAGACGATGCGCCACTCATAGGCCGACTCGTACCAGCCTCGTGCTGCACGCAACCGGTGGCCCCATTGAGGTGGCTGAGCGGCTTCGCTGCTGGTGGCAGCAGGCTGACCAGCACCGCTGGGGCTAACGACCTCTGCTTTGACGATCGCCTGCCAGCTCTCGTCAGAAATCTTTTTTCCGCCTGGAGTCCCCATGGCGTGGAGGGCCTCGAGCTGCAACGGGTCTGTAAAGCGCTGCATCTGCACGAAATCGATGACGTACTCGAAGTCGGCAAGCAACTTCCCACCCTGTTGGTGTTCGTAGGATTGGCCCGTGTGAGGCGCCAGCAGGGAGGCGCTGGCGGGGGCCGGCGGCAACTGGTAGAAGTCCCCGCGCAGGATCTTCACGGCCATGCGTCCCCACGTCTCCTGCGGCCGCATGTACTTCGTGGGGCCGAGATTGTAGCGCAACGCTCTGCCGTAGGTCGTGCGCAGTGCATCCGCATGCTGCAAAGGCCCCGGCTCAGCACCCAGCTCATCGATCACGTCGACGCCGAGTGTGCCTGTCAGACGGTCCAGCTTCTTCTGCGTCTGTGGCGTCAAGCGCAGCCTGGCGGTCTGCATGGAGTCCGACATGAGCAGCCCGTTGGAGGAATGCATCGTTCTGCCGCGCGGGCCGAGGTTGTGTGCCGCGTGGTTGGACTGTGATTTGCCGAGGTACCCCTGCTCGCCGAAGTAAGTGATGGCCATCGGCTCCACCACTTTGGAGAGGGTGCGCGTCTTGCCGACGCCGCCTCCCCCGAGCCAGATCGCTCTGTGGTTGCCAGTCGCGGACACCACGGGGAGTAGATGCGTTGTCTTGTCTGGTCTGCCGTCAAAACGTGTCTGCAGGGACAGCGCGAACAACGCCACCGCATCAATCTGCCCCTCCGTGCACTCGGCATCAGCGACCAGCTTCCACGCAACAGCCGCCGGGCCCTGCATGGCCAAGAGCTGCGGCACGAGTTCCGGCTGCGCGTCCTCGGCAGCAGGCTGAGGAGCACCGCTGGGCAGCCAGTCGTCCGCAGCATCGGGCAAGGTCTCTCCATCCGGGCTCGCTTGCTTCTTCTGGAGCGCAACGCTTTGCCGCTGTAGGGCCAGCATGTCAGGAAAGCTCTCGTCCAGCCGCGTGCCCAGATGCCCCCGCGCGCCGGTGCTGGCTGGCTGTGCAAAGCTCGCCTGCAGTATGCCGCCGTGCGCTCGGTCGGGTTTCTTCAGCTGCTTATCGGCGTAGCTGAGGCGGCTCTTCTGGTCCAAGCGCTGCAGTTGGTCTTGCTGCAGGGCCAGCTCGGTTGCTCTGACGCGGTCCCGCAGCGGAAACAGGGGGATCTCTGTAATCGCGGCGTCCTCCACCTCCTCCTCTACGTCGCTGCCGCCGCCTCCACCCGCGTCAACGAGCTCCAGCGGGACCCGCCCCTGGGGCCCTTCGGCATCGCTCGCGGAGTCTTCATCCGCCTCGAGGTGTGCACTCGCTGCTGGCCGAGGCTTAACCCGCGCCTCCGCCGCGAGGTTCACGTGCGCCAGCGCGTCTCGCGCCGCGTGCGCGCAGAACTCCGCCAGGGTGCACTGTTCCTCGTGCCACCGGCAGTGGTGGTCACTGAAGGCGAGGACGCGCCGTGCCGCCCCCACTGGCATGCGCCGCGCCAGCTGGGACCTTGCGAAGTGCGCTAGGCTGAGGAGCACCAGCTCGCCCTCCTCGAGGTTCGCCCGGGGCTCTTTCAGCTCGGAGAAGAGGGTCGCGTCCGCGAGCACGAGCCTCTTGCGGGCCAGGCGGCACCTGGAGTCCGCGCGCGCCGCCAGCCATGACGTAGTGGTTCTCGAAGACGAAGAATCTCGGCCCAGAAGCTTTGACCCGGCTCGGCTTCAGGACTCGCCGGACGTACATCCTGTAGATGTAGTGCGGCATGGTCTGCAGGCGAGGGCCCCTGTGGGCGTAGTCGTCGGCCGTGTTCGCGCTGGTGGTGCACGCGCGCATGTCCTCGCACTCCGCACCGCCAGCCTGCTCATCACCAGCAGGGGTATCTCCAGGAGGCTGAGGAGCACCGCTGGTCTCACCTGCTGCGTGCTCCTCCGCGTCGTCGGCGACAGGGATCTGGATGCGGACTGCTTGAATTGGCACCTGATCATTATGCTGCTCCTCGCCCGCACCTTCATGGTTTAGCAAGCGCTTGCGCTGCTGGCAGGCCCACTGCAGCTGTCTCGTGAAGAGCCGCACATTGCGGTGCGACTGGAGACAGTCGCCGCCTGTGAGGATGTGCAGCGCCACCTCCGTCGTGGAGAGCCAGAAGCACCGGTTCGCCATCGACGCCAGCCGGATACAGACCCGCCGAGCGCGGCGAGCGAGATCCTCGCCCGTCTGGCGCCGTTTGGCCAGCGTCTGCTCCTCGCCATCAGCGCCGCCCTCACTGAGCACCTTGCGGGCTTCCTCCTCCTGCTCTTCCCTCTCCTGCTGTTCCAGACGCTGCATGCCGCCCAGCATCGACTGGAAGAGCGGCGTCATGGACTCCATCATCTTGCCTTGGTATTTCGTGATGCAGAAGTCCATGGAGAAAGCCTTCTGGAAAGCCGCCTGGAAGCTTTCCACGACCGCCGCATCTTGTGGCTGCAAGGAGCCACAACCGTAGAGCCACTTTTTGACGAAGACCAGCCTGGACGGTTTTTTCGTGTTTTCTATGGCGGGCCCACCCCCTACCCGCACGCAGCGCCTTCACTGGATTTACTTTTCCCAACGCTCTTTGTTCCGCCCCTGGACGGCGAAGCCGGTCCCTTCAGACGGCCTCCAAAACAACCAGGGCGACGCCAAGACAAGCCGGCCGAAGATGGCCGAAGACGACACAAAAGGGGCTCCCAAGCGGCCACGAAACGGCTCGAGAGGCTCCCGAGATGGCCCAGGAGAACTCAAAGAGGCCCTGCAGGAGAGCTCGAGGAGGTGAGCACACACTGCTTTGCCACGAATTTTTGGAGGATGTTGAGGTTCTCACCTGTCTGGGCTTCTGGCCGCCCAGGGCGGACGGCCGTGAAGCTCTCCAAGAGGGCGCCAAGACGGCCCAGAGAGGCCCCAAAAAGGCCTCTGAAGGCGCCAAACGAGCCCCTCAGGACGACCCTAATACGCCCCCGGAAGCCCCAAGAGGCACCCAGGAGGCTCCCAGAACAGCCCAAGAGAGCCCCCGAGAGGCCTTCTCAGCCTTGTCTTCGTCTTCTCGTTCTCCTCCTCCACCACCTCCTCCTCCTCCTCCTTCTCCTCCTCTTCCCTACCGCGCGGACGAAGATGAGGTCGAGTTCACGACTCACCTCAGTTCATACCGCTCGCTGAGCTACGGCGAGGCGTGACCTCGACCTCCCCCCCTACCGCGCGGACGAAGACGAGGCCGAGACCACGACTCGTCCGAATTCAGACCGACGTCGGAATTGCGCTGTTCATGCACTAAGTCTCCTTCCTGCTGCGCTGTTGCACAGGCACGGCGGCACGGCGGCGGGGTTTGCCGCAGGCAACTGGATATTCGATAGAACCCTTGCAGACAAGTTTTTTAGGGAATCGAGCCATCGGATGTCTGGGTGGGGACGCGATCCCTCAGGACCCCGTGCAGGAGGCGGTGGACATGGATATTCCCGGGTCCCGGGGGACCGCCGCCCAGGGCCCCGGAACAGATCGATTCCGCATGCCAGCCTCGGATCCTTGTCCTGGGCAAGGAGCGCCTCCTGCTTCTCGGAGAGGCTTCGGAAGAGGCCGTCGGGAATCGCCATCAGAGAGTCGTACGTGCCCTGCTCGACCACTGCGCCCTCCCGCAACACGGCGATTTGGTCGGCGTTCCGGATCGTCGAGAGCCGGTGCGCGATCACGATCGTCGTGCGCTTCTGCTTCGTCATGATATCGTCGAGCGCCGCCTGGACGACCTTCTCGGACTTGTTGTCGAGCGCGGACGTCGCCTCGTCGAGCAGCAAGATCGCTGGCTTCTTGATGAGCGCGCGCGCTATCGCGATGCGCTGCTTCTGCCCGCCCGACAGTTTGCTGCCGCCCTGGCCAACCTGTGTCGCGTACCCCTCGTTGAGGTTTGCGCTGATGAACTCGTGCGCGTTGGCCATGGTCGCGGCCTCTTCAATCTCTTCTTTCGTCGCCTCCCCCGTGAGTTTGCCGTAGCCAATGTTCTGGGCGACTGTGCCCTGGAAGAGTACCGGCTCCTGGGAGACCAGCCCGATCTGCGAGCGAAGCCAGCGCACGTTGAGCGTCTTGATGTCGACACCGTCCAAGCACACGACGCCCTCGATCGGGTCGTAGAAGCGCTCGATCAACTGGATGATCGTCGACTTGCCTGAGCCCGACGGGCCGCACAACGCCACCGTCGAACCAGCCGGAATGTGCAGCGAGTACCCGCTGCATACGAAATGGTCGGGCGCCGACGGGTACGCAAACTTTACCTCCTTCAGCTCGACCTCTCTTGGAGACGGCAAAGGGGGTCTGAACTGGTTGAGACCCCAGAAAATGAGTCAGGAGGGGTGCACGGAGCCAAATCCGCTCAAAATGGGTCCCCCCGACCCCTCCCAAGGTCCATCTGGTGCAATTTTTCATCCCAGATCCGTTGTTCACTGTCCCGGGGTCCCGAACGGCCCCTCGGAAGCCGAACATCCAAAAATCCTCCCCGAACCCAGAACTTCTAACCTGCCCGCCCTTCCTGCTGGCTGGAACCGGTGCTGGTCCACCCCAAACCCCCAGACGGCTCCGAGACCTCTCCGTTCACCTGCGCCAGCCTCTCGCCCTCCTCGCTGAAGGAGTCGATGGTGGGGACGCGGTTGATGATCTTGAAGACCTTGGCCGCGGCCTGTCGCGCAACCTGCAGCTTTCCGAACGGCTCGCCGGCCATGCCGAAGCCCTCGCCCATCATCATAACAGCAAAGATGGCGATGAGGATGTTGGTGCCGCCCCACTCGCAGTTGTAGTAAGAATCCTCCGACCACCTGGGGGCTACGGCGTGTGAGACTGCTGCTTGTGTACGAAAGGGCCAGCAGATTCAACCGCCTCAAACATGCTCCTGCATTGCCTGCATGGCTCCGACACGTCTCCCAGGGGGTGCTACACGATCCCAGAGGCCCCCCCTTTGCCCTGAGATGGCGGCTTCAGGGCAGCCCACGCAACCTCCAAGACGCCACACGAGGTCTCTCAAAGGCCCCAGCAGACCAACATTGGTCCAGTCCTGATCGGAAACTTGCATGTTTGGCCAACTGTTTCATAGGCCCTGACCGGTGACCCGAAACGGGCCACGAGGCCTCCAGGAGTGCTCCGGGCGGCCCCGGGACAAGACGGCCCAAGAGGACCCCGAGACGGGCTCAAGACCGCCCAAGGTGGCCCCATGGCGGCCCAACATGAGCCCCACCCAACTCAAGATTGCCACACTACGACCCGCAAGGCGCCGCAGACGGCCAACGAAAGCCTCCAGAGGCCCTGTAGACGCTCAACGATGGCCCCCGAAAAGGAGCCCCCCCCAGGAGTGCCCGAACAAGCCAAAATCCCACCAGCCCTTCGGGCGTAGGTGGTCCAAAGCGTTTCCTCTGTTACCCTCCTACTTCCCCTTCGGGGGGGGAATTGCCACTGCTCCCTATTAGTATACACCCCCTCCCCCTGGCGACTGGCAGCCAACCAGGAACAATGCGGGCACCCCCCCACACCATCCCTGGTAACAAACAATACAAAACACACTCTGCCCCCAAATTCGGAGCATGCGCAACCAACCCGACGCGGCCTCCCCCCACAATCCCTGTCAAAAAAATACAGAGTACACTTGGCGGCGGCGGCGGGGGTGGCGGCGGCGGCAGCGGTGGCGGCAGCGACTGCGGCAGCAGCGGCTGCGGCGGCGGCGATTCGGCAGCGGGGGCGGCGGCGGCGGCGGCGGGCGGCGCGGCGAGGGCGGCGGCGGGCAACGGCGGCGGCAGCGGCGGCGCGGCGGCGGCGGCGGGCGGCGGGGGCGGCGGCGGAGGCGGCGGCAGCGGCGGCGGATGCGCCCCCAGTAGCTGGCCATCCACAGACGATTGCTGAATATGGCCAGGTTCGGGCGAGGCTCCGGGTGCTACGTGTGTGTTGGGAGGGCGGGTGGGAATGAGCGAAACGGCTCGCGGGCGGGGAGGGAATCTTGGTCACTGTTCCCTATTAGTGTACACCCCTCCCCCAGGCGACTGGGAGCCAACCCAGGTCCATGCGGGCTGCCCCCCCGCCATCCATTGAAACAAACAATACAAAACACACTCTGCCCCCACCATCCCTGGTAAACAACAGTGCGAACACACACTTTGTTTCCAAATCCGGAACATGCGCAGCGAACCCGATGCGGCCTCCCCCCACCCTCCCTGTCAAAAAAACAATACAGTTTACACTTGGCGGCGGCGGCGGCGGCTGCGGCGGGGGCAGTAGCTGCGGCGGTGGCGGTTCGGCGACGGCGGGGGCGGCGACGGCGGCGGGGGCGGCGGCGGCGGCGGCGGTGGCGGCGGCGGCGGCGGCGGCAGCGGTGGCGGCAGCGACTGCGGCGGCAGCGGCTGCGGCTGCGGCGATTTGGCAGCGGGGGCAGCGGCGGCGGCGGGCAGCGTGGTGGCGGCGGCAGCGGCGGACAGCGGCGGCGGCGGCGGCGGCGCGGCGCCGGCGGCGGCGGCGGGCGGCGGCGGCGGCGGCGGATTGGCCCCCAGTAGCTGGCCATCCAAAGACGACTGCTGCATATACTGCGGCTCGGGCCAGGCTCGGGTGCTGCGTATGTGTCGGGAGGGCGGGTGGGAGTGAGCGAGACGGCTTGCGGGCGGGGAGGGAGACTCTTGACCCCTCCCCCATACCCCCTCCCCTGGACCTCGACGGGGGGTTCCCCGACGAGTTGGAGCGTCCAAAACGGCCTCGGTGAGGAAGCCAAACTCATTGGTTTTACAATGGTTTTGGCCCCATTTTGGCCTCCTGGTGGGGGGGGGCTAATTGAGCCACCCCCCTCCTGTGATCGATCTCCTCCGAGATTGCCCCACGAGGCCCCGAGATGGCCACAAGATGGCCCCATGTGGCCCCAAGAAACCCCTAAGAGGCCCCCGGGATGCCCCCAAGAGGCCCCCAAAAGACCCCCACGAAGGCTTAAGAGGCCCCCCCGGAGGCACCCAACACGCTCCAAGAGGCCTCGGCGAGAATTCCACAAGCATTGATCTTATTAAGGTGTTGGCCACATTTGGGTCTCCTGAGGGGGGGCACTGCTTCAGCTGACTCCAAGAGCGCCTGGGAGAGCCCAAGATGACCTCCAAGCCCAAGATGCCTCAAGATGGCTCCCACGATGCTCCAAGAGGCCTCAAGACCGCTTCAAGACGGCTCCAAGTGGCCGAGGAGCTCCCCCATGAGGCCCCGAAGAGGCCCAAATCCCTCCAAAACCTCAGGACAATCAATGTGTTGGGCTTTCTCGCCTTTTCGCTTCCGATGACCATCCGACGCTTCAAGATGACTCCAAGATGGCCCAAGAGAGCTCCAAGGGCGCTCCCAAGGCTCCCAAGAGCGCTGCAAGAGGGCCCCAATTTAAGAGGCGCCCAGGAGGCCCCAGGAGGCCCCAACAAGCGCCCCAGAGGCCTCCAAGAGGCCCCTAAAAGACCCCCAAGAGGCCCCAAGAAGCTTTCCGAGACACCCAAAACGCCCTAAGAGGCGCCCGGGACCGCCAAGAGGCCCCCAAAGACGCTCCAAGAGGCTTACACTGGGGGACCCCACCTCTGTGTGCCGCCCACTTCCCTGATCGAGGCATTTCTTCTGGGCATCGTTTCTGGATGGGTTGGTGGGGTTATGTTTGTTTTGCCGACCGCTAGCGGACAGCCGCGCGGCGTCAACAGTGGAATGAAGCCAGGCCTACGTGCAGGGCGAAGCCTAAACAACAAACTGGTGGGGCTACTTTTTTGTTAGCAGCCGCAGGCGAGAGCGCACAGCGGCGAGTCAGGTCCGAGCGGGACGCGCGAGGTCCTAAATTACCCAGCAACGAACGAACTGGTGGGGCTACGCGAAGCGTCTAGAACTGCTTCGTGTCCAAAAGGTGAACGGACACGTCTGCAAATTGCGTCTGAGGTCTGGGCCCTCAACCCGGGATGGTCCCAAGAGGCTGCTTAGATTGCCCCACGACGGCTCCTGGTTGGTGGCCCCCGGCCGGCCCACGAGACGCCCAAGATAACCAAAGGGGACCTCGAGAAGGCCCCACGATAGCCCAAGAAGGCCCCTGACGGCCCAACGGGGGCCCCGTCCAGCCCAAGATGGCTTATAATGCGCCGCAAACGGGCCAAGAGGGCCCCGAAAAACACCGTAGACGCCCCCAAATAGCGCCAAGGGGATCCCCAGGAGGGCCTCCGCCAGGGAGACCTGATCCATCCCCCAAGGGAAACAAATAGTCGGGGCAAACTGTTTTGAGAGGCCCTCGCCATCGACCCAGGACCTCGCAGAGGGCCCCGCGACTGCTCCAGGCGGCCCCGGGATTTGATGCATTGCAGTTCGGGGGGACCAGGGAGATGCGGAGCGCGCAGCGCCAGCCACGACCACTGCAAACAATTTCGCGTTGCGTTGCGATTGTTGCTTGCGTTGCTGCGTTCAGCGTTGCGGCTTTCGAAACTCAGGGAAGAACGAAGCGCGCAGCCCCAACAACGACCACCGCAAAACAAGCTGTTTTTGCTTTGCTGCTTGGGAGGTCCAGGGTGGTGCGAAGCCCGCATCGCCAGCCACGACCATAGAACATATAGTGTTGTTGCATAGCTGCTTGTGTTGCATTCCTGCTTTTCTGCATTGCAGTTTGTGCCATCGCAGCTTGGGGGGCCCAGGGAAGTGCGAAACGTGCAGCCCCAGCCATCACCACAACAAACCCATAGTTGTTTGCAATGTTTGGGTTGCTTGCGTAGCAATGTGTTCAGCATTGCACTGTTTGTTTGCCTTGCAAGTTTGGAGGCCCTGGGAGGTGCGAAGCGCGCAGCCCCAGCCACGACCGCAGCAAACGAGTTGTTGTTGCATCGTTATTTGTTCTGCATCGCAATGCTTATTGCGTTGCAGTTTTGCTTGTCAGGAAAAGCATTCCTGTGGGCCTCGCAACGAACGAGTCGATGCTAACGGCCAGGCGGCCGGGACAGCACTTTGCACCCCCTCGGGCTGCAGGCGCGCACCGAGTTCGTGACGCTCACAGGGGGCAGGATTTGTCCACCCTCCCCGCCCGAGCCCGGGCCCACAGCGGGATTGCCCGCTCTCTTCCCGTCCACGGAGAAGACAGATCGCACCCGATGCATACAGCAGCCGAGAGAGGAGACAAGGCGAGGAGGAGGAGGAGGAGGAGGAGGAGGAGGAGGAGGAGGAGGAGGAGGAGGAGGAGGAGGAGGAGGAGGAGGAGGAGGGGCGGCAGAAGAGGATGATATGATGTTAACGCGGCTTGAACTGCGCGGGTGCGCGGTCCGTCGGGACGCGCCCGCCGTGGCGGGAGGCGCGAGGCGGTCGCGCCGGCAGGCCTCTGCCCAGGCCGCCGCGCCTGGCATGGCCCCACCCGCATCTTGGGGGCGGTCGCGCGGCCGCGCCGCGCCGCGGCGGCTGGGCGATGCTGGTCCCCTGGCATTCGGGGCGGTTGCATGTCTCGCACAGGGCTTATGTTGCCCCCATCGCACTTAAAGACCACATCCCAACGATAATCTCGAGCACCCGACGAAGTGTCGAAAGAGTGTCGAAAAAGTGTCGGAACAATGTCGGACGAGCGTCTCCAAGGGCACGATACGTGAAAGTCCTCGAGTTTCGGTGCTTGTTTCTGGTGCTCGAGATTCTTTCTTGTGATCAAGGCTGAAGTAGGTTGGAACATCATAACACTGGGCCGAGCTACCATCCACTGCGCTGCGAGCGGCCTCATCCCACTCAGCCAAAAACGCCGCCGCCCCACCAGAGGCCGACCACGTCCAACCGCGCAGCGCGCGAGTGGCAGTGAAGAAGCGGTGGATTTTTCCCGCCCGGGGCAGCACGTGCACTGAGGCAGCCGATCGCCCCCCAAAATGTTCACCCCGCCCTGTGTCCGCGTGCATCGGGCCTCCAGCTCACGGAGCAGATGTTGCGTCTGGGACTCCGCTGCCAGGGTCTCCTCCACCTCGCCGACGCCGTCGACAAGTGCTGCGACGAAGTCCTTCTCGACTTTGCGCTCGGCGGGGATATGCTGGAGAACCCTGTCTTTGATCCTCCCGCGAAGGTCATCCAACGACATCTTTTGATCGCGCAGCTCCATCCAGCCCTCGGCGATCGCGGCGAGACCCCCGCCGCCGCGAGAACCCAGGAGCGCGCCCCCGACGCAACCGAGCACCGCTTGGAACCCCCCCGACCGAACATCTGAATGATCGACAGGGCGCGCCCCGCTCGCGCCAACCGCATGGCGCCCGTGACTCTCGCCGAATGTCCAGACTCCTTCGGTCGAGCTGCCGGCGGCAGATGCCGCCGCCCGGCAGTGCTCCACGACGTCTGAATGGGCGAGCGGGGCACCGCGACGGTCCACCAGGAGCGGCCATGCCAAAGCTTGCATCCCAGCCCCGCAGGCGGCCCTTACCCGAGAGGACCGCGACACCTGCACCACGCGGCGCAACGCTTTGACCGGGCAAAGCGGAGCAGGGCATGCGCAACCCAAGGAGCGAGACCCACCTAAGACCATGGGGTCGGCCCCAGCAGCAGGGAGGTGCCATGCAGCCTATCAGCATGGCCCCTCAGAAGTGTCGTCTGGATCGCGGGGCTCAAGAACGTCACAGACAGCCGAACTACTCTCCACCTCCCGCAGCGCCAAGCTGCAGACGCGACGACTGCACTAAGCCTGGCAGCTGGCCGGGTGGGCTTCGAGCTGACGGCGAGCCAGGCCTCGACCTCTGGCGCGAGCACGTCGGCGAGCGGAAGCGCGGCAGCTTGCTTCGGAGGCCAGGTGCCCCTGAGCAGGGCCCGTCGCGCGTCCCCGAATACGAGCTGATCCAGGGGCGTCCGCGGCCTTTTGGTCACGTGCATGCGCTTGATCGTGGCCAGCTACTGCAGGCCGCTCCGATACCGCCCCGTCGAGAAGGAGCGCGGCCGCCAGCGTGAAGGCGCCCGCGTTGACCGGCAGCGGCGGCGCGCCCCTAGCTGCGTCCTGCTCCGCCGCGGCATCGCCGTCAACATCATCAGGCTGGTGTGCACTTCCACGGCAATATGGGTGCCGGACTGCAGCTCCAGGCCTCCGCGGGTGCGATGCGCGTTTGGACCGGATGGCCCCGTGGCGCCTGAGGTGCTGCCTCGGGTCCTCGTCCGATCCTCTGTCCGTGCTGGCAGCCCTGGGACGCCGCCGCGATGCCAGCCGCGGCATTTTCCTGGGCGGGCACTCCGCTCCAGGCCCGGCCGCGCGCGGCACTGCCTGGCAGCGCTGCGAACGCCCTAGCGCCATGCCGAGGGCTTGGAGGGCAGCGGCGATAGGGAAGCGCCCGCTCGGAGGGCAGAACTCGGGCAACTCTGGCCGACTCCGCCAGGGGCACATGCATCCAGAGCCCGGCGTAAACGCTCGAACTGGCACGCGCGGCACCCCCGTCGGAGTCAGACTGGCAGCCCTGCGGCCCCGACCGCCATTAGCGCCGCTTGCACCCCGCGGTTGCTGTGCAGCCTGCTGCGCAGCGAGGTGCTGATGGGCGCGGGGCGCCGCCAGCGCCGCAGCCTGGGAGAACATGACAGCAGCGAAACGACAGAAATAACATCGCGCTTGAGAGAAGAAGCCACGGAGACACCGCATCAACGCGCGCTGGGCGCATCAGCGCGCGCCGAGCACATGACATGCGATCGCAGCTCCGAGACGCGCCGACGACATCGGAGCGAAGCGCATCCGTGCGCATCAACATGCGCCAAGTCGCACGATCATGCGACAAACCCGAAGCACGCGTACCAAACCGACTGAACAAAGGTCGCTCTTGCGCAAAAGCAAACTGTGACCGCGCGCCCGGCCGCGCTGCCTGGGACGGGCCTGCGGCGTATCTATATAAGTCGCGGGAGTGACCTCCCGCGATGGCGCGGCGCCCGCCGGCAGCGCGCGCCTGCGCGCCGGTGCGCAGCTGCCGAGCTCACGCCGCAGTGCTGGGGAACACCCAACTCTGGCGCACTGTGGGCACATCTTGGCGGACCTTCTGGAGGCAGGCCAGCGTGGGGACGCCCTCGTGGGCCTGGGACAACTCGTCCGCGACGCAGTTCTCCTCTAATCACCAGTGGGCGGTCGACAGCTCGTGCATCGTTGGCCCGAGCTCGAGCTGCACCTCTGCGATGAGCACGTTGAGGAGCGGCGGTGACCACGCCCGTCTAGCCAACACTGCTTGCAGCACGCCCTGTGCATCACCAGTGAGCCGAAGACGACCGTGGCTTTGCGCCAAGCACGGGGCCCAGGTAGCTGCAGCGATGAGGAGGCCGAGCCCCTCCCACAAGGCCTGATCCCTGGGATCCCCAAGATCCGCTCACAGGTCACGGGCGTGCTTCTCACGCCACCAGATCTTGAAATAGCGATCATCGGGCTGGTCGGGCCCAAGCGCCAGCCATCCACCTCCGCCGAAAGGAGTGGCGTCGAAAGCGATGACAACCGTCTGGGGTGAAACTTCCAAAAGAAAGTGCCTCGGAAGAGAAGTGTGCCGCCGCCGGTAGAACTCGCAGATCCACAGCAGAGGGAAGCGCAGCCTTGCGCTGGAGAGCCGCTCGGCTGGGCGCCGAGCGGCTTGGACTTAAGTCTTCGTGCGGTCTCCCTGCGCAACCTCTGTCAACGCTGCCCTCGCCGAGGCGTGCTCTGGCCTGTGCGGGAGAGCGGCGCGGGCGGCATCCACCTGTTTCACCTCGGAGTTGTCCGCCCCAGGCTGCGACTGAGGGTGACGCGGCTGCTGAGATGAAACACGCGCCACCTGGTCCGAGAGCATGCAGAACTCGTTCCTCACCGGATGGTTGGCGTGGCCCTTCCTGACGCCCCCATGCCCAGTCGCAACCTGCGCCCATGTATTCCTGCACCCGCACTGCGCACGCTTCTTCTTGTCCGCGGTATGCGGTGGTATCTGTCACAACGCGGGGCGCCGGAGCTCTTGAATCAAGCTCTGAGCCCCCACGAGGGCTTGAGCCAAAGTGGCTTGAGCCAGAATGGCTACGGCCAAAAAATTGTTCCAAGACGGTCCCAAGACGGCCCATGATGGCTTTAAGAGGGTCCAAGAGGCACCTAAAACGCTCCAAAGGGGCCCCCAAGAGCTGCTTCAGATGCGACAAGCATGTATGTTCCGATGAGTTTGCAAGATTTGGGCTTCTCGCCTTTTTCGACTCTCGGGGCCGATGACGGCCCAAGACAGCCTCCGAAATGGCCCAAAGCGGCCACCAAGACGGCTCAAGATGCCCTCAAGACGAATCAAAATGGCCCCAAAAAGGTCCCAAGACGGCCCAACGAGGCCCGCAAGATGGCCACAAGACTTCCCCAGAGGCCACATAGAGGACCCCATAGAGGGCCCCAAGAAAACCCCAAGTTGGCCCAAAGAGGCCCCCAAGACGGCTCAAGATGCCCCCAAGACGGCTCAAGCTGGCCCAGAGATGCCCCCAAGACGGCCCTCAGAGGCCGCCAAGATGGCCCCAAGACTGCCCCAGAGGCCCCCTGAGGCCCCCAAGACGGCTCAAGATGGCCCAAAAATGCCCCCAAGACGGCCCACAGAGGCTCCCAAAATGGCCCAAGACTGCCCCAGAAGGTCCCTTGAGGCCCCCAAGACCTTTCAAGATGCTCCCAAGACGGCTCAAGATGACCCAGAGTTGCCCCAAGACGGCCCAAAGAGGCCGCCAAGATGGCCCCCAAACTGCCCAAGAGGCCCCCGAGAGGGCCCCAGGACGGCCCAAGAGGGCCTCACGATGGCCTAACGAAGCCCCCAAGACGGCTCAAGATGCGGACCATAAGAGAGCCACAAGGCCGCCCCGACAAGCCCCCAAGACGGCCTCTGAAGGGCCCAGACGGCGAAATGGCGCCCCAAGATTGACAAAGAGGCCCCAAAGAGGCTCCAAGAGGACCCCAAGAAGCCCCCAAGAGGCCCCCAAGGAGCCCCCACCCAGCCCCAAGGGACCACCAAGAGGCCCGCGGAGTTGTACACGACTGGCGCGCTGTCGCATGTTCATTGCAATTCGAATATGGCGTTGCCTTGTGCTGACACGCGGTGGATGTCCATGGCCCTCGTGGACATTCGCACGCTCGTCCAGGCGCTGACACGGGGTGGCCGCATCCGCCCCCCGTGGCGCTGGCAGCGCCCCGGGGCGAGCACAACGACACGGCAGAACAGCGCGGCCAACAAACAGGGCAAACCACCCAACGCCCAGTCTCTACGTGATCTGGGCGTGCACCCCGCGAAGCAAGAGGACTCCACGTCAAGAGGCGACGTGCTGACCGGTAGCGTTTTCTGCGGCGACTAAAACGCAAAGTAACGTATCCAATGTGTCCCAACACTCTATGATTATACACATCCTACACTTTTGCATTACTATGTATCCCCCCTGTACCCCCCTCCCCACTGTTGCGCCACATCCGCCGGTCTAAAATGCCCCCCCCCATGGGGCCGAAACACATACCAACACGTATGCACCTTATTTGTATACACGCATATATATATGTACTATATGTGTGCATATGCATGTGTGTATACAAAATGAAGTATACATGTAATGTTTCATCCATTTATTTATTTATGTATGTATTTATTTTCTTATGATATATATATATATATATGTATTCAGATGTGTGTACAAGCATGCATGCATACATACATACATACATACAGGCACACGCATACATTTATACATATATATATATACACACACGTACACACATACACACATACATACAAACATACCTCAATCCATCCATCAATCCATCCATCCATCCATGCATGCATACATACATACATGCATGCATACATACATACAAACAACCAAACATACATACATACGAGCGTACACTCATGCATATATATATATGTATATATGTACACCTGTGTATACATATCCTTCCCTTCAGCGTCGCGGGCAAAAAAGGACCGGACCCCAGGAGAGAGCCCAAGAGGGGGGAGGCGAGGGACAGCCGACAGGCTCAGAAAAGAGAGAGCAACTCTCACTCACAGAGACCGCCGATGATAGGGTGAACGATGAGCCTGGGAGAACTGCAATCATTTTTGGCACGTGCGCTCGACCCAACCCGAGCGTACCAGTTCAAGAAATCAGCTCGCCTGAAACTCTGTCGGCACAGCCGCGGCTGAGACTCCACAAGAAAGAAGACATGGCCACTGCCTTAGAAGCACACGCTGGCATAGGGGATGGCAGGGCGGGAACACCAAGACTACGGATCAACATGCATAGCTGATCCCCTCGACTCACAGAAGGAAAAAGGGAAGCGGAGCTACTGGGCATTTCCTCCCCTTCAGCGTCACGGGCCAAAAAGGACCGGACCCCAGGAGAGAGCCCAAGAGGGGGGAGGCGAGGGACAGCCGACAGGCTCAGAAAAGAGAGAGCAACCCTCACTCACAGAGACCGCCGATGATAGGGTGAACGATGAGCCTGGGAGAACTGCAATCATTTTTGGCACGTGCGCTCGACCCACCCCGAGCGCACCAGTTCAAGAAATCAGCTCGCCTGAAACTCTGTCGGCACAGCCGCGGCTGAGACTCCACAAGGAAGAAGACATGGCCAACTATCCAGAGTCTCGTCCACAATACTCTTGGCTATGGATCATGAGGGCTTGGGCGGGTGGGTTCATGATCGTGCATTGCGCAGTTTGCCCGGCAGGTTGGTTTTGAGAAAGTGCAACTTGGCGGCATATGGACTCCGAACTTCAAGTGTGACTTGATTTAGAACACGCAGGTATCTTCCGCGTTTGCTGTAGCGCATGACCGACCTCAGAGCAGCCCACTGGCCTCGGCGCTGGATCTCCGCCAGCGGCACTCCTGCGAGGGAGTCGGCGCTGGGCCCTCCGCGCCGCAGCATGTGGGGCACGAACTTCAGCGCCTCCATGCCCAGGGACTTGACGGCTCGCTCGAAGAGCTTTCTGAAGTGCGCCTGGCTGATCGGAAAGGCCTTGTCGGTCGCGGCGAGACCGCTGACCAGCGGTGGCAAGAGCTGGTTGAGCCGCTGCCGGTCCGCGTGCGTCTCGCCAATGAGCACGGCGTCGCCCTGCGTCTTCGTCTTGCTGACCACGCCGTCGGGCCCGGGGAAGAACGCGACGGCCCACCGTTGAGGCCTCATGCCTCGGACCGGCTTGAGCAGGTCGCGCCCCTTGATGTTGAGGGGCGCACCGAGCCGGCTGTAGGTGTCGAACCCGAGGAGGACCGCCGCCGCTGCCAACGGTCCCAGCGAGCTGTCGAGCATCATCATGGCCGCGGCGATGCACACCGTCGCTTCCCATGGGCATGGGTCGCGGGAAAGGCCCGGGTCCTCCTTCTTGAAGCCGTCGAGGGCGCTGAGGGCCGCGGGCAGGCGCGACGCCGGGACGCGTCGCATCCAGGCGCTGCCGTACAGCACGTCTCTGGCCTCGTGAGCTCGCGCTCCGACGTTGAAGAACTGGATGGCGAGGTACTTCTCGAGCAGCATGTCGAACTCCTGCAGAGAGCAATCCGCCTGCCCCGCCCGAGGGAACGCCTCCGTGAAGCTCCTCATCGCCTGCTGGTAGCGCTGCAGCGTCACCGGCTTCACCCTGCGCCTTGCCAGGTAGCCGGCCTCCCCCTCGGGCTCGTCGAGCTGGTCGCGCTTCGCCTTCCGCCGAACGACAGCGGCTTGACGTTGCTGCTGAGCTCGCTGCCGACGCCGCACCGGCGCGGGCGCCCCTGGGGCAGTCAGGCTGGGCAGCAAGCGCTCGGGCCCGCCGACGACGCGAGTCGCCGCAGCCCCAGCGTTCTGAGTGATCTCCCCACGGTAGTGTGAATCTTCTGGGACAAGTTGGGAGCGGTGGCGGCTCGACTGCATTACCTCCGCACGAGGACGCCAGGTCGAGACGCCATCGGTCATGTAAAACGGGTTCACGAGGATTGCGAAAAGCCCGAGGTGGAGCATGACGCTCAACCACAGTACACGGGGTGCCTAGCCGAAGCAACCAAATCTCCCCAACTCTCATCCAGTTCAGTATTTTGTTGAGGACCCGTGGGTTGGTAACATCATAGTCTTGGGACGTGCTGATGTCGAAGGGGGGGGCGATCCGCAATCCTTTTTGTTGACAAGCTCCTGAAAACCGAGCGCATCCTGCGAACAGCTCCAAAATGGCCAGGCCGCAGGGCGCTGGGGCAATCGGCTTGGAGAGCGTACTGCCGCCTCGGCGCCCAGGCGAGCTCACCCGAGCCGAAGAGGTCGTCTCCCCCTTCGAAGCGGCTCTCAAAGGAACCGGCCCACTTGTGAAAAACGATCGCGTAGTGTCCGATGAAGAACAGGAAAGAGCACGGATCTCGTCATCGTACGACGACGCTCCTGCGCCCAGGCTGGGCGACCCGGCGGCTCGAACTCGGTCTCTATCTGCGAGGTCTCGAAGCCCCCGGCCTCGGAGACGCGCCCACAAGGCGCCTCCCCCCAAGGCCTCGCCCGCCGTCAGCAGCCCACGATCCGCGAGGCGCGAGTCCTCGTCGGAACAGTTCCGCTCGCTGACGAGGTGCCGACGTCGCCACCGAAGTCCACAGGCTCCCTGGAGAGCTCCTGCTCGGCGGCAGAGGGCGTTGAGCTCGCGATCCTTGGCGCGCCCTCTCTCGGTCGCCAGGATCTCCGACAAGTTGTCCCCGACCGACAGAACCTCGGCGTCCCAGTTCCACGAGGACCTCGTATAGCGCCGTAGTCCCAGCAAGGCGGCGCGAGCCCCCTTATTGCGAATGGCGTCGGCGCGGCACCAGGCGCCCACCACGACCCGACGCCAGCGAAGACGGTCAGAGTACGACGGCAGCGAGCTCGGGCACCGCGTGAGTGTCCAAGGTGACGGTCGCGCGCCGCGAGGCCACCCGAGACGAGCCCGCCCTCCGCGAAGTCGACGTCAGATCCGAGGCTCCGATCTCGGTGAAGCCCAGCTCCTCCTCGAAGGCGGGCGCGAGCGACATGGGGCCCGCCGCGATGGGGCTGGGGCCCGTAGCGGCGTCGTCGTCACAGTCCTGCGCGTACTCCTCGATGGTCTTGAACCGCCACCGCTCTCTCCACATCGTCGCGTCTAGGACTTCTCGCTCAGAGAAATGGCCGACGTGGAGTGCGTAGCCTTTACCGCTGGAGTCCGAGCAGAACACCGTGGTCGCCGTCCTCAAACGCATCTGATGCCTTGTGATGAGCACTAGTCCCGCCGCCGTCTGCATCTCGCCAATCACCATCGGCGTCAGGACGCTCACCCGCTCCACGTTATCGGTGAGCCAGCGCCAGACTTCGTGCAAAACTGACATGAACGGCGGGAACAACATGAAGTGATTGACCAGGTGCCCCACCAGCCGTCGGACCTGCCGGTCCGAAAAACGCCGGCACCGAATGGCCGCGTGAAGAGCGTAGTACAGCCGCCAGGTACGCTCTGACTTGTGAGCGACGATCGGGCGAGGTCCTCCTCGCAGCCGAAGGCCCACCTGTACGACGTCGTGCTCCGCGCAGATCTCGTCGCGCCACACGAACCCGCTGCGCTTCAGCTCGTCCAACAGGTACCTGAAGCTATCCTCGGCGTCCTCTCGGTTCCAGCATATCAGGAGCGTTGTCCACGTAGGGCGCGAGAATGGGAAACCCCGGCTGGAGGATCGGAGGCGGCTGACGATCGCGCAGGACCCGCGCGTCAACCGTGTCCCTATCCCCGTGGCCAAGCCTCCTCATCTCCGCGCAAACCTGAACGTCCGTCAGCGCGGAGTGGCAGAAAAAAACAGAGACCACGTCCAGCCCATCGGGATCACCTTGACACACGTCCACAGCATCTCGTCGGCGTCCACCGGGTCCCAGCAGCGACGATCATCGTCGAAGACCGTCTTGATGCCGAAGTCGCTCGCCTTCACCCTATGGGCCAGGCAAAAGTACCCCGCGACCTCCTCGAACTCAAACTGGAAGTAGCCGTCGGTGAGGTCCGCGCCCGAGAAGTGCATGTCCAAGGGTCGGCCCGCAGCGTCGTGCTCAGCGGCCAAGGTTTCTCCGTCCCGCAGCGCGAGGCCCGCCAGCGCCGACGCCGTGGATAGCTGACTGACTGGAGGAGCGCGATGCAGGACGTTCGCCGGCCTGCAGTCCAAGACCAGCCTCAGATGGCACCCGTCCTTCCTGATCACCGTGAAGGCGCCTGCGAAGCAACGGGCCCGTCGGCGAAAGGACAGCATGCCCGCGTCATCAGCTTGTGCACCAGAGCGCCCATGTGACGAGGGTCGCGCAGCACTGGGTCGAGGTAGGGCTTGATCGTCGTCTCCTCGGCGATCCTGTTCTCATCGGTTGGAGTTCTAAATATCCACTTCCAAGGGTCAGCCGCCATCGGCAGGGCGTCGGGCCCTACCACTGCGCCGACTGGCTTGGGGTGAACGCCTCCGTCACGAACCGCGCGAACTCGAGCAGCGTCGAAAGGACGTCGGGCAGCGTCGTCCGTGGTGAAATCGTAGACGTTCAGAGCTCGAAGGACACTCTTGAGAGCACCCCTCCTGTCAGGCCCCGAGGGCGGCCGCCCCGTCATGGAGCGTCTCCCTCAGCCGAGCACCCACTGCACGTTGAAGCCCAGTAGGTACTGATACCGAAGTGCATCGCCGAAGACGATGACCCGCTCGAGCGACCGCCAGCGGGTTCAGGGAGCCCACAACTTCAGCGAACCTCCGATCACAGGCGGCCACATGACGCGGTAAGATGCCCATCGAGGGCGCATCTCGCCAATCTCCAACACACGGAAGGGGAAAGACGTCCCGGCTCGTCGGCTCCAGCGCGCGAACGCCGTCGTCGATGTCCGAGGGGAGACCAGCACCTGCATCGCTTCCTGAAGGCAAGCCGATGGGTGGCGACACGGATGCCAGGTCCCAGGCCGTTCCCTCACGGGGATCATGATACGGGGCCGCGCCACGGCGAACAGCGCGACCCCGGGACCGTAGAGCCATCATGGGCCCCGCGACCCGCTGGACGGGCCGCTCTTGTTCTTGTCCT
Organism: Prorocentrum cordatum; assembly: GCA_963575745.1. Taxonomy (NCBI): domain Eukaryota; class Dinophyceae; order Prorocentrales; family Prorocentraceae; genus Prorocentrum; species Prorocentrum cordatum. The sequence continues at coordinate 5,250 of CAUYUJ010019885.1, read as the reverse complement.
TGTTGTTAGTCTTCTGGCGCTTCGAGTCTCTCAGCTCCTCCCTCAACAAACGATCTTGCTCCATGATCTGGGCCTGAGTCCTGCGCATCCCAGCCATCTCCATATCGAACTGTGCGGCGACCACACCACCATCACCATCAGTACCCAGAGCGTGGAGCACACACGAACTGAGATTCTCCAGACAAGGGCTCCGAGGATCAAGCTGCACTGCCCTGTGGATCATCAGCACACGGCGTGCCGCGAACTCCGCTGCCGCCAAGTTACACAACTTCAACTTATCATAACTCACCATCATGTGCAGAAACATCAGCAGGTGATGGTGCATCGCAGGAATCGCCTGGGCGCCGTCCTGACGATAAGCGCACTCCCAGCAAGTCGCATACGTGCCAAACTCGTGCCCAGACGCCACCACAATCTCGGCTAACTACAGGAATGACCGGCCCCGCTCGCTCTGGGTGCCTGCGGCCCGCATCGACTGCTTCAGCAACGTGACGACCTCACTCAGCGGAGCCGCACTCGTCTGGGCGTTCGGGCCCAGCATACGGGACAGCAATCTCGAATCGAGGCTCTCGCCTCCCAACTTCTCCCGCACCCAGCGTAGCTTGTCGTCCACGGAGACACGCTCTGCCGTCGTCCACTCCAGGCCGCGCCGCACGAGCGCCTTCGAGCCCATGACCACGGCCTCCGCTCGATTGCCCAGGTGGCGGTCGTTAACCTCCTCCGCGAAAAACAAACATGACGGGTCATAATACATGTGCACTACTTCGGCACCTGCAGCTATCATCGGGGTGGTCGGGTCCTTCGCTGAGCTCAACAAGTCCCCCAGCGTTCGGCCCTCTGCTCTGACCCTCTCCTGGAGGGTACGGGCTTGCCCTCGCCAGCGGGATCATCGAGTTAACCAACGCTCGATCTGACAAGTCGACAGCGCGCACCGAAAGATCGGGGGTAGACCAGATCCAGCGAGCTCCTCCGAGACTGACCAACAATACTCTATGATGGTAGGGAATGCCGTCGTCGGGATAATGAACCAGAATCTGTCTCTCAGGAGTGTCCAGACTCATGGGCGCTGAGGGGCAGACGGGCCTATTTGGCGACCCACTCGAAACAGTGATACGAGGCTGTGTCGCGGAACACACTGGTGCCTCTGTCCGGGAGGCCGCGCGAAACAGGCTCGAGCCAACACCAAGACTACGGATCAACATGTATAGCTGATCCCCTCGACTCACACAAGGAAAAAGGGAAGCGGAGCTACTGGGCATATGTTACGCCGGCCTCTGGGGCCTCTTGAGGGTCCAAAAGAGGTTCCAAACGACGCCCATGATGGCCCCAAGAAGGTCCCAAGACCGCCACAAAAAAATACATGGGGCCCCGAAGAGCGCCTCCACAGGCCAACAGCGATGCCTGTCCTATTACTTTTACAAAATGTTTGCGTTCTCGCCTTCTTCGACTCTCGGGGTCCCATAACGGCCCAAGCAGCATCCAAGATGGCCCCAAGACTGCCCCAGAGGCCCCCTAGAGGGCCCCAACACGTCCCAAGAGGGCCCCAAGATGGCCCAAAGAGGCCCCCAAGACGGCTCAAAATCCCCCCCAAAGCGGCCCCAGAGGAACCCAAGAGAGTCACAAGGCGGCCCCGACAGGCACCCAGGACGGCCTCTGAAGGGCCCAGACGGCGAAGTGGCGCCCCAAGATAGCCAAAGAGGCCCCCAAAAGGTTCCAAGATGCCCTCAGGAAACCCCGAAGGGGCCCGCAAGCCCAAGGAGCCCGCAACCGGTCCAAAGAGACCACCAAGAGGCCCGCGGAGTTGTGTACGGATGGCGCGTTGTCGTATGTTCGTTGCAATTTGAATATGGCGCTGCCTTGTGCTGACACGCGGTGGATACCCATGGCCCTCGTAGACATTCGCACGCTCGTCCCGGCGCTGACACGGGGGGGCCGCATCCGCCCCCCGTGGCGCTGGCAGCGCCCCGGGGCGGGCACAACGACACGGCAGAGCAGCGCGGCCGACAAACAGGGTAAACCACCCAACGCCCAGTCTCTACGTGATCTGGACGTGCACCCCGCGAAGCGAGAGGAGTGTTTGTCCAAAAGTGACGTGCTGAGCGGCAGCGTTTTCCGCGAAAACTGACATACAACGTATCTAACGTGTCTCAGTCTTGTATGATTGCTATGCGTCCTGCCAATTATATAAAGATATATCTCGGAGGTTGGGGGGTTCGTTCGTTTCGTTTGTGTCGTGCGTGCGGGCGAGGCGAAGCTGCGCGGGCGCGCGAGAGGAATGAACCCGCCGTTGCTTGGGCGAAATCAAAGACAATAATTATCCTCCGCCCGCCCGTCTGGCGGTTGGTCGCGGTGTCCCGTGGTGTCCCGTGGTGTCCTGTGGTGTCCGCCGCCGTCCAGCGGTGGCTTGCGGTGTCCCGCGGTGTCCCGTGGTGTCCGCCGTTGCTAGGGCGAAGTCAAGACAAATGATTCTACCCCGCCCGCCCGTCTGTCCGTCCATCCAGCGGTGGCTCACGGTGTCCCGCGGTGTCCCGTGGTGTCCCGTGGTGTCCCAAAAAGTGAGATCGACAGTGAGATCGATAGTGAGATCGAAAGTAAGATCGATACCGAGATCGATGTGGTGCCTCAAGGTGTCCCGTGGTGTCCCGTGGTGTCCCAAAAAGTGAGATCGATAGTGAGACCGATAGTGAGATCGACAGGTATCCCGTGGTGTCCCGTTGAGTGAGATCGATCGTGAGATCGATAGTGAGATCGATGTGGTGCCCCGAGGTGTCCCAAAAAGAAAAATCGACAGTGAGATCGATAGTGAGATCGACAGGTGTCCCGTGGTGCCCCGTGATGTGAGATAGATCGTGAGATCGATAGTGAGATCGATAATGAGATCGATGTGGTGTCCCGAGGTGTCCTGTGGTGTCCGGTGGTGTCCCGTTGAGTGAGATCGATAATGAGATCGATAGTGAGACCGATAACGAGGTCGAGAGATGTCCCGCTGTCCCGTGAAGTCCCGTGGTGGCCCGTGGTGTGCCGGGGTGTCCCGTTGAGTGAGATCGATAATGAGATCGATAATGAGGTCGACAAGTGTCTCGTGGTGTCCCGTGGTGTCCTGTTGAATAAGATCGACAGTGAGATCGATTGAGTCAGATGTTGGTTCCCCCCCCTCCCCCCCCCCCACACACAACCTCCTTATCACCCGGTCGTATAGGTGTGTATATACATAATGACAGATATTTACACAAATTGATCAGATACAGATGCTACTAATCGTACATAGTCAAGTATACCCCCTAGAGTCGCGCCAAATCCGCCGACCCAAGAAGACGCCCCTCGTATAGGGGCTCAAAACGTATCACAACGTATGGTCAATCTATGATATCGGCTTCTGGGGCCTCATTGGGGCCTCCAGACAGGTCAGCATGGCCTCCAGACGGCTCCAGGCAGCCCCAAGACGCCCCAGATGGCCCCAAGAGGGTCCAAGAGGCTCCCAACACGGCCCCAGAAGGCTCCAAGGGGCCCCAACCCGCCCTAAAGATAGCCCAAAGTGGCCCCCAAGACGGCTCAAAAGGCCCCCAAGGCGGCCCCAGAGGCCCCCAAGAGAGCCACAAGGCGGCCCCGACAGGCCCCCAAGGCTGCATCCAAGGGACCAGACGGCGCAATGGCGCCCTAAGACTGCCCAAGATGGCCCCAGAAGGGACCAAGAGGACCCCAAGAGCCCCCCCCTGGGACCCCGAAGAATCCTCCACGAGGCCCCCAAGAAGCCCCCAAACGGCTCCAAGAAACCACCAGGAGGCCCGTAGAATTGTATAAGAATGGCGCGCTGTGAACTGCCCATCACGGTTTGAATTTGGCTTTGCTTTGAGCTGTGCTCATTGCCTTCGTGGACATTCGTACGCTCGTCCCAACGTTGAAACGCGAGGGCCGCATCCGCCCCCCGTGGCGCTAGCAGCGCCCCCGGGCGGGCACAACAGCACGGCAGAACTTCGCGGCAGACTAGCAGGACGAAACACCCAAAGCCCAGTCTTTCCATACTCTGGACGTGCACCCCGCGAAGCGAGAGGAATCATTGTCCGACAGGTATGGTCCCGGGGCGTAGTCTGCGTCTGTTACGTACTCATCGAAACTGTCCTTGCTGCTGAAGCCCAGGGCCTCCAGGCTCGCCTCGTCGATGGAGAGGTAGTTGGCGAGAGCGCACGACATGATGAACGGCGTGTCGCAGGGCGAGTCGCCGGTGCCAGCGTACGCGCCCGTCGTGCCGTCGCCGCAGTAGTGGTAGGTCCCGTTCGAGTCCGGCACCACCAGCGGGAACTCCGACTCCTCAACCTCGCTGGCGAGCTGGAAGGCGCCGAAAACGATCGCGACAATCATCATCACGAGGTAGGACGCGAGAGCGAGGCCAGCAAACATCATGAGCATCATCGTGGCGGTCACAGTGACCTTCCGGACGCCATGCAGCGAGGAGGCGTACCGTTTCTCGTACTCCCTCTCGATGCCGAGGGAGGTGATCGTGCGCATCGAGAAGAGGCACTCGGTTGCAATACCACCCGCGCTGGCATAAGCATTCCCGACCAACTTCGAGCCGTTCTCGACGAAATACATCATCACCATCCCGGAGCATGCCAGCAGGGGCACGGTGGCGATGGTGACACCCGCCACGGCTGGATGCCCGTACTGGGGGAGAAATGCCAGGACCATCGCGCCGATGCCGTAGCCCAGCCCCATAAAGACCATCGGCAAGCTTTTGAAGCCTTTCTGCACCTTGACCATCGACTCCGCAAATCGGGTCGCGAGCTCTTCGGGGTGGCTCGTGTCGTACCAGCCGACGTCCTGCCGCAGTACCGCCTTGAGGTACGCCGACTTGTACTGGAGCACCTGCTGTGACGTCACCGTGTCGATGCCCCAATTCGAGATCCACATTCCCAGGAACGAGGCCAGGCCGAGGACGATCATGATGTACAGCATCTCGAACATGACATCGTCGGGGACCTGCACGCCACCACTATCGCTGGCGCTGAGCTGCTTGAAGAGCGCGGAGAAGGCGACAAGCATCCCAGGCTGCGCGACGCCAGACGAAGCCGAGCCGACGAACGCGAACGCCACCAAGACCTTCTCCGACCTTGGCGTCAAACGCAGGGGGGTTTTCAGGGAATCGGGTCCTGGAAATCTCGAGGCCGATCCTCCTCCTCCGCAGGAGGAGGAGGAGGAGAAGGAGGAGGAGGAGGAGGAGGAGGAGAAGGGGGAGGAGGAGGAGGAGGAGGA
>CAUYUJ010019884.1:127831-169013 GCA_963575745.1 Prorocentrum cordatum | reverse complement strand
TTCTCCTCCTTCTCCTCCCCTTCATTCCCCTCCCCCGCCTCTCCTCCTCCTCCTCCTCCTCCTCCTCCTCCTCCTCCTCCTCTCTTTCTCCTCCTTCCTCCTCCGCCTCCAGGAACCCCCGAGTGTCTGTGGGACGCCTTCCGGACAAACTCCTCCTCCTCCTCCTCCCCCTCCTCCTCCTCCTCCTCCTCTCTCCTCTCCTCCCTCCTCACCTCCTCCTCCTCCTCTCTTCCACCTCCTCCTCCTCCTCCTCCTCCTCCTCCACGAACCTCCGAATGTCTGTGGGACGCCTCCGAAAACATTCTCCACAACTTTCCGAAAATTCTCGGGCTCCTCCTCCTCCTGCTGCTCCTCCTCCTTCCCGTCCAAATCGACCTGCTATCTCCTGAAGCGTGCTTTCGTTTCGTGGCAAGTCCTGCCGTGGCGACGAAAACTGCTTGCCAGAGGCCCAGGAAAAGGGCCAGACACAGTACAATCCCTTCGTCCTCCCTGGCACTCTCCAAAGATTTCTGGAGGTCTCCACCGGCCCCTGGGAGCTTCCACAAGTCCCCGGAGGCTCCGCGGAGGCTAGACAACCACGAGGAACGATCGACAGCGTCGAACCTCGATCCTCGAACCTCCTCCCCTCGACCCTCCTCCTGTGGAAGGCAAGCGTCACCAAGTGTGCCACTACGCCTCCGTCGGGAGCAAGGCAGACGGCACCCTGTCAGTGCCCCACTGGCCACCGGGGATGCCGCCGCGTGCCGGATGGCCAGGCCAGGCGGGTGGCCGCAGGCCCCGCGCATGCTCGCTCTACAGGGCGTTCGCCGCCTTCCTCGTCGTCGCCGCCTCGGCTGCACGCAGGAGTGACCTCAGGCCACGGGCCGGTGCTGGGGGATCACTGGGGGCCCGCACTAAGAGTCACTCCAGCGAAGGGTCAGCCTTACGAGTGCAGCCGCCGTGCTACCATCAGGAGCGCGGAATAGCGAACGAAGGGGCTTCTCCGGCCACGGCCGGCCCAGCACACAACAACGTCTTCCCCGACAGAAATCCACAGCGGTCCCTTTTTCAGCGTCTTGACTGTGTCTGTCGGCGGCATCATCTTCGGCACCGCCTGATCCCGAGGCTTTGCCTCCTCCTGGCCTTGACGTGAGGCCCCTCCTTCTCTCCCCCCCTCTTTGTTAATTCAAGCTTCGCGCGGCCCGCTTGGCTTCGACCGGAAGAGGTGCGCTCTCGACCCGCGAATGAACAAAAACTGTACCTGTCGGCGGTGGACAAACCTCCCTTTAGTAAACCTCCCCTTAGTGAAAACGGCCTGGGACCGAAACCGACGGACCTGGACCCGCAAAAAATGACGGCCGCGACAAGCCCTCTCGCGAACCGCAAGCGGCCGATTCCGTCGTCGACGTGCCAGGGTAGGAGGCCTATCCCCGTGCGAATCCGATGGTCGTCCTCCTGCTCATCGCGCGAGGTCCTGCCAGCAAGTCCGCCTCGCCGCCCCCCGGGCCGCCCAGGCCCCCGTGGAGCAGCCCGCCGCCGAGGGCGAGGGGCGCCGCGCAGAGCACCCCCGCCGCGCAGTACACGGCGGGGCCGGCCAGCCTGCGGGCGGCGGCGGCGATGCCGACGCCGCCGAAGCCGCGGCCGCCGACACCTCCGAACGGCCGCCGTCGACATCGCCGACGATGACGAGCCGCAAGCTTGGACAATGTCGGGGAACGAGTGACAGCAATGGTAAGGGCCACCCGAACGGCGATCTGAACATCACGAGGGTCCGTCGGAAGTCCAACGAGCCTGAGGTTTTTCGTTGCAGCAAGAGGACGGGCACGACGAAGAGCAAGAGTGAAAAGCTGGTGCGCCCTTTTCTCAGTATGTTGCGGAGACGCTGGGGGAACAAATACTTGACTGACATGACTGAGAACAGTAACCGTGTAGGTATTTTAAGCTTGGATAGATGGGACAACACAGAGACCCAAAGCACGGACTTGGTGGGTACGACTACCGAACTTAACCTCACGACCGGACCGTCAATGCCGAGACCCATTGAGGCCATCATATGTTCCTAAACACTTGCCGCTGTCAGAAACATGAAACCGACGGACACGAATACCAGCAGCCAGAAAGGGGCCCTGAGGAGCTCGCGAGACAAGGCCTTGGGGAAGATCATGATGCCCCTCCTAAGGTCGAGAGAGAGAGAGAGGCCGCTGTACCGCCAGACACGACTTAGGTCCCAGCACACGCCTGGGAGCACCTTAAAGATATCTGCCGCCACCAATCCTAGATCGACAGCACATTCAGGCACATCCATGGGCAGAGAGAGGCGACGCCGAAGTACGTACTTGTGAATGGGGCTCGGGATGAGGGCGAAAAGGATGCCAGAAATAGAGCAGCCCTGCTTCAGTCCTCTTTCAGCCCCGAAACCAAACTTGCGATCGTGACCAACTCTGATGCTGGTACACTCTCTGATGCAGGGGTTGCAGTGGCTTGCTGGCTGGAGGCAGGGATGTTCGTGCGTTTGAAGACTGCAGAGGTCCACGCAAGCGCATGGGTATAATAACGTACTCCAGATTTCGTAAAAAAAGGGAGGGGGTCTGGACCCTCCAAGACAAGCCATTTCAGACCTCCCCCGTGGGAGAACCCTCCAAAACATCGTCCCCAGACCCCCAAGGCCCTCCAAGATAGCCTGGAAGAGACCCCCCCCCCGAAATGAGACCCCCTCCCTTTATTACGAAATCTGGAGTAAGCAACCACCTGAGGTCTCGATGCCAACCCTTCGCCCAGCCAGAGGGAGCTCCAGCAAACCCGAGCACGCTGTCCAGCATCGAACGGCCTTCGAGAGTCGGCCAGCGGAGGAGGGGGAACTAAGCGCGCGGGCCAAGAGGGGGGGCGGACGCAGGACGAGGTCAGGGTGACTCGCCGGAGGCGCCCTGCCACGGGGATCTCTGCAGAGCGCCTCGGAGGAGGGGGAGGAGTAGGATGCAGAGGAGGCAGAGGAGCGACTAGGAGGAAGAGGCGACGGGGAGGAACTTCGCGAAGCGACTAGGAGGAAGAGGAGGAGGGGGAGGGGGACAAGCTAGGTGCGCTCGCGTCAGATCTGACATCCTACCCCTTTCTCCCATCCCTTATCATGGCGTAGATCCCCTCTCGACTCGCACAGTCGGATGTCGAGCAGGGCAATGATCCCGAAAGGGTATGCGATGCATTGTAGAGCACGACATGGCATGGCGTAGAAGAGCACCGCAAAGCGTAGTATGTCACAGCATGGTGTGGCGTGGCGTAGTGAAGAATTGCATCACAAAGCTTTGCAACGCAAAGCATGGCATTGCACAGCGGCCCCGAACATAACATTGCATAGCATGGCGTTGAAGATCAAAGCGTAACATTGCATAGCATGACGTGGCACTTAAGCACTGGATATGACAGCTTCAGCTGAAGGCATGGCATCGCGCAGCGGAACGCAACCTAGCATTGCATTGCATGCCGTGGCATGGCACGGGAAATGACGCCAGCGCTGCAGCGGGAGCACGATTCGGAACGAGCGGAAGCGCGGAAATGAGGCCAGCGCTGCAGCGGGAGCACGATTCGGAACGAGCGGAAGCACGGAAATGAGGCCAGCGCTTCAGCGGGAGCACGATTCGGAACGAGCGGAAGCCCGAAAATGAAGCCCGCGCCTCAACGAGAGCATCATTTGGAAAAAAACCCAAGCGAAAACCCAACTCCGGGAAATCCTGTGTAAAAAACAGTACGCGGAGGGGTGCCCGCTATCTTCCGCGCGCCATCAGGGGATGGAGGAGAGTAGTATTCATATTGTGTAATTGTGGAGGCAGAGGAGGGAAAAGGGGAGGAGCACCGCCCCAATCAGCGCAACGGGTCGTGACTCCCCCAGGGACGGAATCCCCGCCCCTCCAACGAGCTCGGCCACCAACCCTGCGTGCGGCACGAATTGAGCCAGAACGTAACACGCCGGAGACGAGCGCGCGCGTTCGTGAGGGAGAAGGAGGGGAAAACGGAAGGGAAGAGGAGAGGGAGAGGAGAGGGAGAAGGAGGGAGAAGGAGGGGGAGAAGGAGGGGGAGAAGGAGGGGGCGACGGAGGAGGGGGAGAAGGAGGAGGGTCCGAAGGAGAAGGGGGAGAAGGAGGGGGAGAAGGAGGGAATGGGAATGACGGGGGGGGAGAGGAGGGTCGGGAGAAGGTGGAGCCTCCAGAGGTCCCCCTGGAGGCCCCCCAAATATTCCAGGTTGCATTCCGGATTGGTAGCAAGAAGCATGGGCAGACCTGCATCCTCGATCCTCGTCCTCCCTCCGCGAGGGGGGCACGTGAGGAGCAGCATGGAGCCAGCAACGTGCACCACGCGACTGCAGCCGTTCGCGGCCTCGAGTCGCGAACACTCGGGTGCAGAAATTACCCGGGCGAAGAGCCCAGCCCTCTAGCAGCTTCGTGCAACTCTGATGCCGGACCTCCTCCGCCGGGGGGGGGGGGGGCTGCCGAGGGGGAGCGATCCGAGCGAGCTGGTGTGCCAAAATGGGAAGCGGGTTGTGCCATGTGGGCGCGCGCACTGAGGCGTGGGGTGCAGCTCCCTGCGGGGCACGATCTGGGCAAGGGAGGGGTGCGCGGGGGCCCGCGTGCGCCCTCGCCCACGACACCGCAGGAGGAGCTCACTGCGGGGCACTGCGCCCACCGAGGCCTTCGGGCGGAAACTCCCTGTGGGGCATGCTCTGCGTGAGGGTAGGCGCCGAGATGGGCGCGGGTCTGCATGCGTCCGCGCCCACTGACAGCGTGTGGACGGAGCTCCCTGTGAGACGTGGCTTTCGTGCGGGGTGCCACCGATCCGGACGCCCTTCCCAAGCCGAGTTGCACGCTGAGCTGCCTCCCAAATCTGGTACGGGCGTCCGCTGAACGCGGGTGCGGCCAGGCTTGCACTCGGAACCCGTCCATCATATCCGCCACCGTGCCCTTGAGGCACGCGTTGGAGTGCTCTCAGGTCCACCGCCTAGTCCCTGAAGCCTCAGTCCTCAATCCTCGAGATTCTTCAAGAGGCCCACAAATCTTCCCTTGAGGCACGAGCTGGAATGTTCTCAGGCCCACCGCCTAATCCCTGGAGCCGCAGTCCCCAATCCTGGAGGTTCTTCGAAGAGGCCCACAGATCTTCTGGAGCGCGCCGCGTGGCTCTTGGAGCTGGGGGCGCCCTGTCGCGTGACCTTTGCGGGCCCCAGCAGAGCTTTGACACGGAGGAGGAGGAGGAGGAGGAGGAGGAGGAGGAGGAGGAGGAGGAGGAGGAGGAGGAGGAGGAGGAGGAGGACGAGGAGGAGGAGGACGAGGAGGAGGAGAGGGCCCCGAATCACCGCACGATCGGTGCAAGACGCCCAAGATGGTCGCAAGACGGCCCAAGGAACCATCGAGGCGGGCCCGAGTGGCCAACACCATTGACTGTTCACGTGGTTTTTCAATATTTTGTGGCTTCAGCTGATCGAGTTTCCGACGCTCCAACACGTCCAACAGGAAGCGCCCCAAACCGCCCCAATAAGCTCCAAAGAGGGCCCCCCATACGGTCCAAGGAGGCTCCAATACGGCCCCGGAGTCGCCGAGGAAGGCGGCCCAAACACAGCCCCAAGGGCCCAAATGGGGAACACGAACGGAAAATCCGAATCTTCCGCCCCGAGAGGCTCCCAGGAGGCCTCAAGGAGGCGTCAAGACACCCCCAAGAGACCCCAAAGGACCACCGATATGGTCTCAAGACGCCCCCACATTCCCTCCAACGGCTCCCAAGACGCCTCCAAACGGCCCCCATGAACCCCCCACGCGACATCCCTATGAACGTCCTGGAAGCCTATGATCCACAACGGTGGCGGGATGGGCCGAAGGCCATGAGATAATAACAATGATGCTCTCTCTCTCTCTCTCTCCCTCTTTCTTGCTCCTCTCCCTGTCGCGCACTCTGTATCTGCGATTTTCATGCTCCTGCCGCCCCTTCTTCCCCCCAAGCACTCCTGCCTCTGCAGGACGGCTATGTTCAGGAAGCCAAGTCCAGTGGCAACCGCGGCGGCCACCAAAATGAGCGGCCATGCGTTGCGTACGCTGACAACCCAGAGCCACACTCGTGAGGCTATGCCGTCCTCGGGGCGCGACAATGAGGGAGAAGAGGGAAGAGAGAGGAGGGCAGTGTACAGAGTGTTCAAATCAGGATGGGGAGGAGGACAAATGATATGATATGATGGTGCTGCTCGTGGTAACGATGGTCATGATGACGATGATGATGATGATGATAATGAAGATGATAAGGGACCTGAATAGGAAGACGTTGGCGGTTATGCTGATTTTGATGGTAATGCTGATGATGGTGCTGTTTTTTTGTCGTCCTTCCTCCCCGCCATCAGGCGCCTGCGCAGCCTCCGCCCGCGCGCGACCGCTCTGGTCGAAACCGCTCCTGTCGAAGCCGCCCAAGATTTTGCCGTCCTTGTCGTAGCCGCTGGTATCGTAGCGAAGTCTGTCGTAGCGGGCAACTGCGTCGTAGACGTCCTTGTGAAAGGCCGCTCAGGTAGTAGCCAAGCCTGTCCCAGCCGCCCCTCGAATAGCCGCTTTTGTGCCGTTGTTGTCGAAGCCGTCAGGTCCGCGCCGGCGAGGGTCAGGTTGGTAGATCGCGTCGAAGCCGTCCTTGTCGTAGCCTCTGGAATTGTAGCCGTGCCTGTTGTAGCCGCTCTTGTCGTAGCCGCGCTTGTCGTGTCCGTCCATGTCGTACCACTTTTCGAATAACCGTTCCTGTCTTAGCCGCGGAAATCGAAGCCATCCTTGTCGTAGCCCTTCGTGTCGAAGCCGTGCCTGTTGTAGCCGCTATTGTCTTAGCCACCCTTGTCGTATCCTTCCTTGTCGTAGCCGCCTTTCGGGTAGCCGTTCTTGTCGTAGCCGAAGAAGTTGTCACCGTCCTTGTCGTAGCCCTTCTTGTCTAAGTCGTACTTGTTCTAGCCCGCGGAGTCATAGCTGAGCTTGTTGTAACAGCTCCCCGTGTAGCCGTTCCTGTCGAAGCCACTGCTGTCGTACCCACTGCTGTCGCAGGCGCAAGAGTTGTCGCCGCGTTCGTTGTAGCCCTGCGAGTCGTAGCCGAACATATTGTAGCCGTTGTATGTAGTCGAAGCGTACGGCACTGTAGCCCTCCTTGTCGTAGCCGCTCCTGTCGAAGTCGCGCTGGTTGTAGCCGCTGCGGTCGTTGCCGTCCTCGTCGAAGCCGCTCGTGTCGAAGCCGCAGGCGTCGTAGCCGTCAATGCTGTAGCCGTTCCAATCGAACCCGTGCTCGTCATATCCGCTGCGGCCGAAGCCTTTCAGGACGTAGCCGTCCTTGTCGTAGCTGCGGCTGACAAAGCCTTCCTTGTTGTAATTGGAGCCGTGGCCGTCAGCCGCCTGTTTCGAAGTCGTCGCTCCTGCTGCCATTGGAATCGTGGCCGCCGACATGCTGGAGTACAACCGCGTGTGTATTGTACTGGTACGTCGCAAACGAAGGAAAGAACGGAGTGCCAGGAAGACCAACCTCAGGGAGAACATAGCGAGGACCTTTAGGTAAAGGGAACGCCAGGGCCCTGACCGCCAGCGCTTGAGGCACCAGGTAGCGCACTACTATGACCACTCTCGAGACCACCAGGCGCAAGCCGCCGCCTAGGCGGGCCAGGTCCAAGAGGAAAGTTGCCGTCAGCATGCCCATCTGATCCACCTGGGCCGCCACGTGGACCAAAGCCAAGGCCAACACCGAGATCAGGAACTCCATGGAAAGGCGGATAGTGTCCATTCTCATGATCGGCAACACATGCGCGCACCGCCCTGTCTTCAAACACCGCAACCACGAGCGTCGCCAGTGGCTGGGAGCGCGTGATCGGGCCGGTGAGATCATAGATGATCTTGACCTGGTGCATCCCAGAGGCAATGTTGAAGGACACAGTGATGAGCATCTTGACACTATTTCCGAGGAGTTGACGCAAGAAGCGTGCCACCACCGCCATCGCGAGGAGCGCGACTGCGCCGTGAAGCAACGAAGACAAGCACCTCTGGCAGCTGCCTTGAGGCACTGGCCATGATGATGACGATGAAGATGATGATGAAGATGATGATGATGATGACGATGATGATGACGATGACGATGATGATGACGATTATGATGACGAGGAGGTGAAGGAGGGGAGAGGAGGAGGTTTTTTTGCTGTGGACCATTGCTGAAACGTCTCCCGACTGGACGAAGCAACAGGCTGAAACATTGCGGGGGCACTGGCCCCTACTTGCCGATGAAGTCCTCGTGCCGAGCCAAAGCCTAAAACGAGGAACATGCAACCGACTACGAAGCGTGCCAGCAACGCCCCCATTGAAGCAGAGGGTGCCGCCCAAGGTGAAGCCGAACAGGAAGGACTTCAGCTCGAGCTGCACTCGCACACTCGTGTCCAACACCAACCTCGAAATTGGCGACGAGGTCGTGAAAGTCTATCTGGTCAGCAAGCGCAAGCGAACCATGGGCCGGCCGCAGGAGGGGCGAAGCGCGCCACGACGCGTTACGATATCTCGGCTCGAGGCCGAGGCGCCTCTATTGACGTAGTGGAACCTGCGTGGACACGCATTTGCTGAAGGCGATGATGTCCTTCAACACCTCACGTTCGTCGTAAACCGCCGCCCGAACCGATCCCCCACTCGCTGAAGCTGAAATCGCACTCGAAGCACGCACACCTCCAGGCAGAGTCGGAGAATCACCACTACCACAGTGCTCGTCCAAACTCTCCTTCCTCTGGCCGCCGCAATCGTCAAGTAATGAATTATGAACTCCATCATCTTGTAGGTCCCGTGCAGGAAACTGATCTTCAAAAACGTCGACCTGCAGAGTTCCAGCTCCACCTCCTTCTTCCTCACAAGACAGAGCTGGTCCATGAACGCCGGGAAAATGGAAATCCCCCTCGGCGATGTTGTACTGCTCCACGGTCACGCTCGATGGGTCTAAGCTGACGGACCCGTCGACCACCTCGTACAAAGTCTCCAGCTTCCCGTCCGCGTGCTGCCTAACTCGGGGGCGTCGCCGCACGCGTCGCCTCCTGCCGCGGCGGCGGTGGCGGAGGCGGGAGCCGCGGCACCGGGCACCTCCTTCACGACCTCCTTCACCTTGTCGCTCGTGAGCGCCCCCTCGATAAGCGACTTCGGCGGAGACGCAGGCCGAAGTATCCGAGCACGCGGCGCGGGCGGCGGCAGGGCCGTCGCCGAACGGATCGTCTGCTGGAACTTGACCGCGCTGATGCTTACCCTTTTGCTGCTCTTCTGCCTCGCCCCCTGCTCGAAAAACTTCTCGCCCTTCTTCTTCTTCTTCTTCTGGCGCCCACTCTTCACGCGCCGCATGCTGCTGGACTTCTTGCCCAAGGCCGTGGAATCCTGCAGGTGGATCTGGTCGGGTGCGGAGGTGAAGGACGGGTACTGCGGGTACTGGTACGAGAGAGGCGTAGTTGCCATGTGCAGCTCCTGGCACGAAATGTCTCGCGGCCGACTCCGTGCTCCCAGCCATGATGTTAGGGGGAGTGCTCCACGAAGGTCAGACGGTCGAACCCAACCTCGCAGCGGACGGGGAGGGTGAGCACCAGTCGTGCACTTGTAGCTTCTGCGCCATCACTTCGTATGCGAAGAAGAAGAATAAGAATATGAAGAAGAATAATAAGACTAACAATAATAATACTACTACTAATAATAACAATAAGAATAATAATACTAAGAATAATAATAATAAGAATAATAATAATATGAATACTAATATTAATAATAAGAAGAAGAGCAAGTCCCTGGTGTTGACCCACGATGCGGCGGGCCCTCAAGCCCAGCACAGCACACTGCGGGTACAGCCCAAGGGCGCCCTGGCCGCGAGCACCGAACCCCCCGCGCGCCCAGGCGCGGCCGATCCCGTGCCGACTCGAGCCAGAACGGCGGCTGGAGGGGGGAGGAGGAGCGAGGAGGAGGAGGAGGAGGAGGAGGAGCAGAAGGAGGAGGAGGAGGAGGAGGAGGAGGAGGAGGGGGAGGAGGAGGGGAGGAGGAGGAGGAGGAGTGAGGAGGAGGAGGAGGAGGAGGAGGGGAGGAGGAGGGGGAGGAGGAGGAGGAGGGGGAGGAGGAGGAGGAGGAGGGGGAGGAGGAGGAGGAGGAGGAAGGGGGGAGGAGGCATAGTTGATGAGAAGGAAAGTCACAGGAAAATCAATGACAGAGATTGCAGAGCGCTGCGTCCACGATACGATGTCGGGAACCTAGCCGCTGGCCCCGCGCCCTCCTGCACGAGTCTTGTTTGGCCACCCTCGGCCTCGCGCCAGAAAATGCCTCGGCGAAGCTGCCCAGACTTGGGCCGACGCAGAAGCCCTGCGCGGTGTCCGGGGCCGACGAGGCCCCCCTCCGGACGAGCAGCGCGGGCCTGGCCTGGCGCCAGCTAGCCCTGCAAGGCCGCTGCAGTCTCACTCGACCTCGATGACGGCGCCTATTTCCACCGCGACGCCCAGCGGCAGCGAAGTGTTGCCCACCGCGAAGCGGCTGTGGGACCCGACCTCCTTCCCGAAGACCTCGACGAGGAGTTCGGAGCAGCCGTTGATCACCTGGGGGTGGTCCGTGAAGTCTGGCGAGGAGTTCACGAAGCCCTGCACCTGCAGGATCTGTTTCACCTTGCCGAGGTCGCCGTCGCAGGCCGACTTCATCTGGGCGATCAGGTTGATTGCGCACAGGCGGGCGGCAGCCTTACCCTCGTCGATGCTGTAGCCTGCCCCCAGCGTGCCCGTCAGCAGGGAGTTGTCCTCCCCCCTGGGGATCTGCCCTGAGATGTACACGATGGTCCCGGCCTTCTTCCAGGGCAAGTAGCTGCCCACGGGGGCCACCGGCTTCGGGATGGACAGGCCCAGCTCCGCGATCCGCTGCTCCACGGCGGTCGCCATGGCCGCCCCTGGCGCGCGGCGGCCTGACGGTCGCGCGAGGTCTTGCCCAAGGGCAGCGGGCGGCCCACGGCGAAACCCGGGGAGCCCAACGACCATGAGGGTGAGAGGTTGCGGAGAAGGAGGGTGTCCTTCGATATCATCGGGCCCAACTTCAGGACAAGGGGTTGGAGATCAGAACGAGCGCTGGAAATAACATCATATCAAATGATGTGGCGCAATGCCCAAGCTGACCGCCACATCTCCAGATGCAGCTGAACCTGGCCTGCGACAAAGGCAAGGGGCATCCTTTCCGTTTCCGGAGGATGCCAGGGAGGAGGACGATGTGGGCACCCATTTCTACATAATGAAGCTGCACGACTAGTCACCGCTTCACAATCCACCGCCTACTCGTCCCCTGCCGGCCACCCGCTCGTCCACCACCACTCTCTTGGAGAGGTCGGGGCCGAGCGCGCGATCGGAGCCGCTGCGCTTGGAGCCAGGAAGAGATGACTCAGCACACCCTCGGTGACCAGTGGCAGAATTGAAGCACGTGCAGAGTTTCAGACGAGGTTTTGCCCAGCATGACGTCCGCTTCCCGCCACAGTTTCTGCTTGAACCCGATTGCGTGTTTGGCCCTAGTTGGCATTCGGCCTTGAGTGCAGCTGCTACGACGGCATGTTAGCTTAAGTGCTGCAATGGTTGCAGGTGGCTGGGGACCCTCGGTGGGTGGACAAAAAGTGTCCACACCCATCGCGCCAATATGATACGACATCGAACTGCGTCGAACAAATATCCATCGCCACCGCCCCCCCCAACCCAAAGTTGACGGGGTTGGGTGCGAGGCAACGCGCGGGGGACAATTCAGCTTTGGGTTTGGGGGCGAGGGGGGGCGAGCCACGTGTACACGGCAGTTGTCGCTGCCATCATGCCTGATTGCCTTCACGCCCTCGGCGTGGACACTTTTTGTCCAGGCACCGCTCCTTCCCCTCAGGACGATGCTTGCACCGAGGTTTCTTGCTCGAGTTTTCTGCGCACGCTGCCGAAACAATAAGGCGACCAGAGGCCTTTGACCATCCTGTCGAACGAGACGTGTTTGCTCGACAGGCGCGCGCGCTTGGCCCGCATGGCCTCGTCGAGACCGCGCGGGCCACAAGCGCGCGCATGTCGATAACGTTTTCCAACCATCGCGCGCCCGCCGGCTCTGTCAGATAGTACCGCGCGGACCACGCGCGCTCGCCTCCGCGCGCGCAAGCCGAAATCCTTCCAGACCATTTTTTGTCTGAGCATTTCTCCATCACATAGGTCTTCAAGCGCATACGAAAACCCAGCGGTCTTGCAAACGCGCATGCGCGAATTCGGAATTTCTGCGAGCGCGCACTTCCTCGCCATCCCCACCAACACAATCGTTATCATCATCGTCAACGTCATCACTGTCATCGTCATCACCATCATCACCATCGTCGTCGTCACCATCACCGCCGCCGTCATCATCGTCATCGTCGATGTTGTCGCCCTCGTCAATTTTCTGCGCTCGCGCAATTCCTCATCACCATCACCATCACCCTCATCGTCATCATCATCACCATCATCACCACCACCATCATCACCATCACCATCACCATCACCATCACCATCATCATCACCATCACCATCACCACCACCACCATCACCACCATCACCACCATCACCACCATCACCACCATCACCACCATCACCACCATCACCATCACCATCACCATCACCATCACCATCACCATCATCATCATCATCATCATCATCATCATCATCATCATCATCATCATCATCATCATCATCATCATCGCCAGCGTCAGCATTGCCACCGTCATTGCCATCACGATCAACATGATCATCTTTATCATCACCCCAATCGTCGTCGGTATCGTCCCCATCGCCGTCATGAACATCAGCATCGTCATCGTGGGTGGGCGGGCGTGATGTTTTCACGAGCGTTGGAAGTGGTCACGCGCGGATGCTATCAACATTCAGTACACCACACAGCTTGCGTTCAACAGCCTGCATAGTATAACTTTTGCCGCACACCTTACACCACAGCGTTAACACCAGATAGCTTGCGCCACATATATTAATGTCAGCCATCGCAGACTCCAACTATTTCATAATACTGACCTGAAGTGGACTGGAGTGGATTGGACAGACTGGGCTGGAGTAGACTGAGCTGGACTGGGGTGGACTCTACTCCCTTCCACTCTACTCTGCTCTACTCTACCCTACTCTGCTCTAGCCCACCCTACCCTACCATAATCTATTTACTCTACTCTATATCTAGATCAAACTCTAACTTTACTCCTACCCTTTTCTAATCAATTGCCCTCTACTCTAATCCACTCTCCTCGTCTCTAATCTATTCTGCTCTGCTCTACTCTGCCGAGCTGTAATTCTACCATCTACCACACTCTAGTCTACTCTGCTCTACATTGCACTACCTTACCCTACCCTACCCAGCTCTACTCTATCCCTATCCATTATTTGAATCTACTCCCTCTCTGCCACCTAGCCCGCCGACAACACTTCAATCCTGGTGGTCCCATCCTGCCCCTCCAGAAGCAACACAGCATCCAAGTTTTCCCGCCTAGGCATGGGCATTTTTCTCGTCCATGTTGCCAAGTGCGCGGCAGCCCCGCGCGAAAGCCCGACATGTTGCTTGGCGGCGCGCAGAGGGGGGTAGGGGGAGGGGGGAAGGCTTCTTAGAAGGAGGCTGCTCCTTAGAAGGCGCCGGCCTTGCATTTGTAGACAAGGCCCGCGCCTTCCCTTCTAAGAAGCAGGGGTGCTTCGAAGAAGCCTTCCCCCCTCTATCCCTACCCCCCCTGGGCGCGCCGCCAAGTTGCTCTCGCCTCGGCGCCGCGCTGCCTTTTCCTCCAGAGAGCCGGGCTCCCGCCCGCGCGCGGCGCACATCCTCCGCGCGCCGCCCCGTCGACGCGCGAGCGGGCGGAGGGCGGACACGTCGCCCTCGCCTCGGCGAGGGCGCGACGCTCGCCTGGACATGGGAATCCTCGCCTCGAGGCGGCACAACTGTGAAGGGGCCCTGGGACACACAAACAAATACACGCAAATAAAAAGATTCCCCATATTATCCCATATTTTCTAGGTTTCTTGTCTTCCCCCCACTTCCCATGTTTTCCCAGATTTTCCTGGGAGTCGACGATTCATGATGTCTGTGTGTTTCTTCCTCTCCTGAAGCTGTGTCCCTCGCCAGCACTTGGGGCCGAAGGCTCGCACGAGGGGGCGCGACTCGCTGCCCTCGCCCGGGCTCCGTGCGCACTCGGGTCGGCGGTGGCGTGCCGGCGCTGGAGGCGGCGCACGGCTCGTGCGCCGAGGCGCCTGGCGCAACGACCACGGCCGCGGGGCCGCGCGCGAGCGGGCGGCACGCGCCGACCTCGCCCAAACGCCGCGCACTGTGCGAGTAAGGGAATGCAATGTCGACGCGGCGTGTGCTTCGTCTCCGTCGCGCCCGTCGGAGGCTTTGCCGCTCTCCCGCCCCTGCGCGCCCCGCGTACCTCTCTTCGCCAAGTCGGCGGGAGCGGGACCGCGGGCGAGCTCCTTCTGATTGCGAGGTGGGAGCGCGATTCAATCCCAGTATCAAGCTGGCCACATTTGACTCTTACGTTGTTGGAAGGAGGGTTGGAGTAGGCGGGGCCCTTTGACTCGCTCGACCTGGCTAAATTGTCTCCTACTCCTACTCTACCCCTATTCTACTCTACTCTACTCTACGCTACTTTTAATATCTTGTCCTCTTCTCTCCTCTCCTCTGCTCAACTCTGCCCTACTCTACTCTGCTCTGCTCCTTGCAGGTGAACTTCACACTGCGCGTCCCCAACCGCCGTTCGATTCAAAGAGTCGCCAAGCGAGCCAGCAACAACCCACGAGACGACCCGCGATAAGCAAGCTCACATGAGGTGAATCGTCGTCTGAAAGAGGGAGAGGGAGAGAGAGAGAGAGAGCACTCCACTCTACTCTACTCTCCTCTGCTCCATTCTGCTCTACTGTACTCATCTTCTGTTACGCTTAGAATAGGCATCGAAAAGAGTAGACTAGAGTAGAGAAGTTCTCTATACTCTACTCTACTCTGTTCGACTCTACTCTACTCTACTCTACTTCTGAATTTGACGATTGTTGGGCGATTGTTGGGACGCTGTTGGAATGGCCACAAGAAGCCTCTACTCCGACTCTACTCTAAACCACTCCTACTCTTCTCTACCCTCCTCTCCTCTCCTCTCCTCTCCGCTACTCACATCTGCTCTACGCTACTGTACTCTACTCTACTCTGCTCTATTCTGCTCTGCTCTACTCACTTAGTCTTCTCTACTTTTCTCTACTCTACTGTACTCTAGGTTGCTCTACTCTACTCGCCTAGTCTACTCATCTAGTCTACTCTACTCACCGTTGCTCTACTCACCTAGTCTACTCTACTCTGCTCTACTCTACTTCTGCGTTTCACGATTGCTGGAAGATTCTTGGGATGCGATTGGAATAGTCACAGGACGCCATTGGAATAGCAGAGGAAGCCATGCGGATAGCAGAGGGCGCCATGCGAAACAGAGGAGGTCATGCGCAACAGAGGACGCTTACAGAGGAAGCCATGTGCAACATAGGAAGCCACGCGCAACAGAGGACGTCTGTAGGAGCACATGATACCAGAGAGAAACCCCAATCATGATCTTTTTTGGGGTTATGGGGTTATGGGGCGATAGGGCTCTAGGGTTCTAGGACTATAGGACTATAGGGCTATAGGGCTGTAGGGCTATAGGGCTATACGGCTATAGGGCTATAGGGCTATAAGGGGTGTAGGGTTATAGGGCTATGAGGCTATGGGGCCATAGGGCTATAGGGCTATTCGGGATTATAGGGTTATAGGGCTATGGGGCCATAGGGCTATAGGGTTATAGGGCTCTATGGCTATTGGGCCATAGGGTTATAAGGCTATAGGGCTATGGGGCTGCAGGGCTATATGTCTATAGGGCTATAAGGCACCTGGGCGGGCAGCGGAAATCGGCGGCGCACCTAACCTAACCATATGAATCCGCTAGGACCTCTACATAGGCAAGCTCTGATTGGGGAACTAGAAGGCCATGCGGATGGCGGATTGAGAAATGCGCAGCAGAAAAAGCCATGTGCAACGCTTGTAAGGGCACCATAGCGGGGGGGACCAGTGGACCAGTTCTCTAAGTATGGAGCCAGGGCTCCTATAAGCAAGCCCGTTTGGAGAACGCTTGCACCACATAGCTTGCACCACATTGCTGCCGCCACATAGCTTGCACGACATTGGCTCCCCCACCTTGTCTCCGCCGCGCAGCTTGCACCATGTTGACCCCTCCACGTAACTTGCACATCATCAGCTTGGGGCTGGCGCGCCGTCAGGGGGCCCGCGCCGGCAGAAAAACCAGAACGAGGGGACCGAAAGGTCCAACACCGTCCCTGGGCGCGTGGCTGCAATGCGGCCTCGCGGTGCGGACTCATGTCCTCCCTCTTGTTGCCGGCCCGCCCCGCGACCCACCCGCGACCCACCCCTTGCCCCACCCGCGCCCCGCCCGCGGCCCGCCCCTGGATCCACCCCCGAGCCGCCTGACGACCAGCCTGCGACCAACCCGCGACCCAACCGCGACCCGCCCACCGACCCACCCGCGACCCACCCACGGCCCACCCGCGACCCGCCGCGCGACTCGCGACCCGCCGAAGATTCGTTCGCGACCCACCGACCATGCATCGACAAAAGAATGAGCGCCTGTGGCGGGCTTCCTCGAATTTGCATCCGAGCCTCGCAAACTTCCGACGACCCCCTCCCGCTTATCCGCAACTGCGGGGGCTACAATGTATCTTGTTTCTTCCGCTGCTGCTCTCACATGTTGCCGCATTCGGAGTTCGTTGGAGGGACAGGGTCGTTGTGCCCATTCCTTGTCGGCGACTGGGGCGTCTTCATGTGGTAATAAGCTGTATATGGTTTCTGTAGTGAGTGTCGCTGGCATTGGCTGTCACTTGCCGCTAGGCACCATACTGTGAATCTATATCCTCGTGCACTGGTTCTTCGTGTCTTGAGTCGCCTTGCCACTGCTGCTCTTCCCTTCCCCTCCCCTGGGGTTGAATAACGCCGTCCGCGTTTCTCCCCCGTTGCTCTCCTTTCTCCTCATTGTCGCTTGCAGTAGCTCCGCTTGCATTCGTTTCCTGCTCTCGCGCCCCATTCGTCAGCGTGGTTCCACCCAGGGCCTGAGTCTCAGCCCTGTGTTGGCCCCTCCTCGCGCCGTTGTGGGTTAGTTTGATACACAACATCGGCTGGCACCAGAAATTTAACGTGCGATTAATCCCACGTGTGCTTTCATTTTCGCCCACCAGGTGCTGCGCTTTGGTTCTGTATGCTAGCCCAGCGGCCTACAAGAGTCGCGTGAACAGTCGGGCATCGAGAACTTTGAACGCTTCCCTGCCAAGCTGTTAGCATTGTTATTCATGCCGCTCGCACGTGTATATATATAGATATATGTAAATATGGTCGGCATCTCACACTTATCGCTATACATCTTATTGTGCATGACTCTATATTGTCGTCTGGGGAAGTTCGAAGTTAAACAATGGCACTACTGCGAGTTTCGAGAATCGACACCCACACAATCGCCCATAGACCTGTGTAGACAAACTCAAAAACAATTCCAATAAATACGCACGCGCGTACCTACGCCCATGCCATTGTGCACCCATGCCTACGTGCGTTCACGCACGGATGCATGCATAACGTGTGCGCGCGCAAGCACAAGCCTGTCTTTCCAAAAGACCTGCGCGGGAGAAGGTTGGCGGTCCTGAAACTGGCTGGCCACCTGCATACGTAAGGCGCGGTCCTCTGGGAGGCACGCGATTCCCATGAACGCAGACGAATTGTAATCTGGCACCGTCTGAAACGTGTAGGTGCGCTGCACGGTGTAAGAGTTAAGGTCGTCAATGATCACCTCCACTCCTCTCTGTCATCCCTTGTCTCGAGGCAGACCTAAGGGGGGGATAGCAAAGAAGGGTTAGCGCATCAACTCATTAGCTAGTTTTCCTTGCGCCTCCTGGCGCCGTAGGCGGCTATGTGTCGATGAATCTTACTGGCGGCGGGGGCGACACCAGCTGCGTTCAGCTGCGTGCAGCAGTTTTTGTGCCCCCCCCTCCTTTTCCACTCCCCCCCTTTCGTCCGACCCCGTTGTCCCTCGCTCCGCCGCCCTCTCCCCCATGCCGCTCTGCGAGCTATCCGCCTTTTCCCCACCCCTCCCTTGCTTCAACATCGCTAGACCAACCCCCTAGGTTGGGCCCGCTGTTTGGCCAACTTCGCCCAGGTAGGGATAGATGCCCTCCCCGCTGGCTTTCGCGGCATCCGTCCCCACCTCGAGGGGTATGCGGTGGCGCTCCCTGGCCCACAGGGTGGGGATACGTGTGATGATGCTCATCGCTTGCCAGGGTCGATCGGCATCGAATCGGGCAATCGGTCCGGGTCGAGGTGTGCGTCGCAGCGGGCCGCAGCGGCTCCGGGACGGCCAGAAGCTCTGGATCCTCGAACCTCGATCTTTGGGGTTTCCCCTCCCCTCCTCTCGCGGCGGACGAAGGGGAAGGGGACAGCAACAGGGGGGATCAACGAATCAAAACCGCACGCAGCGGTGCCCTCCGGCCGCCTCCCGTCGCCCGGGAGGCGGCCGGTGCATCGAGGAGCGTGCGCGGGGGCGGAGCCGAAACAAACAGCGCGATGTCCTCCTCCCCCTCCTCCTCCTCCTCCTCCTCCTCCCCCTCCTCCTCCTCCTCCTCCTCCTCCTCCGCCTCCTCCTCCTCCTATCCGACCCGCCTCCTTCCCCAATCCCTGCCCCCCCCCTCCGTTCCATCCCCTCCCCCTTGCTCGACGCGCGGTGCCACGAGGGGGCCGTCGGAACGGCTGGCGCCCTCGAGTCCCCGCCCTGACCCCTCGCCGAAGAGCTGGGGAGGAGGGGCGGAAAACAGCTCCCTGCTCCAGAAGAGGCAAGAGGGAGGAGGAGGAGGAGGAGGACCAGTGTAAACCCAAGGCTCATCAACGATGTTACGATAAATCCTCCCTCCGAATTCTCCTGTTATAGGGTTATAGGTTCCTCTAACGATTTATTGCTACTGAGGGAAATACTCCACTGGAAGACAACCGTCTGAAAATCCGGACATGCGCCAAAACATATTTCTTGGGACGTCAACAACGCGAATCAACGTGTCTGCTGCGTCCTGCCGATCCTCAATCGTGCCAGAATGCCATTCCTGGGACTTCAACACGTTGTGCCCTGACAATCCTACATCGTGCCCAAACACCATTTCTGGGACGTCAGCCACAAGAGTCCTTGACATTGTTGCGAACTCTTAGCACGAATGTGCGCGGTGCTTAGTCGATAACAAAATTCTTAAAATGAGCCGCCCTCAATCCATGAAGCTCTTGCAACACTTTAGAGCAGCTGATGTGCGCGGCGCTAGGGTGAGAATCACACTGCGAAAACCGCCCGCCCTCCATCCGTGAGCTCTTGCGAACTCTCAAAACAATGTGCGCGGCGCTAAGGCAAAACTTTTGCAACTGGCCAGCCCCACCAACTCGTCTTGGGGTTCGACAGCGAGGAGTCATTTATAAGGAAAGGCAAAGGGTGAGGAGGAGGAGGACGAGGCGTGAAGAGGAGGAGGAAGAGGAGGAGGAGGGGAGGAGGGGAACGACGGCGGGCGTCGTTCGGAAGGCCTCCTCTGAGAAGGAGGGGACAGGGCGGACGATGGAGGTAAAAACACGTCCTCCTTCGGGTAGGACGAAAAGGGGGTGATTACGCGAGGGTTAGCTACTCAACTCACGTAACTGGTTTTCCTAGCGCCTCCCGTCTGTCGAGGAATGCGCCGGCGGCGGGGTGGAGACCAACTGCCCCTCTTTCCGTATCCTCCCTTTCGTCAGACCCGGCTTCTGCACTTCCCCACGGAGGCCTCCCGCATACGGCTTGAGTGGATGGTTTCGGAGGATCGTGCCGCATCGCCAATGCATCGGCGACGTCACCGACGCATCGGCGCCGTCGGCGAGCAGAGACTCGGGCTCCAAATCGAGCCGCGTCGCCGATGCATCGGCGATGCGGCGCGATCCTCCGACGCCATCTGGGAGGCCTGGACCACCCCTCCCCCTCAAGAGGCAGCCGGCCGCGCCCCCAGGACCTTCGGGCCCTCGCGGGCGCCGCTGAAGCACGCCGCGTCTGTGCCTCTGGCAGCAGGCGCGCGCGCGCGAGCGGAGGGGCAGGTTTACTGTGGTTTCTCTCCTGCTCCTCCTGCTCCTCGTGCTGCTCCTCCTCGTCCGTGAGGACGCGCATGAGATACTATTTTGTCGAATTGGCTCCAGAACATTGGCGTGGTCCGCAGACCGCCTAGAAGTGCATGAATACCGCTGTCTTGAGGCTCTCTGCAAGCTCTAACTGCTTGCAGCCACCGCGCTTGCAGCGGTTGGTGTGCGTCGGGCCTTTCCTTTTATAGCTGGGCCCCCCGACGCATCGAATCCAACGCGCACCGACTTTTGGATTCAAATACCTGCGTTTTTCGCCTTCCCAGCACAAGAGAGACCCAAGTACTGGGTAAACGGACGCACGGTTCCGTGGCACCTACCCCCTGCCGGGCGTCTACTCGCCCCATTGCCTCTCCTTGCTTTCCCATGGCGCCTGGCAGAAACCGTCGCAAGAGGCGACGATGATGCCAAATGGGCTCAAAGAGGGCCACTCTTGCCCCCCAGTCGGGCAAGGTGGTTTCCACCCCGAGCCCACGTATCCTTAACAACTGTCGCTATGAGGCTTCATGAACGCTCGCGGGGACAACACGAAGCCTTCCAGGACCGCATTGTCTGTTGAACAATTTTCATGCGATCGTCCTGTTTATCTTCGCAACATCCATGACGATCCAAGGGGTCCCCAAACAGCTCCAAGATGGCCCAGGATGCCCCCGAGACGCCGCCAAGAGGGCCTCTGGAGGCCCCAACAGACCCCCAAGACGCCCCCATGAGGCCCCACGCATGCCCCCTACAAAAATCCAATAGCCCCCACAAAGCTCCCCAGAGTTCCACGAGGCTCCCCCCCTCCCGAAACAGAGGAAACCCCAAGAGACCCCCATGAGGTCTCAAGAGGCACTGCGACGACCCCGAGAAGCCCCGAAAACATCCCGAGAAGTCCCCGAAAGCCTCCAAAGGGGCTCTGGGCAGGTTCTCGAGATGCCTCTTGATGACATCGACACACGTAGCACGCACCGTCGACACAGACTGCTCTTTATATTGATGTCCGTTCCTTGTACACCTTAGACTGCTTTACATTTTGGCGTCCTTTCATTGTCTACTTTCACTGGCCATCGCTCGGACGTCCATGCCCTGTATTTGTTTCGGTTTCGTGCGTGGTTTTTTCGCCAAATGATCAAGGATGCTCCTCGATGGTCCTCGCCGTAGGAACAATGCACACGTCCGAGCGATGCCAAGTTCAACGGCGCATGTAACATCTTCATGAATTTGCCCTGGCCCGCGGCAGCGCTCTCGAGAGCACGCAAGTGAACAGGGGACGTGAGGCGGAGATGCGGGACGAAGGCGAGGCGGCAGGGGGGAACGCGGGGAGAGAGGATGCATGGGAGCATTCATCTGCCCACCCTCTGACTTGTGCTCCACCTACTTCCTGCACAGACCCCAACAAGGAATTCCGGGGATGGACAGACCCCCCTTTAGTAAAACGTGGTTTAGTGAAAACGACCTGAGGCCCAAACCTGGCGGGCGCAAGCCTGGAAAATAACGGCCACGGCGCCCTCTCGTGAACCGAAAACGGACAATTCACTAATCGACGTGTCACTGTTGGGGGTTCTGTCCACCCCCGAGAATTACGAAACGTGTATTGCAACCTGTGTGGCGCTATACGTTTGGCACAATGCGGGTGGTCCAGCCAATGCGGTGCAATCTGTGTGTCGCACCATTCATTGCATGCCTTGCCGCACTGCAACCTCGCTAGGCCGCTATCGCAAGCTCGGTGGCGGATATGCGTGGCAACGCAACTGGTTTCAAGATGATGGCGGAAACGTTGTCGTCGCCCTCGTCCTCGTCCGTCCTCCCCCCGCCTCCTCCTCCTCCTCCTCGACCTCGGCCCCGTCGACGACATCGTCCGGCCTCCGTCGTCATCGGTTGCCGTCCGCCGCCGTCGCCGTCGTGGATCGGTCGGTCGGCCCGTCGTTGTTGAAGGTCGGTCGGTCGATCGGTTGGCGTCGTCGTCGTCGTCGTCGTCGTCGTCGTCGTCGTCGTCGTCGTCGTCCGTCGTCTGCCGGCGCCTGGGCCTGTCGGGCACCTCTCGCGGCAGACGGGGTGCGCCAGGTCGAGGCCGGCGCCGGCAGCGCCCGAGGCGTCCCTGGGAGAGCCGCGCGGCGACGGCGCACGGCCCGAAGCCGAAGCCGGCGACGCCGGCGGCGACTGCGACGACGACCGCGGAGGATGGACGACGACGACGGCGGCGACTGGGAGGAGGAGGACGACGACGAGGACGAGGCGCGAGAGGAGGGGTTCAGCCTGGATTCTGCCATAGTGTTTTTGTAGTTTTTCTTGATGTCTGTCTTTGTTGTGTGTGCGTGCGTGTGAGTGTGTGTGTGTGTGTGTGTGTGTGCGTGATGCCTTTTATTTGTCGCAATTGTTTTTGATTGTTTGCTTGCTGTGCTGTTTGAGTTCTTTCGTGGTTGCTGTTTTGTGTTTTCCCATATGGTCTTTTGTTTTCTCATGGGGGGCGAAGAGAATGAAGGAAGAGGATACGAGTGGTGAGGAGGGGGAGGATCAGATGAGAGAGGACGCACACATAGATAAATGTGTATATATATATATATACGTATCGAAAGAACGAGGGATCGGGACAGAGGGAGAGAGATAGAGAGAGAGAGAGAGAGATAGAGAGAGAGAGAGAAAGAGACAGACACATAACGAGAGAGAGAGAGAGAGGGAGAGGGGATGGAGGAGGGGCGAAGCAAACCACAATGAATTTTGATTGAAGAGTCTACGCACGCTGTCATATTGCAGGGGTGACCTTTTCACCCCGACGCCTATCAGTGTATACGTGGAGGAGGAGCCCACGAATACTACGAAGTCCCCATCCCGGGACGGGGCTGGCCAGCACGAGGACGCAGTAATATGTGGACGAGGACGCTGGCAAGGTGCAGGAGAACAAGCCGACGCCATCGCGGAAAGAGCTGGCACCAGGAAGACGCACGGGGCGAGCCCTCAGCGCCAGCTCGGCGGCATGCTGCGGCCGAGGTGTGGTGCTGCTCTTGCCTCCTAAGGGGAGGGTGCGGGGTGAGCTGGCCTCCGAACCTCCGATCCCGCACGGAGGCGAGGGGGGAACGGCACCAGTGCTCACAGCGTGAGCCCCCAAGCAAGCTGGCATCTGCGAGTGAGCTGTCCGTGCCGTGCGGAACGGGCTCTGTTCCGCGTCTGAAATGCCACATGCGGCCACTGGAGGGGGGGCCACCAACACCCGAGAAGGGACGGCGCACCGCATCAAGGTGCACATGTGCTGTGAACGTACTCGCGCCACCGGCCACATGGCAAGCCGCCGAGCGAGGGTGCGGTCCGTCTTCCCGGGGGGGGGGGGGACGAGGAGGCACGTGCGAGGAAGACGGGAGGCGCCAGACGGCATGGTAGGGTACACCTCGCCACTGCATGGTGGCGGAAGCAGAGAACGATGATGATGATGATGATGATGATGATGATGATGATGATGATGATGATGATGATGATGATGATGATGATGCTGATTATGATGATGATGATGATGATGATGATGATGACCATGACGACGATGAGGATGATTATTCTAATGATGATGATGATGATGATGATGATGATGATGATGATGCTGATGATGATGATGATGATGTTGATGAGGATGTTGATGAGGAGGAAAAGGGGGGTGGAGGAATCTGATGATGGAGGAGGAGGGGGAGGAGGAGGGGGAGGAGGGGGATGAGGAGGGTGAGGCAGGGCCTGCACCAGTACAGCATCGGCTTGGAAACCTGGCTGCCCACCTGGGCGGGCGGGTGCCAGCCAACGCGAAGCCCGGCGCGGTGGGGGCTCTATGCCGCCGCCGCTGTATGCTGCTGCTGCTGCTGCTGCTCATGCGCTCCTCCTCCTCCTCCTGCTCATCCTGCTCATGCTGCTCATGCTGCTCATGCGCTCCTTCTCCTCCCGCTCCGTCCCTCCGTCGCTCGTCACCTACACCATTTTCAGACATGTAATCAATAATGCCAGATCGCGAATTAAAGAATTTTCCAGGGCAGCGAATCATATGATGTCCACGGGCTCCGACATCGACGAGATGGGCGAATAATGATCATGGATCGCAGTGCTGAACAGCTTGAAAATCAAGTCAGATTGAGGAGGCGGATGGGCACTCCCAACTCTTTACATGTCGCGCGAGAGTTCAACGCGCGCGGGCTCGCGCTGCTTCTGGGGCCTTGTGGGACCATGCGCTTTTTCAGCAGTGCAGGGTGGCCAGGAGGCTAGTCGACTCCGTGCCAGATGGCTTCAGAGAGAGGGGGAGGGAAAAGAGAGGAGCCGGCACCTCGCACGCAACCGCAACGTTCCAAATAACATGAGAACGCAATTATTTTGCAATGCTGTCTAAACCAAGGTGAGCGTCGGGAGGAGGGGCATCCGAATTTTTCCATACCGCGCGTGAGTCCAGCACGCGCGGGCACGCGCTGCTTCCCCGCCGCGCTGTCCCTTCCGAAACTGTTGGTGCTCCCGACGGTTAAATGGTACGTCTGGGCGGCCATACCTTGCGCTGACCCTTCTGAGCTCCTGGGCCCCCCAAACATTGACGTGGACAGCGCTGGAAGCCCACCTGCCGAACCTCTTGCGTTTGCCCAGGTCTAAGACTGCCTGGCACATGGCGATGGCATTCCCAATGTGGAGGGAGTGGCTCGTGACGTGAAATGGGTAGTCCGACCGCCACAGCCGCCTAGCCAGCCAAGAGGTCCGCCGCAGTCTTCCGACGGATCAACGCTTTCGTTTTTGATCGTGGGCAAGTGTCCCTCCGAGATCCATCGCTGGGGGGCGAATCGCTGCAACTCCTCGAGAGGGCCGGGATGGGGCGCAGGTCGGACGTGGTACTGGTCCGTCTTACTGCCTTTCAATACAATGATTTCCTCGTCCACTCCCTCGAGGGACCCGCGCGCCGCTCCGTCTGCTCGGGGGGTGACGTCACCCCCGAAAAGGACTCAGCCCTGGGCCCAAGGCTTGTTGGGGCCCCACAGGTACTCCGACGCCCTTCCCCAGCTAGGCCGGCATCTCCATGGTCGCTGGGCACTTCCGGCTAGGCTTCGCGCTCACCCGTTTGACAATGGACAATGCCAGCCGTGCGCGAAAGGCTCGTTCCAGCGGGTCGGGGTGACCGGCCAGTAGATGTGGTAGCGGGCCGCCACCAGCATAAAGCGGCCCAAATAGTGGGCCGCGTGCGTCGCATGGTCCAGTGGCGCGTCCTCGTCCTTGCGCCTTTTGCGCGCTCCCAGCCCCGAGGTGGGGGTGCTGGATTCTTGCGCGCGCGAAGAGGATCTACTGCCTCCACCCAGTCGCATCAGTGTTCCTCGCTCCCATAGCCAAGTTCCCCAGGAGGTAGTTGAGGCGGACCCCCCCTCCCGCTCCTCGGCATATCCGCCATTCTCGATCCTGGGCTGGAGGCCCCCGTGGGTCTTTCTCTCCCCAAGGGCTTTTCCTCGCCCTCTTCTTCCTCCCTCCGCCGGATTTGGGCGAGGCCGGCTCTTGGGCGATGCTGCCAGTCGGTGCCAGTCCGCCGGGGGGCGGACTTCCCGGCCCCCGCTCGCGAAAGGCCACCTTCCCGGCCTCCTGGCTGGCCCCCCCCCAGGCCCAGGGGCCCCAGCCTGGCCGACCCAGGCGTTGCGGAGCCAGGCTTCGCCCGCCGCTGCCCTCGATTGGCCTTCGCTGGCCGCGGCTTGCTGCGAGCATGCCGCAGCGCAGTAGATCTGGTGGGCATTGTCTGGGGGGGCGGGTCGGGGGGCGCCCCGCGCGAGAGTGGGGGCATCCATTCCCGAAGCTAGGCGCTGCTTCCATTCTTGAATATTTCCCAGCAGGCGCAGGCATCGTCCGGCCCTGGCCGACGCGCCAGCGGTGATCCAATCCAAGGGTCGGTGATGGGTATTCCCGCGTAACCTGTGGCCAACTCGGCGTCGGTGGCCTCGCTTGCGACGCTTCCCAGCTTCGGGCGCCGAAGACAAGGTGGGCCTCTGCGCGGGGGCGCGTCGACTTCACGTCTGCACGTGAGCTCAGGTGTCCTGGCTCTCAGTATCCCCCCTGAACAGTGAAGTGGCCCCACGCGACTGCCCCATCGTCCCTGGTAAAAGAACGTTGATAAAATATTGCTGATCAAAGAATGCTATCCACATGGGTGGGGCGACCCTGCTTTCTGTCGCCCAGGTGGCCCCGCAGCCGAGCGCCCCGAGCTCTTCTGCTCTTCCAGGCTACAAGAAGCTGGCGGGCACGGAAGGCGGGGCGTCCGTCATCCTGGGTTTGGACAACCCGGGCCGCCGTTGGCGTGCCAGGTCGGCGGGCGTCCGCCTGAACGAAGTCGGCGCCTAGGCTGACCGCTCAGTCGGCGAAGCAGCGCGCCTCTCGGCCTCCCTGGCCCGCTCCCATGGACGTGGTCGCCAGGGTCGGTCTGGCGACCGACAACCCTGTGTCCGCGTGCTGTCTGCGTGCTCTCCCGAGCATCTCCTGCCAGGCCGGGTGCCCGGCTTCTTGCGCTGCTGGTTGATCTTGAAGGTCTGCCAGCGCTCGGTCACCCTATTGTGGATCTCGGCGTTGTAGCTCTTGCGCCCGGTCTTCTGAGCTCGCCAAGGGGTGCGCGGCCCCGCGGAGGGCCCTCCTTCCTCCCGCGGTTTTGGAGTGGGGCCCCAGGGTGGCGCGCCACTCGCGCGGCCTCCCTCCGGCTGGGTGCTGGGTGACCATCCTCGGGCTTGCTGCTTGGTCATGAGATGGCCGGCTGTCAGGGCCATGTCTCCCCGCTCCACGAGGGGTGCTACAGTGGGGGCTCAGCCGCGAAAAGCCTTCGACTAGAAACGGGGCATCCTTGGGGGGTGCCAGCTAGGTTGCAATCATATCCAGTTCTTGCAGGCAGAGGCGGTGCATCTTCTGCTGAACCGCCTCCTTCGTGGCCACGCTGGTGGTGCTCAAGCTGTGGTTGTGCTCGGTCCAGACACCTGCCGCCGCCTGGGAGCGCTGTCACGCCTCGAGCAGCCCGTCACGTTCATGGCCAATCTATCCTCTCGGTGGGTGGCGCGCGCGCAACTGCTGGCAGCGGGAAGGAAGAGAGTTTTGCGGCCGCGACTCTCGTCGGCTCGTCCTCGTCCGAGGAGGCTCGAGGAAGCGCGTCGAGGGCCTCTTCCACTCTGTTGGCCCCGTGTGCGCTGGCCGTCCAATCGGCCGCGCCCGTTCGCTGCAGACTCGAGTCCCCTCCTGTCTGGCGATTTCCCGTTTGGCGATCACGATGAGGACACCGGGCTGTCGGGTTCTCCATCTTGAAGATCTCCTGGGCATGCCGCGATACCTCGGCTGGAGGAATTG
Source organism: Prorocentrum cordatum (assembly GCA_963575745.1). Taxonomy (NCBI): domain Eukaryota; class Dinophyceae; order Prorocentrales; family Prorocentraceae; genus Prorocentrum; species Prorocentrum cordatum. The sequence continues at coordinate 141,544 of CAUYUJ010019884.1, read as the reverse complement.
CGTGTGGCGGTGCTTGTGGCCCGTGTTGTTCGTGGCCCTGTAGTTCTGGATGACCTCTTGGGCGATCTTTGGGCACTCTTCGGGGGGCTCGCGGGCAGTCTCGGGCCGTCGGGCGGCTGAAAAGAAGCCAGTGCCCAAAGCCTTCAAACATCCTCAGAGCATCAATGGTTTTGGCCCGACATCGTCCGATCCGGATTCGCCTTCGGGGCGCGCCCCCCGGGGGGGGAGACGACCCCTGGCGGCTGAGGCCTGGAGAGTTGCCCGCGCAGGAAGATCCGTTCGTCGCGCCACAACTTTTCCATGGCCTCGTCCGCGCGTCCCCTTGCACTCGCGTGGCGCCTCGAGGGCGCCCGGGTCCGCGCTGATTGCTGCCGTGGCGGTGCACCCCCTCGGACCACCCCCCGCAGGGAATCCTTCATCGCTGCGCCGATTATCTTGCAAATCCCCTCCCTGAGAACTCCGCCGAAATCGCTGACGAACCAGGCCGTCGACGCCTTCCGGTTTGCGACCGCCGCGCCCCTCCGCCCCTGTGCCGCTCGGACCAGGGCGCCACCCCAGCTTCGCCCCTTCCCTGACCGCTTCTGGGGCGTACGCGCACGCACCGGGCGCGCGCAAGGCGCCCGTGACCTCCTCTGGCTGCTGCCCAGCGAGCGGTCCGCCTCCCCGCGTTTTTTTTTTTTGTTTTTTTTTTTTTTTTTTTTTTTTTTTTTTTTTTTTTTTTTTTTTTTGTTTTTTGTTATTTATATATATATATATATATATATATATATATATATATATATTTCCCAACCATCCTGTGGTGTTGGGTCCTCGTTTTGAAGAGACGGTGCCCCGCGTCTCCTCCTCTCCTCCTCCTCCCCCTCCTCCTCCCTCCTCCCCCTCTTCCCTGCGTTTCACCCACCCAGTACAGCGTTTCGTAGCCCCATAGGAGCTCCACCGAAGGCCCCAGTACCCGCGCCCGCATGCGTCTCGCACACCCAATTCGGCACACCCCTCACACGTTTCGTGGCTCCATAGGGAGCTCCACCGAAGGCCCCAGTGCCCGCGCCCGCATGCGTCACCCACACCCATTTCGGCACACCCCTCACACGTTTCGTGGCTCCATAGGGAGCTCCACCGAAGGCCCCAGTGCCCGCGCCCGCATGCGTCACCCACACCCATTTCGGCACACCCCTCACACACACGTTTCGTGGCTCCATAGGGAGCTCCACCGAAGGCCCCAGTGCCCGCGCCCGCATGCGTCACGCACCCGGCACACCCCTCACACGTTTCGTGGCCCATAGGGAGCTCCGCCGAAGGCCCCAGTGCCCGCGCCCGCATGCGTCATTTCGGCACACCCCTCACACGTTTCGTGGCTCCATAGGGAGCTCCACCGAAGGCCCCAGTGCCCGCGCCCGCATGCGTCACCCACACCCATTTCGGCACACCCCTCACACGTTTCGTGGCTCCATAGGGAGCTCCACCGAAGGCCCCAGTGCCCGCGCCCGCATGCGTCACCCACACCCATTTCGGCACACCCCTCACACGTTTCGTGGCTCCATAGGGAGCTCCACCGAAGGCCCCAGTGCCCGCGCCCGCATGCGTCACCCACACCCATTTCGGCACACCCCTCACACGTTTCGTGGCTCCATAGGGAACTCCACCGAAGGCCCCAGTGCTGCCGCCCGCATGCGTCACCCACATCCAATTCGGCACACCCCTCACACGTTTCGTGGCCCCATAGGAGCTCCGCCGAAGGCCCCAGTGCTGCCGCCGGCATGCGTCACCCACACACAATTCGGCACACCCCTCACACGTTTCGTGGCCCCATAGTAGAACCGCCGCAGGCGTGGCCCCATAGGGAGCTCCACCGAAGGCCCCAGTGCCCCGCCCGCATGCGTCACCCACACCCATTTCGGCACACCCCTCACACGTTTCGTGGCTCCATAGGGAGCTCCACCGAAGGCCCCAGTGCCCGCGCCCGCATGCGTCAGCCACACCCATTTCGGCACACCCCTCACACGTTTCGTGGCTCCATAGGGAGCTCCACCGAAGGCCCCAGTGCCCGCGCCCGCATGCGTCAGCCACACCCATTTCGGCACACCCCTCACACGTTTCGTGGCTCCATAGGGAGCTCCGCCGAAGGCCCCAGTGCCCGCGCCCGCATGCGTCAGCCACACCCATTTCGGCACGCCCCTCACGCGTTCCGTGGCCCCATAGGGAGCTCCGCCGAAGGCCCCAGTGGGTGTGCCCGCATGCGTCCCGCACACCCATTTCGGCACACCCCTCACACGTTTCGTGGCCCCATAGGGAGCTCCACCGAAGGCCCCAGTGGGTGTGCCCGCATGCGTCCCGCACACCCATTTCGGCACACCCCTCGTACGTTTCGTGGCCCCGTAGGGGTCTCCACCGAGAAGATATTCACAATTGCAGTATTCACAATTGCATATGGTTGGGTCCTTCGCCAGGATTTTTTTTTTTTTTTTTTTTTTGTTTTTTGTTTTTTGTTTTTTTTTCCTCCGCGGAGGCTCCTCGTGCCGCGAGCGGCCCTCAGCGGCCCCCTCCCTGCCAGTGCCACCTGCTCCGCGCCCGCCTTCCGGACCTATCCCCTGGGCCTCTCGGGGTGGAGGGCTCGGCTCCGGAGCCGCCGAGCGCGGGGTCTCGGCCCCTCGTCGCAGCCTCGGAAGGAGCGCTCCCTCTGGTGCGGGCCCCCCGAGTCGTCGAGGTCGAAGGTCCCCGGCAGACGCGCGCGGCCTTTTCCCCGCCCGCCCGCCCGGGGCGGTGGCGCAGAAAAAAGAGGGCTCCAGCATCGTCGGCGTGCCGCCGCCCAGCTCCTGGTGCATGCGGCCGGGCTCTTCTCTTGCGAGCCTTCCCGCCAGCGGCAGCTGAGCTCTCCTCGAGTGACCACGAAGGGCGGCGAAGCGGAACGCCGTTCCCTCCCTCTCCTGTTCTCCGCCAAGACGTCGCAGGGCGAGCCGGCGCAGCGGCCCGTGCTCCTCCCCATGGGCCAGGGTGAAAGCGACGATCGGCCGGGCGGCCGACGCTGCTCAGGTGGACTGGTCCTGTGGCGGCCGTGGCGGGGCCTCTCTCCCATGCCCCCGTGCCGTTTGGTGGCCCTCGGGGTCGTCGCGGCTGCGGCGGGGGAGTCTCTCCAAGCGCCCACTCCAGCAAAATCTCCGCCGCTCTCCTGCGAAGGTCCCCGCAGCGAATCCGCACGCTGTGCGGTTGGAGGTGGGTGCGGGCCGCCTGAGCTCTGCCAGTCTGGATCACGAGCTTCCCCCTGCCTCCCCGAGCGACGAACGAACAGCACACACCCGCACCCGTAGGGGGTTCGGAAGGAGGAGGACTGGCCATGGGCGCGGGTGCGGGTCGTCGGACCGCGGGGGGGGCTCCCGTTCGAGCGGGGTTGCCCCATCCGACGACGCACCCACTCCTCCTCCTCCTCCTTCTCCTCCTTCTCCTCCTTTTCCTCCTTTTCCTCCTCTTCCTCCTCCTCCTCCTCCTCCTCCTCCTCCTCCTCCTCCTCCTCCCCTATTGGGTATGGGTGTTTGTGTTGTTCGTTCGTCACGGAGGGCGGCACGCAGTTCCTGCCCAGCTGCCTGGCCTGCGGCTGCCACCTGGGAAATGCTGCGTCCCCTGGCCAGGTCGATCAGGAAACGGGCGTCCCATTTCAGGTGCAGCCGGATCTAGAACAGAAACGCACCCCTCAAGAACATGAGGCCCTCCGCTGGCCCAAACACCTCGAACCAGAAGACCACTCGAGGGTGCCCTCCCCAGGATACACAAGAACGTCGAACACACACGAAGAGCATTATGGTACCCTCCCCGAGCCGACCTCGATCTTTTACCTAGGCCCAGACCTAGGCCAGAATAACATCCCTCAAGAATATGGCACCCTCCGTCGGCCAAGACAAGCAGAACATCCAAGGGTGCCCTCCCCAAGATTCACAAACACATCCACCGAACACGAAGAGCACCAGGGTGCCCTCCCCGAACCGACCTCGATCTTTATACCTCGGTCCGGCTGGACGCTAGCGTGGCGTCAACAACCACCGAGACGGGTTCAAGGGCCCGACCATGCTGAGAAAGCCCTGGACGGGAGTCCCTGCTGGGGCAGCTCTGCTGACGCCCCCCTCTCGATTTCGGTCGGCGTGGGGGCCGCCCCCGCGCTGGGCGATATCCGCAGACGCGGCCCACGGTGACACAACGGTCCGAAAGATGGGGCCGACGAGCATCAAGGCCCGCGCCGTCGAAAGATCACGGCGTCGGGCAAGTTTTTTGGAAGCACCCTGCCGGGAGGAGGGGGAAGAGGAGGAGGACCAGTGTAAACCCAAGAGTCATCAATGATGTTGTAATCAACCCTCCTTCCAAGCTCCCTCTTCATAGGCCCATACGACGGTTCGTCTTCACTGAGGGAACTGCCCCGTTGGAAGACAACCGATAAAAAACCTGAGGCATGTCAAAACATTATTTTCGGGACTCCAACGCCACGGATCAACCTGACCGTTGCGTCTTGACGATCCTGAATAGTGCCAGAACGCCACCCATGGGACTTCAACACCGCGAACCAACGTAAGTGTTGCACCCTCATATTCCTGAATCTTTCCCAAGCGCAATTTCTGGTACGCTGATCATGGGAACCCGTGAAACTTCTGCAAATGTCAGACAGGAGTGTACGCGGCGCTAAGGCGAGAACCACAATTTGAAAAGGAACCACCCTCAATCCGTGAAGCTCCTGCAAGTTATGATAACGAATGTGCGAATCGGTAAGGCGCCACATTTCAGAAAGGAGCCGCCCTCAATCCGTGGAGCTCTTGCAAATTTTGATAACGAATGTGCACGGCGCTGAAACGAGAGCTACATGTTGAAAACCACCCGCCATCAATCCGTGAAGCTCTTGCAAATTTTGAAAGCGAATGTGCGCGGTGCTACAGCGAGAACCACGTTTTGAAAACCACTCGCCTTCAATCCGTGAGCTCTTGCAAATGTTGAAACTGGATGTGCGCGGCGGCTAAAGCTACAACCACCCGCTCTCCATCTTTGAAACGGTTGTCAATTTTTAAACGTCAGGGTCATCAGTGGTGAGGAAATCTCAGGCGAAACGCCCGGCCCGCCCTAAAGACTGGCCACGGGGTGCGTCAGGAAGAAATTATCTACAAGGAAAAAGAATGGAGGAGAAGGAGGAGGAGGACTCCAGGCACGCCAGAGGACACGCAAGGCTACCTACCACTTGACCCGTGCCTATGGAAAACGCGCAACAACGAAACATAGCACCGGCACTAACGCAAAGCGCAACCAACCCCACAACACACTCAACCGACGCTACCACCGAACAACATACCGCAGCAAAGTGACCGAGGCAATGTACAAGTGCACAACTATTGCTTCACACAGCAATGAGACAGCGACATCCAGCAAGGCCAGGCAGTGTAGTGGACATGGCCTCATGCCCTGCATGGGAGCTCAATGGGGCATATCTGGGGGAGAGACATCACCAGAATCTTCAGGTACTTCAGATATTAAAAAGCAAGATACATCAGTTCTACCATTCGGACATTCTTCTTATGACATCTCATCAACTTGAGAGAATCTACTTGCAGCATTATGATACATACGCCCCTTGTTCAGTCACATCGCCCATGTCGCCCCTGCGTATAGGTGTACAATTGATCCAGCGGACTGGATACAAAGAAGGACAGGGACACTACAGTAACTCACGCGCTTATTGGAAGCGATGCACATTGGGAAGGGAACGTACGTACTTATGTTCGGTACATGTACATACTCTATCACTTTCGGTCACATATTGATGAGCACATGGGTACGTACATGGACCCAGACGTACCACAGGACACATATGCACTCTCATCCTCACAAATGAGTCCTTTATGGTGCGTTTTCGTTCACTCTTGAAACGACGTTCTACATTCAAGTGATGTGGAAATGGACAAGCCACTAAGAAGGCACATCATCTGCCAGTACAATGCCCGCCCACAGCTATTCAAACCTGTTCCGTCAGCATTTCTTGGCTCCGATGCCCTAACACAACACATAATCTAACTCAGCACCTGTTTACGAAGCTACGCAGCACAAGCTACGCAACACTGTCTACGCAACAACGACCGAAGTAGTACAATCCGGACAAGAAGAGAGCACAACTAGCAGCTTCATACCCTGCGATGGGAGCCCAAACGGGCATACATGAGGGAGAAGCACACGTCGCTGACATCATCAACACCACTCAACGCATGACGACTCGGCTAGCAACCGCAACGAGCCTCATGCCGTACACAGAAGCCCTGAGGGTCATACCTGAGGAAAAGGGGCAACGTACAAAGGGCATAAATACAGCCTCGCGCAGCAACGAAACCGCGACATCCAGTAAGGCCAGACAGTACAGTTGACATGACCGAATACCCTGCGTGGGAGCCCTAGGGGCATGCCTGGGGAAAAGGCATCATCATAATCTTCAAGTGCTTGAGTGGTTCATACAGGAGACATAACACTCCTACCATTTAGACACTTCTTCGTATGACGCCTCACCAACGTGAGAGAGGATACTTGCAACATTATGATACATGCGTCCCTTGTTCAGTCACACCGAACATGTTGTCCCGGCGCACTTACAACTGATCCAACGAGTTGGATGCACTGAGCGACAGGGACACTACAGTAGCTCACGCGCCTACTGGAAGCGACATGACTTGTAAGGTAACAAACGTGCTTATGCTCGGTACAGGGACATGCCATACCCATCTCGGTCACAGATGGACAAGCACAAAGTAAGTACATTGAGAACATGCACGCATACCTTGCAATAAGACTAAAACAATCTTGCTCACACACATTCAACAAACAATGGACCTATACACACCGCTGGACACCTATATATATATATACGCATCATAACACATGTGCCATTACTCATGCGTTGTCGTTCACTCATGGAGAGGCGTGCCACATTCACTTATGGTCAAATCACCGAGAAGGCATACCTCAGCCAGTATTGCGTCCTCGCATAACAATTTGTGCCCATTCTGTCAGTACGATTCTTGGTTCCATTGCGCCATCGTTACACAGAGCCCCGGCGCAGCGCCTAAGCACCTATGTAGCACGAGCTACGCAGCGCAGTCCAAACAGCAACGACCCAAACAGTGCAACCACGACAAGAAAAGAGCACAACCAGCAGCCTCATACCCTGCATGGGAGCCCTAACTGGCATACCTGGGGGAGAGGCACATATCACTGGCATCATGCAGCATCGCGCAGCCGCGAAGCAACGACACCCAGCAAGTTCAGACGAACAACTTGGACAATTACTGCCTCGTGCCCTATATGGGAGCCCCAGCGGGCATACCTGGGGGAGGGAGCTTTCAGTGTGCTAAGGTACAAAATTTGATGCCTCAAGGCTTTGCTTCTTCTACGCGAACTATCCTGGAGACAGGTGCTCTTAGTTGCTGATGCTTATGTTCGTTGTTCAGACATATATCTGGCACCGACGTTACATTCATAGGTCCTTCCTCGACGTGGGATGGGCGTCCACAAGGTTGAGAACGCCGGGACGATAGTTCGCGCGCCTGACGAGGGATTACGATATATAACTCTCACGCCTGACGCGGATATCTCACTACTATGCAGCCCGCGCGCCTCGGGAATCGGACCGCGCAGCCGCGCGCCCTGCATCGGGGCCCGAAGGGGCATACCTGGGGCAGAGGCGTTGAGAAAGAATCATGACACGGCCCCGAGGACATGTGTGACGCATTTGATCGATTGACGGATTTGTCACCGCAATTCCATCGCATGTGTCTCCGTTGCCATCCATCCGAACCCATGGCTGACATGATCGCTCTCGCGTGCATCTCCCGCACACTGCTCCCGACGCCGCCCTCGTGCATCCCGACCAATTGCGACGGGTGCGATTTTCTGGAGGGTAAGTGGGATAATGCGCCGCGGTTTGCTTGTCTGCCGCCTTCGTCGATTCGCGTGGTGTGGTCACTCGAGGATGATGACGACATCGCGAAGCAACGCAAACACTCGATTGGCTCACTATACCGCCAATCTTCCGAGCACTGCGCCGACGGCGGCAGTGTCGAGGCAATGCTGCCGCTACGGCAGGATCAACATACTTGACCTACTACGCACGGCCACGCCAACCACGTGCGACCCTGACGGCGCTCAACCACTCCGCGCAAATGTCGAGCCAAACAAACGAGACCTGGTCGCCGAAGACGATGTCGGGAAGCACCGCGTCTACGCCTCACTGCGACTTGGCCGCGAATACCTGCCTGTGCCGACCAGCAAAGGATGGGCCAAAGCCAGAAGAGACACACCCATTGCGATTGCATACTTACCATGCAACAGCAATCACTACTTCAACTTACTATACGACCGACTCGCATCGGCCCTCAATGGCTGGAAGTACCTCTGCTCGCACCGCGACGAAAAGCTCCACTGGTCACGAAAGTCGATGGATATACCCCGATACAGGAAAGCCGACTACAGACCCGACAACCAGCCATTCATCGATGGCGAGGACGAAGGTACCCACGTAAAGCGCCACTCGTACATAGCGCATGGCAAATGCTCAGTGACGACATCGACCGCGACAAGGTACGACTCAAATGCGCGTGCTTCAATACGGGCGGCGCCGAGAAGAGCCTGGAGGAGACATTGTGCATAATGTGCCACCAAGAGCATTTCAAGGTGCGACTTCCAGATGGGCGAGGACTTCGCCATCCGCGGGAAGACCATGCGACGAAAAGAACTACGAAAGACGTGCCTTCATCTGCTCCATGACAGACCCAAACCGCGACATCGCTTCAGGGTCGGAGCTGCCCTCACTCACCAACTACTTAGCAGACGCGCTCCATGCGTCGGGAGTCTAGACCCTCCACCCACCATGGCCAACGTGCGCACTGGAGAAGAAGCCGACGACGCATCGCACCACCAGTCACTCACGAGCAGCCCAAATACGTGGAACTCGAAGACGCCGCAGACTCCGAGTGCGAACTACTCAACCAATGGGCGGGCGCTGCGCGCGTTCGCTCCGACTGCCACGCAGGACCAACGCCACCGACGCACTGCAAGCTCAAGGCACCCACTTGAGACAACCCCAAGCGGCCACGAACTCTTGGCAGCCTCGGACCCACGCCCGCCGCGGAGCTTCGCCCGAGCAAGCGCGTCAATTCCGACGACGGCAACCCCGGCGTGCACGAAGGCCGAACCCTCCAGCGCCCTACCGCGCCCTCTGGGGCCCCAGGTCACATGCAAACCGCCCCAGCACATGCAGACAGAACGCGGGTTCCGATTTCGTACCGGCTTATCTTCAGACGACGAGCGCTGCGCACTTGTGCGGCAAAATCCTGCAGAACGATACTCAACCGAGAGGAGCGACTGCGACCGCCTGGAAGTGGCGCGGGTGCGCCACATGCGCAACGGCCAAATGAAATTGTCACCGCCAGAGCAGACCATCCCACGCCTCACCTTCAAGAAAAAGAAAACTAAGCACGACAAAAGAACGTGCGACGACTGTCGCGACTGCATCCCACCAGAGCCTGCGCAGGTACCGCTGCCACCAACGCAAACCAACCATGACGAACAAGAAGATCACTGGCAAGACTACCCCAACCTATGCCACGACACTTCAGAATCTGAAGACAACGACGACAAGTGGGACCCGTGGGCCAACATGAGCACAGCATCCGACTTCCACGAAATTTGCCTGTCACTGCTCAAGCCAAACAAATACCGGGACATGAACCTACACGGCGGCTGGACTGCCTACTGGCCCTACGCCAGCGACACAGACGAGGAAGTCCAAGAATAAGACCAATGGCACCATGCAGTATACAACCACGAAGCAACTAACACATTCACATTCATATTCCCAAACGGCGACCTGCTACTACCTGGCGGGCACAGATACCTCAAGACGTACAACAACGAGATCTTCGTTCACCAAGACGGCAAGCAATACCTGCCACACCCACCACTCCGACCCGACTTCCAAGCCACGCCACTATCGACTTTCACACTACCAGTTACAACTTGCACAAAAAAGAACCAGATAAAAGATGCCATCAAAGCGGGCGCACACCAACCAATGCACGAGCCGCCCAAACACCTAACCTTCGCACGACACGGCCACGATCTGCAGGCATTTGCGGCACAATGCCGTGACGGGCTGACGCTAAGATCACAAATTGTCAAGACCTACGACCACCTCGTCGCGCTGATCGCAGGTAGACGCGCCTCGCTCGACAACGCCCAGATCGCAGCCATACGAGCAGCCGCCCAGTGGCTCGACACTTTTTTTTTCGCAACCGATTTGGCCCCCGCGCGCTCTGCGTCAGTCCACGGCCGCCGGCAGGGAAGCGGAGCCTCTCGATCGTTATTGGACAATTGCTCTAGCCAAGGTATAGGCAACAGGCCTAAAAAGAATACAAAATCCCGCACCTCGCCAGAGGTCTGGGCAATTACCGGGCCACTGGGAATCGAACAGCTATCCATTCCCCACCCTCCATGCCCACCCCCATGCCCCCCTTCACTGCGCCCAATGGCTCGACTCTTGTCACGACGAGCACGACACCATGACGTACAACTGGGCAGTCTGCCCGCGTGACACAGCCCACCTGCTCCAACGCAGCTGCAGTCCGACTGAGACACGGCGGCGCGCCACCGGCAAGCGCGACGAAGGCCACAGCTCCAACGACAGAGACAGCAACGCCAATACCACACAACAAACACACAAAAACACACACACAAAAACACACACAAAAACACACAACACACACAAAACACACACCCAACAAACAACACATGCAAACACACACACAAAACACACACAGACCCAGCAGACACCAACCAAACCACCACGACCACCACCAGCACAGCCCATCACGATCAAGCCACGCGCACCCACGCTGCCGCCATCTTGGACAGCAGCTGACACTCCGACGAGCCCACCAGATACAACCGACGCCACACACAACCACGCAGCGGAGCTTCAACCTACACAGCAGACCAACAAATCCCGTGGGCCGACGCCATCAGCAACCGCAACGCAGTACAAAACAACCTACATGCAACCAAAACAAAACGCGATCCCAAGGAAGCCTATGCCGAATATGCACATCAGAAAAACGACCACGACAATAACGACTGCACCTCACCCGAGACCCTACAAGCCACCACCAGCACACCTGGTCGCACTAGCCAAACAGACTGCACAACAGGCACCGAACACGCCCAATACCAACAACACAACAGCATCGCCAAAGACGCCCCCACCCACATTCACCACAATGATCACATGGTCACCATCACATATCTTCATACGGGGGCACCCACCACCGCCTGCACCGACTGTACCTAATACATGCCCACCAGACGAGGATATTAACTCCCAGTGGATACAAGCTACTCCATGGCGACAGCTAGCACTGCAAACACTGGCGACGCGACACACCTACTTCCCGACGATCGCCGCACAAGCTATCGCAACACACGACGAAACAGCACGACGAGGGGAACAACATATACACACCTTCAACCGACGCATCATATTCATCAGCGAGGTTGGAGACCCCACGTTCTAGGAATCCATCGACAGGCTGCGCACATGCCATGTCCGCTACGAGATCTACCTCAACAGCGTAAACGAACACACACTTGGAGCGCCATTCAGGGAGCCGCAACCTAAGCACATACGATACACAAGGCCACTCCCATGCCCAAGCCAACAACCATTACGACGAGTCAATTTCCTTAGACATGTCAACCGACCTCTACCAATCCAGAATGTACTGCAGCCTACAGCAACATCCACAACCAATACTCCATGTGGGCCAATTACCGCAAGACCCCTACTGACTAGGTAGCACGGACATGCCAGCAATCATACCGTCTATACAGAACGCTGACGTGCAATACACCTGTCCGCCTTTTCCCGCGCGGCTCTTTGACGTGCTGGTGGTATCATATGTCATGCTGGGTTGGGGCTACCCTACAAAACCCTGGGTACCAGCCCTAGGATTGCACATTTTTGTCGCGCACTTTACACGTTCTCTCTACACCTCACCACTCTATCCTTTTGTGCAAGTCGTTACACTTTGGAAGCTGCCTGTACAATACTCCTCCTCTTATGCTACCCTGGATCCTTTGCTACCCTGGATTATGATACAGGCTGCTTTCATCAACACCCCCAGTGACACCACCATCACATTCAACTACGATGGTGGCTGGGTGGCAATACGGGTGATGCGTCCTCTGCAGGTTTGGGGTTGCCCTACAAAACGCGACCCTAGAACCGCACATTACTGTACGTAAGATTGTTCAGCACCTCTCATAATGTTGAACTGTGTCTTATTACTTGCGTGGCCAGCTGACAATACATGCGCCAGCCACTCATACATGCTTCTTCTTTTCAGACTCAATCAATTTCGCGCATTTCACACGTTCTCAATTCACCTCACTACTCGATCCGTTCGTGCAAACCAGGCACACGCACGTTTCGAAGCAGCCTATACACTATTCTTCCTCTTTTGCTACCCTGGCTTCTGATACAGGCTGCTTCCATCAACGAACCCCCAGAGACAGCATCATCACATTCAGCTATGGTGGTGACTGGGTGGCAGCGCCCTCTGCAGGTTTGGGGTTGCCCTACACAACCCTGGGTAGAGGCCCTAGGATCGCACATGCTTTTACGTAACGTATGAGCGTGGCTACTTATGTGGAAGGTACTACTGACCGTCACTTGCAACACTTTAAGCCAAGCAGCCCGTGCGGTTGCCATACCGTGGCCAGCCAGCAAGACATGTGCTGGTCACTCACATACGCTTCGCTGTTTCACACATGCAGCCTGGGACACAGTCACGCAGCAACACTTTGGCGACACCTACTTTCTCGGTGCACATCATTGCAATACTTTTAAGACAGGCAGTCCGAAGTTGCCACAGTGTGGCCAGCCAGCAAGACATTTGCCAGCCATTCACACACGCTCCTCTGTTTCAGGCTCAGTTAAGCTTCAAATTCGTACATGCAGCCTCGGACACCGCCAGGCAGCAGCAATTGCTCGCGTACTTGACTATACGACTGAGGGTGTGGGGAGGAGGATCTTGGGAGGAGGTGCGGGGATTGGGGATTGTGGGTGCTACGAAGCGTCACTGCAACATCTCACATGCAGCCTCGGACACAACCAGGCAGCAGCACTTTGGAGGTTTACTACTGCGCAGCAGTAACTCATCAATTCCCACTGAATTTTCAATGGCCCCCACGTGAACAATCTGCCCACGTAAGGACGTCACATCGGGGGGTGGTGTGGGTGGAAGTGCACGATGGGTGGGTTGGGTGGACATGCTTAAGTACGTCACTTCATTTACTTGCTGCTCGGCGTAGCTCCTTGTACTCTTTTCTTTTTTCTCTTGATTTTGTTTCCAACAGAAGAGGCACTGCCTTTGAATACATCGGGGGATTACGCTTTACCACATGGGGTGCTTGGCGACTAAGGTTAGTGCCTACCTCGAAGACCTGGCGGGCGCCTACTCTTCACACTACGCTTTGCTTCGTCTCTTTTTCCCTACCTAGGCTCTGCCTAGAAGGGTTCTTACTCGGTTTGCTTAAAGGCCCGGGCAGTGGTCCTCGCCCTGGGCGGTTCCCCCAGGATCCGCCCCGCGGTCCCCCCAGTAACGCTCCCTTAGCTTAGCGTTGCTTAACTCATCTTAGCTTAGCCTAGCT
>CAUYUJ010019884.1:120331-125331 GCA_963575745.1 Prorocentrum cordatum | reverse complement strand
TCCTCCTCCTCCCCCTCTCTCTCCCGCCCCGAGCTTCTACCCGCCACCCCGCAGATCTCGCCGAGGAAGTTGTACCCGTGGTACAGCCGCCGGATGTCACCTGGGGCCAAGTGGCACGCCGAGTACGGCGAGCGAAACAAATTCGGGGAACAGGAAAACCCATACGTCGTTCATTCCTAACCGTGCTCATGTTTTTTTGCCGTTGCAAAGCTTCGCGGCGCAACGGCTGCTCGCGAGCTGTGCTGCAGGCAACCACTAGGCCGCCCCGAAAAAGGCGCGGACCTCCCAGTCTGAGAGCCGCACTGCTGCCTCCCTCGGCCACGCGCACGCCCACCTTCGTGGGGTGCCAACCACCGAGCAACTTCGCCTTCGTGCAGGTGACCTGCCTCGAGGCCGCCCGACCTTGGCAGCGGCCACCTAGGGGCCGAAAAACACGCCCCGAGCACCGTACCCCGCATCGGCTACAAAATGTGTACGGCCCCGCGCGGTACAGCTGGTGCCCCTGCGCTGGGTCTAGGGCCCTGCTGGCCACGCACCCACTAGCTCTGGCTGGCCCCGAGCTTGGCCCCACAGGAGGAGGTGGGGGAGCAGCAGGAGGGGCAGGCACACCAGGCTCGAGCGGCTGGGGGCTAGGCGTCGCGGCGCCTCGGCCACGGCTGCGACTCCTATGCACAGAGCCACCCTCATTGATCACTCGCTGCCGCACTCCGAGGCACCGCTGGCGCTTGTACTGCGCCGCTCTGGCCCCCAGCACCTTGGAGCGCGCGCCGCAGTCCAGGCACCTGTGCCAATGGTCTTCCGTGACGAAGTTGTGCCTCCTGTACGTCGGGCTCCGCGGCCGTCCTCGAGCCACAGGGCCATCAGGCGCGCCCGATCCTGCAGCATCACCGCGGCCGCGGCTGCAGCTGCTGGCTGGGTCGCTACCCTCGCAGCCTCCTCGGCTGCAGCCGCCACCTCCTCAGGCGATGCGCCTGCTGCCGCTGCCGCTGCCGCCGCCGCAGCTGTCGCCCATGTGGCCGTGGCCTGCCCTGCCGAGGTCATGACAGGCCTCGCCTCGTTGGCCTCGGGCTGCCATAGCTGGGCCTCTCGTCGGCGCTGTGCCCGTGCCTCCTCTTTGGTGGGCATCGCGACGTCTCCGAAGTCGCCGACCTCCACTGCCATGTCTGCCACGAAAGCCAGCGCCTGCTGTACCGTCTTCCAGCGGTCCTGCCAGACGTCGATTTGCCACTGCGGCGGCATTGCCAGCTGCGCACCTTTGACCGCCAATTCATCGGCGATCTTGTTGCCGTGCACATGGAACGCGTTCGCGTTCTGCCCTCTGCCATGCGACCGTACATGCGCCACCGTGAGGCCATCCATGTTCGGGAAGGTCTCGTCCACAACGTTCCAGATGCGCATCCAGATGTCGCAGTTGCTCCTCTGCGGCGCCGTGCACCACTGTCGGCCCCTCCTCATGCCTCTCACCGCCATCTCGTAATCGGTGACCAGCATGGTGGGGGCCGTGGCCCTGCGCAGGGCGTGCCAGATGGCCTGGAGCTCAGCCCGCCCCACCGACAGATCAGCTCGTACTCCTGGCAAGCTACCGTATGCTCCACCAAGCGCCGTGTACTGGCCTTCGCCCGCTGGCTCCTCGAACCACATGTATCCCCAGCCGTAGCCCTTGAGCGTGTTGGCGCCTTTGCCCGGACCGTCAGTGAAGCAGACCCCGAGATGAAGGGCATGACGTCGTCCTCGCTGACGTCATCGCCCTCTGCGTTGACCGAATGGCACTGCTCGATCTGGGTGTCGCCCTCTACATCGTGGATGGGGTGCGCCACCAGGCCGCAGTTGAGCTGCAAGCTCTCGCCTGAGCCCGCCATGCGCTGCACGATGCCCGCATGCTTGTCTGCGAGCTTGGCCCTGCTCTCCTCGTGGGCCTCGCAACGCCCGAAGCGGTGCCTCTGAGTGCCTAGCGCGCGCATGCGCTGCTGGCACATGCCGTCTGCTACCGTGCCACGCTGCTGGAGCTTGGCCTGCGTGCAATAGTTCTGCCCCACGTAGGCCTTGATGGCGCCTTGATGGGCAGCCCACCTGCGCTTCTTGAGCAGCGCCCTCACTGGCTCCAAGAACGGCATCGGTACCTCCTCGGCGATGCCCTTCTCTGTGGCCCACTTGGTGAGGACCTGCCGCTCGATGGCCCTCTCCAGCTTGTACCTGGCCGTCTTAGGCGCCACCGTGTGCAATGACACCTGGTCGCCCGCTGGTGTGAGCAGCGTCCGCGGCGCTGGCCATGACCAGCCGAGGTCTCGCAGGGTCCTCAAGACTGCCTCTGCAGGTCCTCTGACTGCCGACCATGCTACCGTGCCTGTCGCGGCCAGCCGCGCTGACGCCTTCCTCCATGCCGCGGCCATAGCCTCCTCGTCCATGGCCCGACTCCATACCACCTCTGCCCACTTCACCACGGGGCGAATGGTGAGGCTCAAAGGTGGACCAGCTTCCTCGAGCCACAGGCGCAAGGTGCGATCCTTGCCCATGGCCTCGCCACTCAGTGCCATCGGCATGTTGATGCGAGCGCTCTCGATGAGCTTCGGCGGCGCTCCAATACAGGCCACCCCATAGCGTATGGGCGGCAAGAATCCAAGCTTGGCTACCCTAGCCGTGCCAAGGCTGGCGCCCTGCTTCTTAAGGATATTCAGCTTGGTGCCCCTCGTGACCATGACCTCTACGCGCTCCTTCTGCTTGGGCCGCCGCTGTGCACCAACGCCGCCCGTGAAGTCCACGCCCAGCTGCACGCCCTCATCTTGTATCTCCAGGCCCCAGTCCTTCGCCCAAAGCTTGAACTTGGCCTTGGCCTGCTTGTCTGCCGTGTAGACATAGCTCTTGCCCTTCTTTGTGGCGCCGTTCTTGTGCGTGGTGAGCGACGGAGGGAGGCCTTCTGCCCCGGCTGCCTGAATGTATGCCATCGCCGACTCCTTCGCCTCATGCACCGCCGCCTCTCGCTCACCCTGCAGGTGGAGCGTGGTGTCGTCGACGCAGAGCTTGACGTACCTCTTGGCCCCCTCCAGGCACGGCCTGGCGTTGACCATGTCTAGCAGGATGATGGTGAAGCACTTGAGCGCCCATGTGCCACCGCGACTGCCTGCAGCCGCTGCCGACCACGTTCGCATCCGTGTAGAAGCCGCCATGCCATCCAGCGTGACGACCCTCTCCATAGTGAAGATCGAAATCATGAAGTGGAGCACCTGCTCTGGCATCCCCAGCTTGCGCCCGTGCTCCCACAGGCGCCTCTTGGTGACGTGCTCGAACGCCTTGGACAAGTCCTTCACCACAGCTGCGTTGATGTGGTCCTCTGGGCAGCTCTCGTCCCTGAGCATGAGGTCCCACATCGCGTCCTCTGCACCTTTGCCTCTGCTAGCCCAGTCATGGGGCCGTGCAACCATCTCTTCCCATTTGCGATACTCATCAGCCATCAACGTTTCCACCACTCTGACCAGGGAGCATAAGAGGGCCAGCGGGCGACGCCCATCCTCGCGCGGCTTCGGCGCCGGGAAGTAGGCCAGCAGCTCTACCTGGGTGGGCCAATGAACGTGGCGGAGTATGTACTCTGCGAGGTCGACCAGCGCCTGGATGCCTTCCGACGATAGCCACGTCCACCATCTCGGGTGCCACCAGTCAGGGCCTATGCCAGTGCTTGTCTTGAACAGCCTGGCCGCCTCCCTGAACCGATCGGCCGATACTCTGACGAGTGGTGCAGGGTAGACTCGTCCTTCCCAAGGTCGGTCATGCTCTCCTCTGCTGTCGGCCCCGTGCGATGCCCAGAGCTGGTACCGCTGGTGAGCATGCCCATCCACCAGCGTCTGCCCGTCGAGCAACTCAATTTCGTCCTTCTTGTATTTCGCGATGGGCGCGGGGGGTCGCTCGGCATGGCGCCATCGTGCCATGCGGTGCAAGGAACCTGATGCGCCCTTGCTGCCATCCATGAGGCGACCCCTCCACGCTTTGGCCCTCTCCCGAGCCACCGTGCTTACTATCTTGTTGGCCTGCCTGAGGGGCCATCGTCGTATCTCCATGATTGCGGTGAGCCGCTCCTCCGCGCCATCCTCGTGCAGCCTCCAGTGCTCGATATCGAAGAGGCGGTGGTCCAGCCACTGTCCCGTGTCCCCGAGCTGCCGTAGGCGGTGTCGCCCTCGGTGCACCGCCTTGCTGAGGCACTCGCGTAGCCATGCCACCCGTACTTGGTCTGGGCGTTTCGCCCTGGTTGCTTGAGCCACGAGTATGCGGCTGCCAATCCTGTTGGCCGCCCAGCGCCAAGCCGTGGCCTCCGCCGTTTGCCCTGCGCCATCCCTCGCCTTGGGGCCCAGGAGCGGCGTGAGCACTGTCTTCGGCGCATCGCCTCGGCCGCGGTACCTTGGGCGCTCCTCCTCTGGGATCTGGCATATGCCCATGAGCTCCTCCTCTGCCGTGCGCGAGACCTGGCGCCAGTAGTTGTCCAGGTCCTCCTGGTCAAGTCTGCCCGTGTGGTTGATCGGCCACGACGGCCGCTGCTGTGGCTGCGGCGCACGCCCGACTGGCAGCGCCTTGGGGAAGGCCAGCGGCTTGATGAAGCGCAGCACCTTGGCCTCCCTGGGCTGCTTCTGGCAGCGCATCCGCACTGGCCAGTGTGGGGAGACCTCACTGTCCTCTACCCTCTTTGCCTGGCTGAGGGCAGGGCTGAGGCCCTTGGCGACCGCGAAGTAGTCGATCTCCCGTCCTCCTCCGATGCTGTCGCATGTAACCTTACCCGTAGTGTGGAGCACTCCTCCCACATCTTGGAGCCAGCCCGACTCGTGCAAGGTGTGGGGTTCCATTTTCGCGTCCATGCCAAGAATCCAGGGGACTGCACGCATCTCTGTGAGCTCGCCGATGCGGTCCAGGATCTGCAGGTTGCGTTCAGACAGCCCTTCGCCTGTTCACATATATGCCGAGAGCAGCAGCGCACCTCCTGTACCCCACAACGGGCATCGGGCCGCACATATGCGCCC
>CAUYUJ010019884.1:85331-110331 GCA_963575745.1 Prorocentrum cordatum | reverse complement strand
GCTCAAAGAAACGCGGCTCGAGCTGAGCAGCCAGCCAGACTGAAGTGCCAGGAGGAGTGCGCCGCCAGCCCACGCGAACCATACTGACCATCGACTTGATCAGCGTCTTGGTGGCGCCCACGATCTGGATGCCATACTGCATGGCAGGGGCAATGCATGGCTGCGCCACCGCTCGCCCGATCTTGGCCAGTAGATTGAGCCTCCTGATGCGCGGGAGCCTCTTCTTCATCTTGCGCACCCTCTTGCGAATCGTTTCGAAGCTCAGCCTGTGCCCTCCTTTAGCTTCCATGCCGAGCACCTCCAGGGTTTTGTAAGGCCGAAATCCGTGACGATGGACCTGCTGGGTGACCTGCTGCGCAATATCAAAACCTGAAGCCAACACTTCGCCTTGTCCTGGGCAATTGGAAGGTCAAGAGCCTTGAGAACTGCAGCGAGCCGCTGCAATATACGCACCGTCTGGTAGACAATGTCCTGCGACGTGGCAACCACCTGGATCGTGATGTCGTCTGCGTAGATGTCCAATGAGTGGTGCACCTCGTCGGTGTTGGCGAGTGATTTCTCGAAGATGTCGAAAGGCAGCGTCATGACCAGCTGCAGCAGGAACATATCAATCGAACAGCCTGGGAGTACTCCCCTGCTCACCTGGCACGAGTAGGAAAAGGAGGTGGTCCACTTGGTTCCCCTCGGGGCGTAATACATCGCCAGGCATAGCTGCAGGATCTGTGCTGGGAACCCGTAATGTGCGGCAGCCTGCAGGACTCGACGCCAGCAGACTCTGCCGAAGCACTTGCTGATGTCCACGAGTGTGGTGGTGGTGGCCCTCCGCCTGTCATGGGCGTAGGCCTCAGCGTAAATCGTGGTGCGCGCACCCACATCTAGTGTACATTTGTGGGTGCCCAGCGCGAAATAGGGCCGAGTATTCTGTGAGATCCAAATCCGAACTTGCGCAAGCCTGGGCTTCGTGTAGATACGATACGTCGCAGGAAGGAGAGCTATTGGCCGAAACCCTCCTTGCGGCTTGGCCAGGAGCATGATGTGCACGTTGAGCATGACCGTCGGCCATCGCATCCATGCTTCCGCAGCCCAGTATATATAAATCAGCATGGCTAGGGCTGCGTCCGACACCAGAGAGAGGGCTCGAGGTGGAAGTGCATCAGCTCCAAGACCAGTGCGCCACCTGAATGTAGCTGCTGCCCTTCTCGTCTGTGCGATCGTCGGTACGCGCAGGGCCGCAGGGGGAAGGGGGCGAATCGCTGCCGCGAGGCCAAGATCTTCATGATCAGCGAGTGGTCGCGGGAGGTCTGCATCATCTCGTCGCTCGCCCTTCCAGATCTTCCTCCAACTGTCCATCTGGCTGTCTGCGATCGCCTGCGGGTGCGACGTCGTGGTCTTCCCCTGCTTGATCTGCGCGTGAGCCCTCGTGATCGAGTAAACTTGTGCGGGGCCCGTGACCATCGCATCTCGTGCCCAAGACTTGAACTTGCGAACTCGATGCCAGCCTTCTTGCCTGTCGAGCTGGTCAACGCGCGCCATGGTGATATTGGCGGCGGCCTGGAGGCACAAGAGGCACTGCAGGGGAGTCTGCTTGCAGGCAAGGTGGATGATGTCCCAGGCGCTGTCGAAGTATTGCTTGCCCTCGGCCGTGTGGGCGTCCTGCCTATGTCCTGGGCGAAGCAGTCTGGCGAGATGAGTCCAGCGTGGTCGGCGTCGAGGTGGTGGCACAGGACGGGCCGATATATTGCACGCATTCTTCGCCAGATCTTTCTGTCCTCCGAACTGCTCCTGAGAGCCTCTGGACGCCGAGAATTCACCACCCCCTGTTAGACCATTTGGTGGCATCGAGACCAGGCCAGTGCCAGAAGGTTGAGACGGCCTGGGATCCTGGGAGACCTTCTGGCGCACTCTCCTGGCAAAGGGGGCGGCGTCACCAGAGGATGGCGATGCCTGTATCCTATGAGAGAGAGACTCCCCCTCGTAGGTGCTCTGCTGGTCGTCGTAGTAGCGGAGGAGGTCTGGCATCGGCCTGTCGCCCAGGATCCTCCTCATGTCGTTCCTGATCGCCTCATGCTCCTCCCAATGCTGACTGATGGCGCGTCTCCCAAGTGGTATGTCATGTATGGCCAGTCAGTCCAGGTAGGATATGATGGCAGCGCGGTTCTCAGAGGAACGGCCCCAGGCGTCGTTGCAGATGTCATCTGCGAGCTCGCGAAGAGAGTTAAACTTGCCATCCGCGAGGACTGCTGCTACCCATGCAACGTGTTGAGGTAGCCTCAAGCACTCCATCACGTAGGGGACGCACCATCCTCGCCATGCACGCCCTCCCGATTCAGCGTCCGACAGGTCAGGCATCCATCGGGTAGCACCAGCTGCGACCGCCTCCCTGAACTCCTCCTCTGGGCCATCATGATCCACGTCGTCAGGAGGAGGGGGTCGTCCCATATCTCCAGGGGCGGCGAGGCGCCTCCAGCTCCCCAGATCCACCTGTGGGAGCAGGTGAAGGCTGAGGGTCTGGGCGTAGACCGTCATCTGGGCTCGTGTGCGTCGTAGTATTTGGGCTGGGGTGTGCACTCGCCAGTTGCTGCAGCGAGGTGACGCCAAAGTCGAAGAGAAAGTCGGCAACGAGATCTAGCACCGCCTGGCCCGCTGCGCGAAGATATCGAGCCTCGCTGCCTCCAGCAGGATGAGGACCAGTCTTGGGACCTCCAATCGGGCGCCAGGTATACTTGGCCCCATCTGCACGGCCACGGTAAGAATCAGGATCGTCAACCTGGTAGATGCCGATGAGCTCGCTCTCGACGTGAGAAATGAACTGGCCGTGCAGGGCATCCATGCGGCCGATCGCTTCCTCCTTGGAAGCGGGTGGGCCTCGCTGCGCGTCCCTGTCCACAATGTCCAGGTAGTCTGGTGTGGGGATCGGACCATGTAATAGGGGATGGCAGCCCTCCGTGGCAGGAGGCCCTTTGGGCAGCGCCCTGGGAGCTCTGATGCTGAGGATCTGCATGGTCTTCGGCCTGGCCTTGATGTAGGTGATGACGGGCTTGTGAGGTCGAGCTGGCCACGTCAACATCGTGGTCGGCGATCGGCATGCCGTCTCAAGGCCAGGGGACGTGATGAAGTAGTCGATGTTATTGTATTCGCCCTTCGGTGTGCGACAGGTGCCCTCCTCCTTGGTGTATAGGAGAGCGGCAGGTAGCATTTCGGACAGCCCCATCTGCAGGTTGTCCTGGGGGCTGATGTTCCAGTCGCCTGCGATGATGAAGGGCTTGTTCATGTATCTGAGAAACCGAGACAAGTTCAAGTAGCGGTCGTAGTTGGCTGGAAGGTAGTTGGTCGTGTGCGCGCACTCCATGTATACAGATCCCACCAGCAGCCCTCCAGTAAGTCCCACATCAACGTGTATGACCACTGCCCAGGCTGGTGTGATGTCATGGGTAGCTTTGCCATCGGGTCCCTCGACGACGGTGGCTGGTAAGTGGGAACGCACAAAGACCCCTGTGCCTGCACTGGGCAAGCCTGTAGGTAATCTGCGGCAGGGCGTGACGAAGGCCTGCCAGCCGTTGCGTCGAGCCCAAGACTGTGCCTGCGCCAGACGCCCCCCATCAAGTCGCAACTCCTGGGCGCACACAATATTGACCCCTGTCGTACCCTCCGCCAAAAAGGTCCTGCAGGTATCCCAACAAGAACCGTTGAAGGTAGCAGCTGCAATATCTTTGCGCTTGGAGCCTCGTGGGGCCCTCCTAGCTGTCGTCGCCCGCGTTCTCCCATGCTGCACGTTCGACGGGCATCTGATCGTCATGTCCTGCTGGCTGAGCTGGAGGGCGAAAAGCGGCTGACTGCAGAGGTGGCGCAGCTGATGCCCGCGGTGGCGAAACTCCTGTCGCCAAGGAGCCGGTGTTGGGGACCTGCTGCTCGATGGTGGTGAGGAGCTGGGCACCGTCCATGTTCGACGTGCCTGCGCGCGCCGACAGGAGGACAGCCTGAAGCTGCTGGATGGCGACCGAGACGTTAGCCATCGCAGGGGCCCGCTCAGCGGCCACGGCCGCCACTGCTGACTGGGCGTGGGCGACCTCCGCGCTGAGGCTGGTCGTCTCTGCCTCGAGCCTGTTGAGCTGCTGCTGAGCGTCGGCGAGCTCCTTGGACAGCTGCTCGACCTGTGCGGCCTTGGCGGCGCGCTCAGAGTCCTTGGCGGTCCATCTGTCTTTGGCGCTCTTGAGCAGGTCTGATGGGGTCCATCTGAGCACACAATAGGGACTCCTCCTTGTCGTGGGCGGCCTTGGCGGCGATGACCAGGTCATGCTCGTCACCGTAGATCCGTCGTAAGGCCAACCATGCACGTTTGGACTTCGCTGCTGATGACTGCTGTGGCGCTGCATCGCCAGCAGCCTGAGGAGCAGCAGGAGCATGATCAGCGCGGTCGCGCCAGGGCGCCTCGGCGCCGCGCGAAGGAGGTCTCCTGCTGCGGCTGGGCGCTCGCTGGGGGGCGGTCGTGGGCCTGCCGTCCCTGTCCCTGCCGCACGCCCAGCACGTCGTCCTGCTCGAGTAGTTGTTGCGGAACCCGCAGGCCTTGGACGCTTTGCACGGCCATACCTCGCCATGCATCTGCACGTGCTGCGACTCCTCGGGCGGGGCGCTGCCGTGGTGCGCCTGCAGGAGCCTCCTGGCGGCAGCCTCTCGCAGCGTCTGCCGCGCGCTGGCGCGGCGTCTGCGCAGGCGGCGATGCCAGGCTGGCGACGGAGCGCGCCCGCTGGGGCCGCTCGCCGCCACAGCTGCGCCTGCGCCCGCCGTCGGGCTGCAGGCTGGGGCCAGATGGATGCGCCCGCCGCGCGCCCCCGCGCGCGTGGGCCCAAATGGCAGCCTGGAGGAGGAGGAGGAGGAGGAGCAGGGAGATGAGCAGGAGGATGAGGAGGAGAATGAGGATGAGGAGGAGGAGGAGGAGGACGAGGAGGAGGAGGACAGGGAGAGGATGATGAGGAAGAGGATGAGAAGGAGGAGGAGGGGAATGTGGAGCATGCCCAGAACGGAGGAGGATGAGAAGGAGGAGGACGAGGAAGGGAAGGAGGAGGAGGAGGATGAGGAAGAGGAGGAGGAGGAGGAGGAGGAGGAGGAGGAGGAGGAGGAGAGGAGGGAGGAGGAGGCGGATGAGGAGGAGGATGATGAGGAAACAGGAGGATGAGAGGAGGAGGAGGAAGATGAGGAGGAGGAGGAAGACGAGCAGGAGGAGGAGGAGGATGAGAAGGGGGAGGAGGAGGAGGGGGAGGAGGAGGAGGAGGAGGAGGAGGAGGAGGAGGAGGAGGAGGAGGGGAGGAGGAGGAGGAGGAGGACATTGAGGATGAGGAGGAGGAGGACGAGAAGGATGATGATGCTGCTGCTGCTGATGATGATGATGATGATGCTGCTGCTGCTGATGATGAGGCTGATGCTGATTATGAGGAGGACGAGACTGATGATGATGGCGAGGAGGAGGAGGAGGAGGGAGGACGAGGAGGATGGGATGAGGAGGAGGAGGAGGAGGAGGAGGAGAAGGAGGAGCAGGACGAGCAGGGAAAAGGAGGAAAAGGAGGATGATAAGGAGGAAGAGGAGGCGGAGGAGAGGAGGAGAAGAAGGAGGAGGAGATGATGAGGAGGAGGCGGAGGAGCAAGTGGAGCGTGTCCAGAACAGAGGAGGATGATGAGGAAGCGAAAAAAAATTGAGGAGGACAATAAGGAGGAGGAGAGGAGGACGAGGAGGAGGAGGGGGAGGAGGAGGAGGAGAAGATGAGGGTAGGAGGAGGAGGAGGACGAGGATAAGGAACATGAGGAGGATGACGAGGAAAACGAGGAGGACAATGAGGATGAGGAAGATGAGGAGGAGGGGGAGGAATAAGTAAAAGAGGAGGAGGAGGAGGAGACGGATGATGTTGTTGATGATGATGATGCTGATGATGCTGCTGATGATGAGGAGGTTGAGAAGGAGGAGAAAGAGGAGGATGAGGAGGAAGACAGGAGGAGGAGGAGGACGAGGAGGAGGAGGAGGAGGAGGAGGAGGAGGAGGAGGAGGAGGAGCAGGAGGAGCAGGCGGGGGAGAAGGAGCAGGAGCAGGAGCAGGAGCAGGAGCAGGAGCAGGAGCAGGAGGAGGAGCAGGAGAGCAGGAGGAGGAGGAGGAGGAGGAGGAGGAGAGAGGAGAGGAAGAGGAGGAGCGAATAACAGGAGCAGGAGAGGAGGAGGAGGAGGAGGGGAGGAGGAGAGGAGGAGGAGGAGGAGGAGGAGGAGACGGAGGATGAGCAGGATGAGGCGGATGAGAAGGAGGAGCAGGAGGAGGAGAGGAGAGGAGGAGGAGGAGGAGGAGGAGGAGGAGGAGGAGGAGGAGGAGGAGGAGGAGCAGGACGAGCAGGAGCAGGAGGAGAAGGAGGAGGATGAGGAGGAGGAGGAGGAGGAGTATGAGGATGAGGAAGAGGATAATTAGGAGGAGGAGGAGAATCAGGAGGAGGAGAGGAGGAGGAGGAGGAGGAGGAGAAGGCGCAGGAGGAGGAGAAAGAGGAGGAGGAGGACGAGGAGGAGGAGGAGGAGGAGGAGGAGGAGGAGGAGGAGGAAGAGGAGGAGGACGGAGACGACGTCGGCGGCGTCGCCGTCTCGAGGAGCGACGCGGCGACCTCTCATTTCGGCGGGGTGCCGTCTCCGTCGCACAAGCAGGTCACAGAAGGCCCGCGGCGCCCGTTCGCGCGGTGCACGGGCGCCACGGGCCGTGGGCCGCGGTCGCGGCCGCCGCGCGTCAGACGCCTATTCGCCTCGCGGCCGCCCTCCTCTCAGCCGCCTGCCCCTCCCACCTTCTCCTCCTCCTCCTCCTCCCTCTCCTCCTCCTCCTCCTCCTCCTCCTCGAATGATGGGGGGAGGACGAGGAGGAAGGGGGCGGGAGGAGGGAGGAGCCCCTTTCTCTCTTCCTCCACCCTCCCTCCTTTGCTCCCGCCTCCCTCCTGCTCCCGCCCTCCCCCCATCCCTCCCTGCCCTCCCTCCTTTCTCTTCCATCTCTTCCTTCCCTCCCTCTCTCCCTCCACCCTCCGCCATTCGACCCTCCCCCGCCCCTCCCTCACTCCCTCCTTACCTCCGTCCGTCCCTCCCTCCCTCTTCCCCCGCCGTGCCGCGGAAGCGCAGTCGAGGGACATAATGGTTCACCTTCCTCCAAGCGGCTTGAGCGGCAGCGGGAGATGCGGGGATCTCCAGCCCCTCCAGACGCCGCCGAAAGCTGCGCATCCCCAGCAAAGCGCAGACTCCACCATCCCGTTGATGGAGCTCGCCTGAGATTTCCGCTGGCATTCGTTCGTGATAGGCCTGACCACCTGCATCGTCCCCCTAGACGGCGGAATGACCACCCTCGCAGCAAGCATCCCTGCACGCCGAGCCCTGCAGCCAACGCGCCCGAGTAAAGAATCGAGGAGGGCAACACTGTTCCGCAAAGCCCGGGAACGGGTCGTAAACGCCAGTCATGGGGGTCGGGGTGTTCCTTCCTCCCTCGACTCCCGGACCCCCGACGTCGTGCCCGTCTTCAGTGTGCGAGGCATCCTGGGCCGCCGACCCCCGCGCTCGTCCCGATCTCGCATCGCGAGCTGGCTCCACGTGGGTTTCCTGGTGCCCGAGACGGGCCCCCGGAGGCCCGAGCCTGGGAGGCGTGCGGCTTGACACCGCCACCAGGATCGGGGGGTCACACCAGTCGACGCGCAGCTAAATTCGGCAGTAAGGGCGCGAGGTCAGGATGCAATGCCATTGGATCTTCCAGATTGGCCGGCCTGGGATGTCGAAACTGGCCAAGGATTGGCCGAGGAGGCAAGGATGCAAGGGTGCCCTTGCGGAAGTACCGCGTCCTTAACATGGATTTTGACTGTAGGCTGGCCTACGAGTCTTGCCTTGCTGGTTCAATTTCAAGCCCTTTGCGTGGCGTAAGTGTTCGCCATCGCTCCGCAGACACGGTGGAGTGTCCTCAGGAATCTCGGAGTTCCCTGCATGGAGGAATGCAGGTGCTCTGAAAGGGTCTCAGACTAAGGACTCCATGATTTCTTGTGCGATTCTTGATGCTCCTGGGGTTTGTCGCATGACTTTTCTGGATGCCTCGGGAGCGTGGTCGGGGTGAATGCTTCGTACAAGTCCCAAGATGGCCCCAAGGGGCCTTGCACCGTCTTGGAGGCCATGGAGGCCAACCCAGGAACCCCAAAGCATTGAACAGCGAAGGCGTCTCTACGATTTTCGCATGCTCGCTCGTTCGGTCTTCAGAGCGTCCCAGACTGCTCAAGAGGCCCCTAGATAGCCCCCCAAAGGGGCCCAAGACGCCCCCCCTGAAGGTCCCAAGAGGGGGAACTCGAATTGACACCCAAAGAGGGCCCCCTAGACAGCCAGCAAGCTTCCATAGGCCTCCAAGGGGCTCCCCAAGAGGCATGCACTTGGCCTCCTGTCCACGACCCGGCACGTTGGTGGGATGGGCCGATGGCCACTAGATTGAGACCGGGGGTATTTCTCCCTGGGTGGGTGCGACCCCCCGATCCTGATGGTGGTGCCAACCTACTGGCCCCCGAGAACTCTGGAATACCTACTGTCCAGCACTTTCAAGATGAGGCCTGGGCTCCTTCCTCCAACAGGGGGCTCAAAATTAGGGCAGAGAAGATGGGCTCCGAAGATCGCACCGCATCGTCGATGCATCGGCGACTTCGGGGTGGAGAAAATCATGCTCCAGATCTCGCCGAGCGCAGATGCATCGGCGACACGGCGTGATACTCCGATCCCAACGGCTCCGCCCCATTTGAGCGGCCTAGGCGCACAGCAAAAGAGCTGCCGCCTGTTCCTCTCCATCTGCTTGCTTGCCGAGGTTCTGTTGGCTGGGCTCCCAGTCGGGCTATTGGCCGCCTCCTGCCGGGGGGATAGAGGCGCGGCGCCGAAACACCGTCGCCACAGGAGGGGTGAAGTATTGGCCGCGGCGCGGCCTGGAGAGAGGTGCTACGAAGCCCTGGAGAGATCTCCGCGTCTCCTTGCATGGACTCCTTGAACGCTTCTCATCGCAACGCTTCGTCGTGTGACACCCTCCTCCACCACCGCCACCACCACCACCACCGCCACCACCACCACCACCACCACCACCACCACCACCACCACCACCACCACCACCACCACCACCACCACCACCACCACCACCACCACCACCACCACCACCACCACCACCACCACCACCACCACCACCACCACACACCACCACCACCACACCACCACCACCACCCACCACCACCACCACCACCCACCCACCACACACCACCACCACCACCCACCACCACCACCACCACCACCACCACCACCACCACCACCACCACCACCACCACCACCACCACCACCACCACCACCACCACCACCACCACCCGCGAAACGCATCGTTTATAATCAAGGCCTGACTCACTAAATGAAGCCTTGCATTACGCGGGCGTGTGGGTAAGATTGCGCGCGTGGCAACCAAAGCAGAGACGCGCAACTAGAGTACAGACACAGTCTGGTCACAGGAGCCGGCGACAGGAGGGAAGGGGATGAATCATCACGGAGGTGCCCCGTCCTAAGCGGAACATTTCAGGGCGTCGCAATATGGTACTTCTCATTCGAGTCTGGCCCACGACCACTCTCGAGGCACCATCCTCGCGTTCGTGCGTGTATAAATCTAGAACCACGCGCGCGCTTCGCGCGCGCTTAGGCTCTAGCTGCTCGAGTGCTGACCACATTGAGAACAACAAGGCGGTCATGATTAATGATAAGGTCAACATTCTCTTTTTCCTCTTGCCTCTTCCTCATCCCTCCTCCTCCGCTCTCATCGACCGGCCGACTGGTGATCTGTTGCCAAGCTATGGGGCAGGAAACATGTAGCGCTACAGCGCCATGTTGCACTATGCTATGGAATACCATGATACACCATGCTACGCTACAAGCGCACTGGCACGTTGCAGTATGCAATGCCATTGCAACAACATGATATACTCTACAGTGCGCATTGCATGCCATGCCATGCTGTACTGTGAAATGCTATGATAATATACGGGATGATACGCTGAACCATACCATGCTATGTTTCCTATGAAGAGCGATGCTGCCGCGTTACATGGTATGCACAGGCACGGCATGCCGGACTATCAAATGCAATGCAATGCTATGCCATGTTTTGGAGGCAGTTTGGGAAGCCTCTTGAAGGCAGCTTTTTGGGCCTCGCTGGGACCTCGTGGAGCCTTTTGGGAGCCTCTGGGGGGCCTCTTGGGCTCTGTTGGGGGCCTCTTGGGGCCTCCTGGCGGCCTCTTGGGGCGGAAGGCTCGAATTGTCGGTTCGTGTTTCCCCCTCCTGGACCCCTCTTGAAGCCGTCTTTGGGCCCTCTTGGGCGATCTTGGGGGCCTCTTGGGCCGTCTTGGGGCGCTCCTGGGTCGTCTTAGGACTCTCTTGCGCCGTCGTGGCGCCCTCTTTGGGTGCCTCTTGGGCCGCCTTGAGCTGATTTCTGGGGCCTCGTGGGCTGTCTTGGACCGTCGGAAGCACGAAACAGCGAGAACACGAAAAACCTTCAACAACCCTAGAAATAACCTACTTGTTTCGCCTCCAGAATGCCTCGTGGGAGTCCTTTTGAAGGCACCTTGGCCGTCTTGAAGCCCTCTTCGGCTGTCTTCAAGCCATGTTGGACCAAGTTTGAAACACTCTTGTGCGGTCTTGGGCTCTCTTTTTTTCTCCCATTCCAGGGATCTGTTCAGTCCACTGAGGGGGCGCAACTGCCTCGACCTGCTCGGTGGTACGGCGCCAAGCTAACATTTTACAGTCAACAATCTGATTAAGAAACTTATCAATTAAGAAAGCTGGGCCAGCTTTTCAAAAGTTGCTTAAGGAAACGTAATGCAAACGCGGGGGCCAACAAGGAGTCCAGCACCTGAGCACGCTCGCTAAAGGTGCAGTGAGAGGCCTGCGTCGTGCTTTCAGCAATGACGGCTGTCGGCTCATTGAGCTCGCGCCGCTGAGGGACAGCCAAGTCTTGTCTCACGCTGGCGAGCCCTTGTCTCGAAGATCTGTATACCATATGCATAAACTTGCACGAGGGTCTTGCGCTCCAAGAGAGCCCAAGACCTTTAGCGGTCTCGGGCTCTGTTGGAGCACTCTTGGGCCATCTTGGCGCCCTCTTGGACGTCTCTCGGGCCCTCTCGTCGCCCCCTTTCCCTTCCTCTGACGCGCTCTGGCCCCCCCGCCGGGTCCAAAACGGCCGGAAGAGAAATCAGTGCACTTCGGCGCCCCCCGAACCCCCTCCCTTTTTCACAAAATTATAATATTCATACACGCGCAACTATATTTATATATACACATACATACATATATATATATATATATGTATCGAACCATCGCACGCGCTTCGCGCGCGCTTAGGTTCTGGCTCGTCGAGTGCTGACCGCATTGAGACAACACAGCGGAATGAGGTCAACATTCTCTGCTTCCTTCCGCCTCTTCCTCACTCCTCCTCCTCCGCTCTCATCGACGGGTGGACCGGTGATCTCTCGCCAAGCTATGGGACATGAAGCATGCAGCGCTACAGCGCCATGTTGCACTATGCTATGGAACGCCATGATACACCATGCTATACTATAAAACGCAATGTCACGATGTAGTATGCAGTGCAATAGCGTGATATACTCTACAGTGCGCGTTGCATGCCATGCCATGCTGCGAAATGCTGTGACAATATATGGGATGATACGCTGAACCATATCATGCCATGTTTCCTATAAAGAGCGATGCTACCGCGTTGCATGGCATGAAATCGTCATGGGACCTTCTTGGCATGTCTTCGGGGGCCTCTTAGAAAGAGTTTTGAAGCCTTTTGCGTGCTGGGTTGGGGCCCCTTGGAGCCTCTTCTGGGCTTCTTGGGGGCCTCTTGGGGCCTCGTGGGGGCCTCTTGGGGCCTCTTGGGGGCTTCCTGGGGGCCTCTTGGAGCCTCTTGTGGGCATCTTGGGGCGGAGAGCTTGATTTTTCAGTTCGCGTTCCCTCTCTTGGGCCCCTCTTGGGGCCTTCTTGGAACCGTCTTGCGCCGTCTTGGGGGGCTCTGGGGCCGTCTCGGGGCTCTCTGGGGTCGTCTTGGGGCCCTCTTGGGCCGTCTTGGAGCGGTTTTGGGACCCTCTTGGGCGGTGCTTTAGCGCCGGAAACACGAAACAGCGAGATTGCAACAAAACATTGACAAACAATAACCAAATGACAATTCATGATTTTGCCCTCTCGGGGCGCTCTTGGGCGGCACCTTAGATGCCTCTTGGGGCGTCTTGGGGGCCTCCGGGGCAGTTTAAATCGCACCGTGCGTCGCCAGAGACCCCTGGACGGCGTCCTGGGGGTGTCTCGAGACCGTCTGGGTCCGCCAGGATTGCTGCCTGAGGGCTCCCCAGGGCGATTGTAGGCCTCCAGAGGCGGGCCCGGGCCCCAGCACCCACGTTTGCGGTCGAGGTTCCGGCCCTCGGCCCCCGAGCCCGGTGCGCCATTATATACATACATACAAGACTGCAATGGCGCTTCGCGCCATGCACCTTGGTCCTTGAAATTTGGTATGCAGGCGGAGTGGCAGGAAAATCAAGCCGACAATTTAGCGGTAACTCCTGTTTGCCTTTTCCGGCATCGCCGCTATAATGATGTTTTTCGTTGTCCTTCCTCCATGCTTATTGTTCCTTAATTTTCGCCATACTCTGCGCATTCTCCCCATCCTCCTCAGCTCTTTTTTGCGGAGGCTCCTCCTTGGAGAGCCTCTAGGGGCCTCACAAAAGTTGTTTCGGGCTTTCTTGAGGCCTTCTGGAGACCTCCTGGGCGTGTTCTGGGGGCCTCCGGGGGCTTCCTCGGGCCACCCTGCCTCCAACCGCCGTCTCCCTGAACGACCGAATCACGATTTGGAATTCTTCGGAGGGTGTCTTTGGGCCATCTTGGGCCGCCATGGGGCTCTCTGAGCGCCATCTTGGACCCGTGTTGTGCCGTTTTGGGGTTCTCTTGGACTGCCTGGAAGCCCTTTCGGATGGTTGTGGGGCGATTTGGGAGCCTCCCAGGCGGCTTCGGACGCCCAGAAGACCGCCGTCTTGGAGCGTCGGGAAGCCGAAAAGAGGAGAACCTCCAAATTCACCAAAAACCAACAGAAAATCAATTACTTTTGCCTCGGAGGGCCTTCTTGGGAGTGCTCTTGGAGGCCTCTTTGGGGCCGTCCTGGAGGCCTCTTGGGCCATCTTTAGGTCACATCGGTCACTCTTGGAGCGCTCTTGTGCTGTCTTGGGGGTCTTTGGGACGTCTCCGATGACCCCCCTGATCGCCCTAAGTGTGCTGGGAAGGCTTGGCAAAACGCCTTGCGAGGCCCGGTGGCCGCTTCGAAGCCCGTTCGGAGGACCCCAAAGCCCCAAGTCCCGGGAGTCCGGTTTTTTTGGGGGGGGGATGGGTTTTCCCCCCGCCCGGGCTTATAAAAATATAGGAAGAGGCATCTATATATTTTATATATGTATATATATTTATATGTATATGCATATTCTATATATGTATATATACGCACACACACACATCTATATATACATATATGTATATATGTATATATACATATACATACACTAGAACCATCGCGCGTGCTTCGCGCGCGCTCAAGTTCTAGCTAGGCTTGATAGGATAACTAATGTAATATCATGTTGGTCGCTTCTTGCGTCCAGGGACTCCCTTGGAGGCCCTGCTCAAGCCTCGGAATCATATAGAAGGGGAAGTGCGGAAACGCAGAAATCATTCATTTCCTTGAGGTATTCAACGATTTGGGGCCCTCAATGGCTTCCTGGGTTCTTTTCTGGGAGGTGAGAGTGGTCTGAATTGCGGTCTGTTGTGCAAGAGTAGACCGGGGGCCAAATTTGGAAAAAAAAGGAATTGTGGGATTTCCATGCTTTTCCAGTTCCTCGGCGCTGTTCGGCGCTGTCTTTTGTTTGTGCCTCGCGGGTTTTGTTAGCCGGGCCCCTCAGGGGTGTGGGATCTTCCGGACCCCCTGGAGCTTCTGGAGGCCTCCTGGAGGCCTGGAGAGCCGGAAGGGTGTCTCGGGCTGCGCGGGAGCGTGTTGGGCCGTTCTTTACGTTCTGGGGCTCCTTGAGGTCGTCATGGGCTGTCCTTCGGCGTCGTGGGGTCTTCCCCCCGGGAAGCCAGGAGGCGCGATACCGGCCAGATGTCAGGGGATGTGTGGGACCCTCGAGTAGGAGTCCCACTTTGAAAAAAAAGGGAATTCTGGGAATTTCGATTAAAAAATATATCCTCGATCTTCGAGGGTTGGAAGCGGGAAAATGTGAGAAGGCGAAAAACGTTAGAAAAGCCATGGGAAATCAACGAGTTAACCCTCTTTGGGCTCTCTCGGGACGGCTCTCGCAGCTCTCTTGGGCTGTTCTTGGAGCCTCGTCGGGGTCTCGTTGGGGCCTCTCAGGGATCGGGGGTGTGTTGGGGGCCTCTGGGGGGTCCCGGAGGCCTCTCGGAGGTCTCTGAAGCCTCCTGCTCCCGCTCTTGGGCCCATCTTGGGCCTGTTCTGGGGTGGTCTGGGGATGTCCTGGGCGCCTCTTCGGCAATCTTGGAGCCTTCTTGGCCCGTTTTGTCCCTTTCTGAGGATCTCTTGGGTGGTCTTGGAAGCCTCTTCGGCGCTCTTGGACCATTGGAAGCTCGAAAACGCGAGAAGCCAAAAACATGGGAAAAAACAATGAACATCTACGATTTGGGCCTCTTCGGGCCGTCCCGTGACACCTATGAGACCTCTCTTGGGCTCTCTTGGAGGGCACCTGTGAGCCAAGAGAGCCGTCGGAAGGCTGACTTGGGCTGCTCGGGAGCGTATTGGACCATTCTTTCGAATTCTGAAGGCTTCTGGGAAGCGTCTTGGGCCCTCGTGGGACGCTGTGGAGGCTCCCCGGAAAGGCCGGGGGAGCGGTACCGGGAGCGTCCCCGAGATGTGGCGGGGAGTGACCTGGGGCCAGGGGGGCGGTATATATTTGCATTATACAGAACTGCGCGCGCGCTTCGCGCGCGCTTGGGTTCTAGCGCATGCCACGGCGTTGTGAGATGCGCGTGCTTTTCGGACAGGCTCATTCCATGCCTTGCCCTACCTCGTCCTCCAATGTTCCTTATACGTCCTTCCTCGTTAACCCTCCAGACTCTCTCGGTTGTCCTCGCTTTACGTTTCTCGTCTTGCTTGGGATTATGCGGGGGCTTCGAGCTGTTCAGGGCCGGCGTGGGAAGATATTCAATACGAAATGGGCTGGCTTGAAATGTACGGGTCTCTTGTGGATCTTCCTGTTGGGGCTGCCTTGAAGGCCTTGGGACCCGCTTGGGTCCCTCTTGGGCTCTTCTTCGAAGTTGTGGGGCCGTCTCGAGCCTCGGCGCCATGTGAAGCTCTCCCGAAGCCATCCGAAGGAGACGAGCGTGAGATTTACTGAACATGGAACAACCTGAATGGCTTTTGCGTTTGTGGCTCTCTGGGGTCATTTGGGAGGGCCTTTGGGAGTTCCACTGGGGCATCTTGTGGCCCCTGGGGGCCGCCTTGAAACATCTTGGAGCGTCTTGGACCACTAAGGGGCCATCTTGGCGGCCAGCGGGCGTCGCTTGCTCTGAGTAGAAAGTGCCTGGGATGCAGCGGCCAGCGCTGTACATGAGCAGCTACCTTGGGCTGCAGCTCGCTGGACTCTGCTGCGTGAAAGGCGCTGCTACCCTGGGTTGCAGCGCAATGCAATTAAATACCCTGGCATTACCTATCCCACACGGCACTTGAACGAGAGATGGACATGCTTGGTTTGCGCATGAATTTCTGTCCTGAGTCCTGAATGGATGACCATCGAACCCGAATGCAAAATTCCCAGATTCCTTGGGGCCTTCGAAAACTCCGCGAAACCGTTAAGAAGCCGGGAGGCGCGGTACCTGCCAGATGTCAGGGGATGTGTAGGACCCCCGAATAGGAGTCCCACTTTGATGAAAAAACAAATTCTGGGAATTCCCTTTTCCCAAATCCTCAATCTTTGAGGATTGGAAACGGGAAAACGTGGGAAGGCGAAACACATAAGGAAAAAGCACGGGGAATTAACGATTTTGCCCTGTTTGGGCTCTCTCGGGACGGCTCTCGCAGCTCTCTCGGGCTGTTCTTGGAGCCTCGTCGGGGTCTCGTTGGGGCCTCTCAGGGATCGGGGGTGTGTTGGGAGCCTCTGGGGGGTCCTGGAGGCCTCTCGGAGGTCTCTGGAAGCCTCCTGCTCCCGCTCTTGGGCCCATCTTGGGCCTGTTCTGGGGTGGTTTGGGGCTATGCTGGGCGCCTCTTCGGCAGTCTTGAAGCCTTCTTGGCCCGTCTCGGGCCATCCTGAGGGTCTCTTGGGTGGTCTTGTGGCGGTCTTGGGAGGCTCTTCGGCGCTCTTGGACACTGGAAGCTCGAAAACGCGAGAAGCCCAAAACATTGAAAAAACCATGAGCATCTACGATTTGGGCCTCTTCGGGCCGTCCCGTGACACCTATCTGACCTCTCTTGGGGTCTCTTGGAGGCCACCTGGGAGCCTCGAGAGCCGTCGGAAGGCTGACTTGGGCTGCTTGGGAGCGTCTTGGGCCATCCTTTCGCATTCTGGGGGCTCCTGGGGGGCGTCTTGGGCCTTCCTGGAGCGCTGTGGAGGCTCCCCGGAGAAGGCTGGGGGAGCGGTACCGGGAGCGTCCCCGAGATGTGGCGGGGAGGTGTGGGACCGGGGGGGGCGGTATTTATCCATATATATATATACACATACATACACACATACATACATACATACATACAGACAGACAGACAGACAGACAGACAGACAGACAGACAGACATATATAAAAACCACGCGCGCTTCGCGTGCGCTTAGGTTCTAGCGTGTCACAGACACAGGAAAAGGTGTGCGAACAAATGTTTGGAGTTTCTCAGGCAAGTGCGGACTCCAGGGGCAACACCTGCTTGAGGCACCGCCGGGGACGGACCTTGTGTAGAGTGTGGGAAGTCGGACCAGCTCTCTGGTCGACCCTCTTGGGCACGCCCTGGGGCTCTCTTGGGCCGTTTTGAGGGGCCCATTGCGGGGCTGTTTCGGGGCCTCTTTGAATGTTTTTGCGGTTCTTTTTGGGGGCCTGTTGGGGCTTCTTGGGCGCTTCTTGGAGCCTCTTGGGGTCTCCTGGGGGCCTCTTGGGCCAAAACGCTCGAATCTTCGGTTCCTCGTCCCCGTCTTGGGCTCCGACTCGGGGCGTTCTTGGGCGGTTTGGGCGCCTCGTGGGCCGTCTTGGCCCCCTCGTGGGTCGTCTTGGAGCCCTCTTGGGGGCATCCTCGACTGGCTTGGGTGCCTCTTGGGCCGTCTTGGACGCAGTGGAAGCCCAAAAGGCGAACACGCCAAAAATATAAATTCTCCCATCGGAAATCGACGATGTTTGCTTATTTGGGCTCTATTGGGGTGCCTCTTGGGGCGTCTTCGAGGCCTCTTTTGATGTATGTTTTCGGGTCTCATGGGGGCCTCTTGGGGCTTCTGGGCCCCTTCTTGGAGCCTCTTGGGGTCTCCTGGGTTTCTCTTGGGCCAACAAGCGCGAATTTCCGGTTCCTCGTCCCCGTCTTGGGCGCCGACTCGGGGCGTTCTTGGGCGGTTTGGGCGCCTCGTGGGCCGTCTTGGCCCCCTCGTGGGTCGTCTTGGGGCCTTCTTGGGGGCATCCTCGACCGGCTTGGGTGCCTCTTGGGCCGTCTTGGACGCAGTGGAAGCCCAAAAGGCGAACACGCCAAAAATATAAATTCTCCCATCGGAAATCGACGATGTTTGCTTACTGGGGCTCTCTCGGGGTGCCTCTTGGGGCGTCTTCGGGGCCTTCGGGAGCCTTCTTGGCGTCATGGG
The DNA here is from genome assembly GCA_963575745.1 of Prorocentrum cordatum. Taxonomy (NCBI): domain Eukaryota; class Dinophyceae; order Prorocentrales; family Prorocentraceae; genus Prorocentrum; species Prorocentrum cordatum. The sequence continues at coordinate 92,480 of CAUYUJ010019884.1, read as the reverse complement.
AGTCGTCTTGAAAGGCGTCTGGAGCCATCGCTGCGGCCTCCCGGGGCCTCCCTGCAACCTCTTGGGGCCCTGTTGGCCCCAGGTCACAAGGAAAATTACGCCCTGGCCCCGTATTTGTGGTCGTGGCGCCGGCCCCCAGCCCCCGGGCCCTCGGAAACGAGCCCACGACGCGAAATCAATATCGAAGATGGGGCCGGGTGCTCCCAGAGACCTCCGGGGTCGAGTGCCCCTTCCTTTCCCTCCTCTTATCCCTCCTCCTTTTGTCCCTCCTCTCCTTCTGCATGTCCTCCTCGTCTCCCGCATATTCCGGCTCGCACCTCGAACGGGTCGTGCCGAACAGGGACTTCAACCGACGGCCCCCGGCAATGTTCGCGTCCGATCCACCCGAGTCGGCACACCCCTGACACGGGTCTTGGCCCACAAGAAGATCCACCTACGGCCCCAGAGAGAAGGTTCGCATGGCATCTTGGATGCCTCTCTCGCCGGCGCACTAGATCCAAGTTACGAGCCTCTTGGGGGCCTCTTGGAGGCCTCCTGGGTGCGTCTTGGGGTGCTTTGGGGGCCTCTTGGGGCCTCTGGGGGGCCTATCGGCGCCTCCTGGGGGCTTTTGGGACCGAAAGCTCGGAAATCGAAAGTGGCTGTCTTCTTCTGGGACCCCTCTCGGGCGCTTCTTGGGCTTCTCTTGGGCCGTCTTGGGGGCCGATTGGGCCGTCCTGCGTTCCTCGTAGGCCGTCTTGGAGATTTCTTGGGGGCCTCCTAAGCCGTTTTTTGGGGGCCTCTTGGGCCGTCTTGGACGCGGTGCCAGCCCAAAAGGCGAGCATGCGAAACATATACGTTTTCCCATAGGAATGGAAGGATTTTAGTTTCTTTGGGCTCTCTTGGGGTGCCTCTTGGAGCATCTTGGGGTGCTTTTGGGGGCCTGCTTGGGGCCTCTTGGGGGCGTCTCGGCGCCTCCTGGGATCTCTTGGGGCCGAAAGCTCGGAATTCGAGAGTGGCTTTCTTGCTCTAGGACTCCTCTCGGGAGCGTCTTGGGGCTCTCTTGGGCCTTCGTGGGGGCCCATTGGGCCGTCCTGGGCTTCTCGTGGCCCGTCCTGGAGCTCTTTTGGGGGCCTCCTAGGCCGTCTTGGGAACCCCTTGGGCCGTCTTGGACGCGATGACAGCCCAACAGGCGAACATACGAAAAATATGCGTTTTCCCAAAGGAACGGGGCGATTCTTGCTTGGAGCTCTCTTGGGGTGCCTCTCGGAGCGTCTTGGGGTGCTTTTGGGAGCCTTCCGGGTGCTTCTTGGGGGCTTCTCGGCGCCTCCTGGAGCCACTTGGGGTCGAAATCTTGGAATTCGATGGTGGCTTTCCTCCTCTGGGGCCCTCTCGGGCCCGTCTTGGGGACTCTCTAGGGCCGTCTTGGGCCCTTCGTGGGCCGTCCTGGAGCTTTCTGGGGCTGTATTGGGGCCCTCTGGGGCGCGTCCTGGGCCGTATTGGGGCGGTCTTGGGAGCTTCTGAGGTCGTCAAGCACGGACCGACAGCGAAAACAAGCAATCTGTTAAAATTAGCCTGGCGAAGGACCCAACCATATGCAGTTGTGAATGCCGCAATTGTGCTGGGTGGTGGCGGACGCATGCGGGCGGTGCTACTGGGACCTTCGGTGGAGCTCCCTATGGGGCCACGAAGCGCTGTACTGGGTGGGTGAGACGCGGTCAGCAAGGGCTGTGCTGCGTGGTGGCGGACGCATGCGAGCGGTGCCACTGGGACCTTCGATGGAGCTCCCTATGGGGCCACGAAACGCTGTACTGGGTGGGTGAAACGCAGGCAGGGAGCAAGGGCTGCGCAGGGTGGTGGCGGCCGCATGCGGGCGGTGCCGCTGGGACCTTTGGTGGAGCTCCCTATAGGGCTACAAAGCGCTGTTCTGGGTGGGTGAAGCGCAGGGAACAAGGGCTGTGCTGGGTGGTGGCGGACGCAAGCGGGCAGTGCCACTGGGACCTTTGGTGGAGCCCCCTATGGGGCCACGAAGCGTGCGAGGGGTGTGCCAGAATGGGGTGTGGAACCGCATGCCAGCGCAGCCACTGGGGCCTTCGGTGGAGCTCCCTATGGAGCCACGAAACGTGTGAGGGGTGTGCCGAAATGGGGGGTGGAACCGCATGCGAGCGCAGCCACTGCGGCGTTCGGTGGAGCTCCCTATGGGGCCACGAGACGTGTGAAGGGCGTGCCGAAAAAGGGGGTGGAACCGCATGCGAGCGCAGCCACTGGGGCCTTCGGTGGAGCTCTCTATGGGGCCACGAACCGTGTGAGGGGTGTGCCGAAATGGGGGGGGGGGAACCACATGCGAGCGCAGCCACTGGGGCGTTCGGTGGAGCTCCCCATGGAGCCACCCACGAAGCGTGTGAGGGGTGTGCCGAAATGGGGGGTTGGAACCGCATGCGGGCGCAGCCAGTGGGGCCTTCGGTGGAGCTCCCTATGGGGCCACGAAACGTTTGAGGGGTGTGCCAGAACGGGGGGTGGAACCGCATGCGGGCGCAGCCACTGGGGCCTTCGGTGGAGCTCCCTATGGGGCCACGAAACGTGTGAGGGGTGTGCCAGAATGGGGGGTGGAACCGCATGCGGGCGCAGCCACTGGGGCCTTCGGTGGAGCTCCCTATGGGGCCACGAAACGTGTGAGGGGTGTGCCAGAATGGGGGGTGGAACCGCATGCGGGCGCAGCCACTGGGGCCTTCGGTGGAGCTCCCTATGGGGCCACGAAACGTGTGAGGGGTGTGCCAAAATGGGGGGTGGAACCGCATGCGGGCGCAGCCACTGGGGCCTTCGGTGGAGCTCCCTATGGGGCCACGAAACGTGTGAGGGGTGTGCCAAATGGGGGTGGAACCGCATGCGGGCGCAGCCACTGGGGCCTTCGGTGGAGCTCCCTATGGGGCCACGAAACGTGTGAGGGGTGTGCCAGAATGGGTGTGGGAGGGGGAGGAGGGGGGAGGAAGGGGAGGAGGAGGAAGGAGGAGGAGGAGGAAGGAACGCGGGGCGACGTCTCTTCAAAACGAGGACCCAACACCACAGGATGGTTGGGAAATATACGTTTTACGGAGGGAATGGGGCTATTTTGGCCCCTTGGGGTTCTCTTTGGGGCCCTATTGTGGGTCGCTTGTCGTGTCTTGGGGGCTTCTGAAGCCGCCTTGGAGGCCATGTTGGGCGTCTGGGAGCGACGTTCGGGCGTCCCGGGTCTGTTCTGGAGCCTCTTGGGGCCTCCTTGGCGTCTTCTGGCGGCCTTCTGTGAGGCCCCGGGGCTCCCCGAGGGCCCCGGAGCCCACATTTGTGGTAGCGGCGCCGGCCCCGGGCGCCGGGACCTGGTGCGCCTTTATATGTATGTGTGTGTGCATATATATATATATATACACACATATATATATATATATATATATATAGTCCGCCGCGGCCAGAGGATACGATACGATGCTACTACCGCTGCGGACATCTTTCGGGCCTGGCTGAGACCAGGTGAGCAAGGCCTTGGCCTGCGTGTCTGGACAACATGCAATGCGAGACACATTGTATGACAAAAGTTACGAGGGGAGGGAGGGGGGCAGGAAGGTCCAGAGGATGCAATCAATAATTGCCGCCGCGGCCAACTTCACAGAGTGGCCCCTAATGAGCTGGGCACGCTCCCTGGCTACGAGTGGGGTGCCTCATGATGACACGGCCCACCGACTGCACAGAGCGCGCAGCCCAGACTGTATGCTGGGTCACCCGCGGTCTCTTCATAAAGTTACAGGACGTGAAACGTATTGAGATGAACGTGCGGCATGGGGGAGCAGTATGTGTCAAGGAGGGGTAAGAAGGTGGGCGAGAGGGGGGACGAGAAGGGGGAGGGGTGGCAAAGGCAAAGAGGGGGCCTGGCGACTCACAGCCCTTGCTCCCCCCTCGGCCGCGCACCCCCCGAGCACTTGCTCTGCGTGGCCAGACTCTAGTGCATTCAACCCTTCCTGACTCTCGGTACTTTGCCTCCAGGTCGCCCGCCTCAGTCAGTCCCTTGCGTAGCAGCAGCTGGTGCCGATGAGGTTGAGGAAACTCTCGGGTTCCTCTCTTCGTCCAGACCGTGGCTTGGGCCCTCCCCAACCGTGGCAGTCACTCCGCACCGACTTGAGCCCTACCCTCTGGAACACCTCCGCTGCGAGGTCCGCGTTCGTGGTCCTGATGCCGTCGATGCCGAGGGACAAGGCACGCTCTAGATTAGCGCCAGAGCCGCCTTCCTCCCAGCCGAGGACCAAGTCGTGGTGCTTCCTGAGCTTCGCCACGACATCTGCCGTCAGGAGCGACAGCGGCACGCAGACGCCGTCAGCCACCCTGCAGTTCTCGAGGTCCTCCCTCTCGAGCCAGCCCTGGGCGGCGGCGTGGGAGAGGTAGACGAGGGGAAGCTCCTGGCACAGGGCAGGGCGCAGCCGCTGGAGCTCCTCCAGGTATGGCCTGTGGAAGGAGGCCACCATGATTCTGCCGTCTGCCACCTCCCTCCCGTGGCCTGTGAGGGCGGCGACCAAGTGCCGCGGCAGCGACTCGTACGCGGGGCAGTCCCGGAATAGCCCGGCCCACGCTGCTGCCCGGCCCAGGCCGTGCAGCCCGGACATCGGCCCGGCGAGCTCGAGGACCACCTTCCTGCCGGGCGCCCGCCAGCGGTGGCTCTCCAGCGCCAGCCGCAGCACCTCGTCCAGTCGCGGGATCTTCTCGCCCTGGAACTCGCGGCCGCGGTGCAGGCCCGCCTCCAGCGAGCGCGCGGCGGCGAAGGGCAGCGCGCGGATGGCGCCAGACCCATTCGTGGTCCGATCTACCGTGTCGTCCGAGAGGCACACCAGCTGATTGTCCGCCGTGAGGTGCACCTCTGCCCAGATGCCATGTGCTCCGTCCTCCAAGGCATGGCGGAAGGAGACCTGGTCGGCTACACGCAAGTGTAGCCCTGGGCAAGAGTGACCTTTGGTGCGCGGCTTTTGGGGGGGGGCCCAAACACACGCGCACAGGACGCCACTGCCGCCTCGCGTTCGGCGATCGGGGGATCCCAATGTGCCCGCACCAAAGGCCACTCCGGCGAAGGGTCACTCTTACGTGTAATCGTAAGTCGGACCTGTCCCCTTACAGGGGGATTTTGCACGAAAGGTTAAACATACCCCAGAAATGCTCAAAAGTTGCCCGAAAATGCGGAAAACATAGTCCCCAGACTATCTTTAAACTGCTTGTGAATGTTCCCCCTGTGGAGGGACGGGCCCGACTTCAGTGTAGTCGACCTGGGTGTTCTCGGGGCACCACCTCGGCAGGCCCCGGTGCGCCCAGATCGTGGGGTGGCCCGTCGACGCGGGCACCTGCATGCGGTGCGCCTGCGTCGGGCTGCCGCAGCCGCCGCCCACCCTGCTCCTGCGCCGCCTCGCGGAGCACCCGGAGCAGATGCGCTCGCTGCCCTCGAAGATCGGGTCGGGCGAAAGGGGGGGGGATAGTAATGGGGGAGTTTGAGAATCAGCTCACGCAGCTGATCTTCCCGGCGCCTCCCGGCGCCGGAGGCGGCTAGGTATCGCAGAGTGGGCCCCTCCGTGGGGCCGAAACCAGCTGCATGCAGCACATTTCGTAACCCCCCCTTGCCCAATGCCCCCCTGTCGTCCGGCCCGGGAAGGCGGTGCCGCAGTGGCACTCCCGGGACAGCTCGAAGCGCAACGCTCGGAGCTGCTCCGCGAGGGGCGGCCCGAGGTGCGCGGGGCGGGCGCCCTCCGCGCGGCGGCAGGCCGCCCGTGCGCCCCGTGCGCCGCCGTCGGTGGGGCGCGACGGCCTGGAAGCGCCGCTGCCGTGGTGCTCCAGGTTCAGCAGGTCCTCGTGGGGCACACCTGCGGCGCTGCCGCGCCTGCAGCAGCCGAGGCGGCGGGGCGACGAGGAGGGCGAGGCCCGCGCCCGTGGCGAGGGGCCCGCCTCGGAGCCGGCGGACGTGCACCGCCCCGGGGACGGGGACGCCTGTCGTGGGCGAGGAGAACATATCCGCATCTGCGGCCTCCGGGGCCGGGCCCCTGGGCCGCGACCCCGCGGACACGGGGCGCTGCTGCGCGGATGCCCCGCGCGGAGCGCACCTGTGTACGACCGCGTATCCGCGGGACAGCGCGCCGGGATCCAGGCTGCGAGGGCGCGGGTGCGGCCATACGTTCGCCGCCCGCGAACCCGGGAGCCGTCGGCGTGCCCAGACATCCGCCGCCATGACTTTTTCGATCCGCGGCCCCAGGAGGTCCCGACCCCTTCCCCGGGGGTGCTTTTTTTCGTCCTGGATCCATGCTTGCTGGCCCCCGGGCGTGCGAAACGGGCCCGGGAGGCCAGCACCGCCGCGCTGGTAACAGATCCTATCCCAAACATGCGCGACGCCCTGATTTCGTCCGCGCGGCACCCCCGGAAGTCCGCACCCTCCTTTTTCTTCCCCGGGGCCGGCTCTTCCTCCTGAATCGTCCCTTGACGGCCCCGTGGCCCGGCGAGGGCCCCCACATGGGGCCGAACCTGGCGCAAAACGTGCCGCCCGGACTTCTCAGCGACGCGAAGCTTCCTGGGCTCCTCGGACCTCCGTGCTCGCCGCCCGTGGCACCTGGGAGCAGCCGGCGTGGGCGGCGCCCGGGCGGTCCTGCGGCACCGCCCGCGCCGCGGGCGGCGCCGGGCGGCGTTGGGCGCCGTGCCGCGCGCCGCCGGCGTCCGCCCGCAGGGGCAGCGGGGGGCCCCGGCACCCCTCGCGACGGCGCCGGCGGCGCCGCTCGGCGCCGCCGCGGCCATGCGGGCCCCGCTCCCGCGCCCCGCGCGGGCGCGCGCGGCCGGCGGGAGCGCGGCGCTCGCTCTCGAGCCGGAACGGCTATACGGAGCGCCACGTAGGGGGGAAGTCCCAGGCCTCCTCGCGGCGTGGAAGAAGAGAAGAAGCACGACGGGAGGCTTTTCGCCATCTTCGGCCTCTGGGGGCTCTTGCCGGGCCCCGGGACCGTCGAACAAGGACTCAAGATGCAGAACTGGTCCCGGGGAAGGGGTCCAGACCTCTGGCGGTCGACGTGGTGAACAAGTCAAGACTGTCGGGGGTCTGGGGTCGACGCGCAACTTGAAGCGCGACCGAGTTGTGACGGAAGCGCCCTGGCAGCAGGGGGAGGGCAGCCCACCACCATCTCCTCCTCC
>CAUYUJ010019884.1:45000-85231 GCA_963575745.1 Prorocentrum cordatum | reverse complement strand
CCTCCTCCTCCTCCTCCCCTCCTCCTCCTCCTCCTCCTCCTCCTCCCCCCTCTCCCCGTCCCTTCCTCCTCCTCCTCCTCCTCCTCCTCCTCCTCCTCCTCCTCTTCCCTTCCCCTGTCCCTCAAGACCTTGGGGATCAGCGGTGAGCCACGCGAAGAGACAGCGAAACATTGTACCCCTTCCACGTCCACCTTCCTCCTCCCGTTCTCTCTCCTTCTTCTGGCTCCCCGTTCCCCCCTTTCGCCGCCTCCCTCTCCGCCCTCCAGACCCTCCCCTCCCTTTCCGCCCTCTCCGCCGCCGCCGTCTCCACAGCGCCGTCGCCGCCGTCTCCACAGCGCCGTCGTCGTCGTCGTCGTCGTCGTCGTCGTCGTCGTCGTCGTCGTCGTCGTCGTCGTCGTCGTCGTCGTCGTGTCGTCGTCGTCGTCGTCGTCGTCGTCGTCGTCGTCGTCGTCGTCGTCGTCGTCGTCGTTGTCGTTTGGGGGAGCGGCGGGTCACAGTCCTCGAGCGGCTGGAGGAGGGCGTGCGTCTGGGAGCGCCGCTCCTCGCGGAAGTCCCGGAAGCGCTCCAGGAGGGTGTCCAGCAGGCCTCTTCTGCGGGCTGGCCGGGGGATGGGGGGACGGGGGGTGGGGATGAGAGGGTGGGGTGGGTGGGGGAGAAGGGCTGCGAGGGGGTGGAGAGCGCGGGCGGGTGGACCCCGAGGGGGAGGAGCAGGAGGAGCCGCACGGGTGGGGTGGGGGGAGGGGGCAAGACGGGGGGGGAGCCTGCTCGTGTCGACCGCGAGACAGAGGCACCATCGTCGTTGTCGTCGCCGCCGCCGCCGCCGTCGTCGTCTTCGTCGTCGTTGTCGTCTTCGTCGTCTTCGTCGTCGTCGTCGCCGCCGCCGCCGTCTTTGTCGTCTTCGTCGTTGTTGTCGTGATCGTCGTTGTCGTCGTCTTCTGTCTGTATCGTGGCCACCATCAAAAATCACGTCCAACGCACCCGGGCAGCATCCTCACTCAGGCAGGTGCGAGGCGGATGAGGATGAGGATGAGGATGAGGATGATGATGATGATGCTGATGATGATGATGATGATGCTGATGCTGCTGATGATGATGATGATGATACTGCTGATGCTGATGATGCTGATGATGCTGCTGGTGAGGATGCTGATGCTGATGACGATGATGATGATGCTGCTGCTGACGATGATACTGATGATGAGGAGGAGGAAGAGAAGGAGGAGGAGGAGGAGGAGGAGGAGGAGGAGGAGGAGGAGGAGGAGGAGGAGGAGGAGGAGACGGGCTTGCGGAGAGGAGGTCCAGCGTCAACGAGGAAACTTCGACTGACCATGTTTGGCAGGCGGGCGGCGAAGCGGAGGGACCACAGCGACACACACGACGAGCACACCAGGAGAGACTGGCAACAACAAAGAGGAAGACAAGTGAGCCAAGGAGCCAAGCCCGAGAGGGCGAGGGGGGAAAGAACACAAAAGGAGGTGGGGAGCAGAGCAGGCGGCGCGCAGCGGCGGCGAGAACGCCCAGGAGGCCCCTCGCTCGGGGCGCTCCCTCCCACTCTCGGTGTCGAAGTCCGCCATGGCGAGGGATTCCGCTCTCGACAGCTTTCTACTATGCTCGTCACGGGCAGCGCTCAGCGCACCATTTCGACGGCTGGCGGCCAGCGAGGGCGAGGGCTCCAGCCTTCTGAGAAGTTTCCGTGTCTTCGGGGAAGGCTTAGACGAACCCAGCGCGGCCCAATTAGGGGAACGTTTCCTACTGCATGTGCGAATCGTTTGGCATTTCGTGGCAATGCTTTGCACTGGTTTGCATTGCTTGCGATTGCTCGGCATTGTTTGGCTTTGCTTGGCAGGCATTAGTGCCCCAAGCTTTTCGCTCCACTTTGGAGCCCCATGGGGCCCTCTGGGTCTCGTCGGGGGTGCTCTGGAGGTCATGGGGGCCTTCCTGGAAATCCTGGAGGCACCGCGGGCCAGGGGCACTTCTGGCAACACCCGACAAGAAGGTCTGAACGCGGCATCTGGTTTTCCGTGCTTTCACCAACTCGGCGCTAGGAGCTGTGCTTAGTCAAGCAGCGCCAGGACCGCGGTCACCGTCAGCGTCGCCGGATGCACCAGACCAGGCACGACGACAGGCGCCCGTTCGGTGAACCGCTTCTGGCGATGCAGCCGCCAGTCCACGCGCTCAGGGGGTGGACCGCCTGGGCGGTCCTCCGGAAGCTGCGCTCTTGCACGAAGCAGATCGCGGCCATCCGAACATTGCTCATTGCTCATTGCTCTCCGAACATTCGCCAATGAGGCGCGGCCTGGCCGACACCTTCCGCGGCGAGCCCCCTTCCGTGGCGAGCCCCTCGCGCCCCGCACCCTCGGCGTCCGCTCCGGCCGCCCGCCCACGTCTCGGAGCGAGGCGGCGAGGTCGTGACCGAAGGGCCGGTTTGCCAGGGGTCCGTCAGGCTGCCCCTGAGCCATGAGATGCCCTACCTGCGTGGCCGTCGGATGCCTTACCTGTCGGTCTGTTTGCCAGGGCTCTCACCTGCGGGGCCATCAGATGCCTACCAGATCGAGAGAGTAGTCAATCTTCGCCAGTCTGCTTTGGGCTTTGAGGCCGAATCTGGGGCCAATGCGGGCCGCCTGTTGCGCGGCGTGGTCTGCCAGCACCCGCAAGAGGGCACCGTGCATCTGATGCAGCAGCTTACGTAGTGCAATCATCCATCGCTGCGGAAGAGGCCGACACATAAGGATACGGCCAAGCCTACGTACCACCCCCCGGATTAAAAAGTGGTGATCGGCATCGTGCGATGGAACAACCCTTGGGTCTTCGCTAATCGACAAAACCTCGAGTTTCGACCTTCGATCGATTCCAAGATGACTCCCAGACAGGCTCGTGACCCGACTGGAGGAACGGCGCCGCAGGGGTGGACGACACGCGCGGTTGTTCGGACAGCCGCTGGCCAAATTGAGGAACATTCGCGACTACCTGACCCCAGGATGCACAAGAACATCCACCGAGCACGACAAACATTAGGGTACCCTCCCCGAACCGACCTCTATCTTCTACCTCGGTCCGACCGTAGGACATGCTATTCAACACAAGTGCCTCGCTTTTCGTCCCAGTCCGCTTGAGACACACTGGATACGGACCAGAAGAGAGGAGGAGAGGAGGAAGAGGATGAGAATGAGCAGGACAAGAGCAAACCCATGATGTTCAGTCAACCCGAATAACAAGAACGCACGAGAAGGATGCAAGGGCCTTGGAGGGCCATGTTGACATTTTTTCGAACGAGGCTGGTCCGCGAAAGTCGCTAATGATGGGCCGAAGGGGCAAGGACGCAAGGGTAACCTTGGAAAGTCGCTCATCCTTCCTATGAGGGTTGACTGCATCAAGGATGCTCCAGCACACCCGCCCCTCCCCCTCGGAAGTCCCTACAAGCATACCTCCTCACTGCGGGGAACGCCCCCTCGAAGCACGTGCGCCCCCTGTTGGGGCTGCTATTCGGGCGAGAGCACCTTCTTAGGAAGAAGCCGCCCCGCCTCCTCTTTGGCCATAATGAGAACGTGCCGAGGTTCGCCCGCCCCGCTCGGAGCTGGCCCCCCCCCCCCGCCGAGCCGCCGGCGGGGGCCCCGCCGTTGCCCCAACAAGGGCTCCCAACTTCGCGCTGCGCGCTGCGCGCTGCGCGAGGTGCGAATGACTTCGCGCTCTCGCGCCGCCTCCCAGGGGCGAAGCGGAGGGTGAAGAGGAATCGGAGCCGAACCGCGAGGCTACAACTAGCTGGTGCCATCCACGGACCAGCGAGAGCCCCGTCTGGACACGCGCCGCCCTCTCGATCCGTCCAAGGAGGTCATCTCGAGCGAGCCGGCCAGCCCGCCCCACCGACACGCCGGGCTGCGCGGCGAGGAGGGCGCATCCAGAGGGAGGCGGGATGGAGCATGCGGGGGACCGAGGTGCGGGCAGGAGGAGGAGGGGGAGGAGGAGGAGGTGCACGAGAACAGAGGTGGAGGGTGAGGAGGAGCGAGGAGCAGTGATCCCCAACCACACCCCGTGTCCGCACTTGTGCCATCCTCGCCGTCAACAGCGTCCTCGCCCCCCTGCAGGCGCGGTGCCCCCCCCCCCCCTCCGCGGCTGGCCTTCTCTCCGCTCTTCCGCTGGCCGGAACCTTGGCAAGACTCCCCGCCCCAAACTCCAGATGCGGCCCAGCTGGCGCCCGGCCGCAGGGCGAGGACAAGAGGGAGCGGTGAGGACGAGAGCCTGGGGCAAAGCATCCCTGATCTCCGGGCGTCTCTGGCGTCGGGGTGCCTCCTCCCGGCTCAGATGTGTGCTGCGAGGCCTCGGAGGCGGTCACCGTGCAGCTGCTGCGTTGGGGCCAGCGCTGCGACGACGGGGTGGGAGGGAGGAAGGGTGAAAGACGGGGGGGGGATGGAAGGTCCCCCCTCGGCCCTCCTGCCTGGTCCTGCATCTTAGCTCTACCACCTTCCATCTCGTGTCTCCTCCTCCTCCTCCTCCTCCTTTACCCACTCCTCCGATGTGAATGTCTGCAGCTTTACAAGATCGAACTACGCACCGACGCTGCACCCTGCACGCCGTGAGCCCCTGCAGCTGTGAGGCGGCGCGCGAAACCATATAACAACAGGCAAGAGTCGGGTATTGCCAAGGGGGGGTCGACATCAATGGGACCACCAGCTTATGCTGGCTCGCTGCGCCGTGGCTGGGGGCTGGAATCAGGAAGGAGCTGTTTTGCCTCAAGGTCCAAGGCTGCATCTCAAGTGTCTGGCAACATTTGCCTGCCCATGGTCCGCGGTGACCCAGGAAAAGGTCACCAGCAACACAAGCCAGGCGCAAACCCCCGAAAAGAAAAGCGGATTGCAGCAGGTACGAAGAGAAAAAATGAGGAGGGCGGGGGCGCCTGCGCTGGATTTTGGATCCAGCTAGAAGCACGAGGAGCGAACGAGCTAGACGCGCCGAGTCCCGCGACCCCGCAGAAGCCCCTTTCCCGAGCGCGCAGCCTCCTCAAGAGAGGGCGCCTTCTGCTTGCTCGCGGCGCCGTGACGGGGGATTGCATTGGGAACGACTCGTTTTGCCTGGAGGTCCATGGCGGCATCTCCAGTGTCTGGCTACATTTTCCTCCTGTGGGGTGCGTCATGGAGCTGCAGGCCCGCCTGGCAAAGCCTGCGGTTACCCAGAAAGGGTCGCCAGGAGCACCGGCCAAGCGCAACCGGGAAGAGCCGACTTTTTACAAGCTCCCGGTGAGGCGCCTCCGCAGAGGCACTGGTGAAACGCGCGTCTGGCAGTAAGGGATGGCCGGGGCCGCCGCGTCACCCAATGCTGTAGACAAGACGCGCAACGGCTGATCGCACCGTTCTGGATCAGAGAAACGGGCGTGACAGGCTCGCGTGGTTTCTGGGGCTGACCAGCCGCCTTGAGCGCCAACCAACTTTTCCAGCAAACAGCACGCAGTCTTGTACCAGTGGGCGCCGCCTTTGCGCAGTGAGTGTGTTCCTACTTCCTCAGTCTGAACTGCGTGAGGTCTCGGCGGAAAGGGTCGCAACTCATGGGGCGAGGCTCCGCCAAACGAGTCGCGCGAAACACGGGCGCATCTGAGTCGAACCCCCAGCGCGAATCCCGCTGCACGAACCAGTGCCGCAAGAGGAGGCATGTAGGCTCGGAGTGTTTTATCCTTGGGATGTGGCGCGCCATGCCCTGCCCGAGCGGGTCGTTCCTTTGGCGGGCCACCAAATTTGTCGCAAAGTTTTCGTGCAAAATATATCTCCGACGCTGGAGCGCGACAGCCTCGGAACAACTCTGGACACAGAAAAATATTGCTGCTATAGCGACGTCCCAGACAGCGGGCTGGCTGCCTGCTCGACGGCGTGCCCGCGGGCTTGCAGGCCCCCCATCGCGGGCCAAGGCGATCCTCTTGGCCCCCCCCCGCTCGAGCAGGCCCCGCAGCTGCCGCCGGGCGCGCGGCTCCCAGCGCGCGGCAAGACGCGCGGGCGCAGTGGCGGCCCCTGGCGGGCACCTTCTGGAGGCCGGAAGCGCGAGCTTCTGGCGGGGGCACTGCGGCGAGCGGTCTCGAGCAGCAGCCCCTCGCTCCGATCGCAGAGGGCGCGCCTGCCACGGCCCGTATGCTGACGCACCTCCAGGCCCTCCTCTCCCAGGGGAGGGGGTGCGGGGGGGGGGGCCGTGTAGGGGTGGGGGCCCGACCTCGCGAGCCCCAGGCCCCCGATCTCTCTCTGCCAGTGGCGTCCTGGAAGGTGCCTGCGCGCATGGTCGTGCAGGCCGCAAGACTGCGCGTGCTACAGACATCGGCGGGGCGCTCGCTCCAGACTTCCTTGAGCCCAGGCGGGGTATCGTCCGTCGCCGCCCCGGCCTTGGTCTCCCTGTCGGCCTGGGCGTTCCCGAAGGCGCCGAGCCTCTCGGGGCCCTGGAGGCCCGCGGGGTCATGGCCCGAGTGCGCCTTCATCATTGCGAGGTCGAGAGCTCCTGGGGCCGAGGAAGAATCTTGAATGAGGCGCCAGATCTGGCGCCAGAGGTCAGCGCGCGGGCGTTTTCTGTGGGTGCACCACGCCTCGCCTCTAGCAGAACCTTTGACCGCTGTGGTGCCAGAGGTGGGCAACCGTGCTGGAGAAGCTTCAGCAGGCCCATGGCCCCCCCCCTCGAAGCACCGAGCCGATCACCCCGTGTCCTCCCAGGGTGCCCCTACCAGCCTTCAGGGCGCCCCTCCTCGCTCAGAAACGCAAGCCCCCATCCATGGCTCTTGCGCCCTGGGGGCCGATCCCCGAGCCATCGGGGCATGCGTGGCCCGAGACAACAGGGCCGTTTGCGAATTCATCATTCAGCATCTCGGGGTGCGCCTGCACCTGTGTAAATGGGTCTGCGATGGGATGGGCCGTGAGACCTCTAGCAAAGAAGAGCGAGGTGCCGAGCGAGGTCCGAGCGCGCTGAAGAATGTCGAGCGTTTCCTCGGCCGCCCCCTTCCCGGCATCCTCGAGTGCAGGACAGACGCAGAAACGGTGGTGCTGCGCGCCCCGCGGGGCATGGCAGAGCTGGCACTCGCGAGAATCATTGTGGCCAGCCTTCCAGACTTCGTCCTGGGCCCAGAAAGGATTGCAAACAAAAGCCATGATCGCCTGCTGGCGACCAGGGGTATTTTTCCCCCCTGCCGAAGGACCGCCCGAATTGGTTCCGGGGGCGGGCGGGGAAACTGCGAGCCCCTGTATGCGGCCCACTCAGTGAGCTCCATCACCTCTGCTCCAGCAGCCACCAAGGACCTGAGGGAAGTGGGGGCGAGTCGGCGGAGGTCGAGGAGGTCCCTCGATTGGGCGAAGTGCGCGCGGTGCGCAGGCCAGCGGCAACCAATCCTATGGGGGGTGGCAAGGACAGCAGAGGCTGGGCCACAGACTTGGCGCCAGCGGTTGGCCGGAGGCTTGGCGGTCAGCCTATTGCTGGCCTGCTTCCTGCCTGCTTCTAAGCTGGGGAGGAGAAGGTCTCATCATCGAAGACAGCGGCCGCCCATCGCACGGGTGGCGTAGTGCAAACATCAATGGTAGGGTCAACGGGGCGCAGCCACAACCGAAACGAACGGTCTTTCCCAGTCGCGGCGCCCCCGAGACTGCTGGCCACTAACTGCCTAGTTCAATTGGGCTTGCTGGGGCCCATGCCTAAACGCGCAGAGCATGAGTGAGGGGGGGATCAGGCCACAGCGGGCGACCTTGCCAAGTCGCGCCCCCTGCCGAGCGCGCGCGATTATCTTGTGCCGTCGATGCCCGGCCGTTTGCTCTCTGCCCCAAATGCGCCGCGTTGCGTGGAGCCAGGGGCCCAACGCCTGCGCTTCGTCCTCCGCCTGAGCCCACCGTGGAAGAGGTGAAAGCGGCAATGGGGTTCCTTTCGTAGCGGGCTGCCTCTACCTCCTGGCGCCGGTCGACGGAGAGGCGCAGCTCCTGCAAGAAGACTCTGTGGTGGGGTGCCAAGTCGTTGGCCTCATCATTGTCGTCGAGGGCGGTGGGCCAGGCGTTCGCGTTCAGTCCAATTAGCTGGGGCCCTGGCCTCTGATGGGGCTTCCTCCCGCGGAGCCCGCGCGCGGCTCCGCGGGCGCGGCGGCGCGTCGGGCTAGGGGCCCGCTGTGCCCCCTGGCCGCGCGGCAGTTGCAGCGGCTGCGCGCTGGAGGGCCTCGCGGGCGAGCCCAACGGCATCGCCGCAAGGGGCGTCGGCGTCCGCGCCGCTGGCAAAGCTCGC
The DNA here is from genome assembly GCA_963575745.1 of Prorocentrum cordatum. Lineage (NCBI taxonomy): Eukaryota > Dinophyceae > Prorocentrales > Prorocentraceae > Prorocentrum > Prorocentrum cordatum. The sequence goes on along the minus strand of CAUYUJ010019884.1, from coordinate 77,011 downwards.
GGGCCCCATGCCCGCCGCGGTGCCCTGCCCAGGCGGGGGGACGGCGGGCTCGCCTGCGGGCGCGGCGGCTGCACCGTCGGGCGTCGCTGGGGCTGGGGGCGCCTGCCCTTCGGCCGCGTCGGAGGTGCGTCGACGCCTGGCCTGGAGGCGGGCTCGGAGCTCGTCCAGCTCGCGACGACGGCGCTGCAGCTCCTCCGCGGTGGCTCCAAAGGCCTGCCTGACCGCGGCCTTGAGCTCCTTGGCGCAGGCGGCCTTGTGGGGCTCACGCTTCTTCTTCTCGTTCTTGTCGAGGTCGGGGCCCTCTGAGGAGAACGCCTCGCCCTCCACATAGTCCAGCTGGTCCAAGTCCTCGGCGAGAAGCTTGGCGAAGTTGAAAGCTGGGGCCGCGGCTGCCCTGGGCCCCTCTGGCCCGGGTCAATCCAGGCCCGGGTCAGTCAGGCCTTGCAGAATCCTGCAAGATCCTGCAAGATCCTGCACTCAAGCCCGGGCCAACGCGAAGGATCCTGCAAGATCCTGCAATATCCTGCAGGATCCTGCGCCCAAGCCCGGGTCAGTGCGACCCTGGCCCTGCAGGATCCTGCGAGATCGGGCGCTCTGGCTGGCCTCCGTTTGCATTGACCCCCGTCTCAAGGCTCCCGAGCTGCCACAGGTGGAGGGCCTCGGGTGCCTTGCTCGCTGTTGATGATGGCCAGCGTCTCGCTGGCCTCCTCTGCCTTCGCGAGAGCCTCCGCTGCCTCGGAGGTGCGCTGGCGGCGCTCGTCGAGCCAAGTGATCGCCTTCTGCTCTGACGTGGCGGCCTTCTCGAGCGCCTGGTTGGCACGCTTCTCGACCGCCATGAGGCGCTGGTACTTCGAGTGCGGCGGCTCGGGCTGCTCCTTGGGCGGCGGCTGCACCTTCTTCCCAAAGTCCTCGAGCGCATTTTGGTTGGTGGAGTCGACGTGGCACTCGAGGGCCTGGAAAAACTCGCCCAACGATGGTGATGCTCGTTGATGCGTGCTCAGCGTGTTTTCCCTTCCCTCGGCTCCTGCGCTGCTTCCCGTACCCTGGGGTGTCCAGCCCACGGGGCCCAGACCCCGCGGGCCTCGCGCCATGGTGCCTTCGGGACCTCGAAAGGGGCGGAGCACTTGAAACAGGTGTCGCGGTCGTTCCAGGTCCACTTGTAGCCGCACTGCGCCCAAGTCATACTGCTGCTTGCCCATGGAGGAGGCTTGGCGCTCACTTCCCCGAGAGCAGACTGGTAGGATACGCCTAAGTGGGGCGGACCACCTGGGCGCTCTCCCGGGGGCGGACCAGGGGAATTGATGGATGCTGGCCGCGGACTAGTGGTATCCATTGTTTGGCGCGGCCAAACGAAGCTCTTGAGCCAAAACGGCTACGGATGAGGAGGAGGGAAAAGATGAGGAGGAGGAGGGTGGAATGAGGTGGTGAGTGTGGAGAGGAGGAGGAGGAGTAGGAGGTAGGAGGAGGAGGAGAGGAGGAGGAGGAGAAGAAGGAGGTGGAGGAGTGTGGAGGAGGAGGTGGAGGTGGTAGGAGGAGGAGATGGAGGAGGAGGAGAAGAAGGGGAGGAGGGAGGAGGGAGGAAAGAGGAGGGAGGAGGGAGGAGGGAGAAGGGAGGAGAGAGGAGGAGGAGGAGGTGGAGGAGGAGGAGGAGGAGGGGGAGGAGGAGGAGGAGGAGGAGGAGGAGGAGGAGGAGGAGGAGGAGGAAGAGGAACGGCTGGGTGGGTGGGGGGAGCGCGTCGCGCCCACACACCCCTTGCCAGGCGCGCGGGCGGAAGGCCGCGCTGAGCTCCGCAGGCCCTCTGAGCGACCTCGGCGCCCCGCCTCGCGCCTCGCGCTTCGGCCCGGGCCTCGAGCTTCTCCGCCTCGCACGGCCTGCAAGTGGCCGTCCCGCCCTGCGGACTGCGGGCTGTCCGCGTGCCTGCTTGCGGCCGCTTGGCCGTGCCTTCGGCGGCAACGCGCACGCGCGCTTCTGCAGCCGCGCGCGTGTGGAGGAGGTGCTCGGGGATGCCGCATCGAAGCCGCTTCTCTCGCGGCGACATCGCCGCGATGCTGCGCAAACCGCTCCCAGGCAAACAGGTGAAGGATAATGGGGACAAAAAGAGAGAGGAGGATAAAAAGGAGGAGGAGGAGGAGGAGGAGGAGGAGGAGGAGGAGGAGGAGGAGGAGGAGGAGGAGGAGGAAGAGGAGGACCAGTGCAAACCCAAGAGCCAGCAACGATGTTGGAATACACCCTCCCACCAAACTCCCTTTTCATAGACCCCATACATCGGTTCATTTCCACTGGAGGAACTGCCTCGTTGGGAGACAACCGTTTGAAGACAGTGAAGCCTGCCAAAACATTGTTCTCGGGACTCCAGCGCCGCGGATCATCCTGACTGTTGCGTATTGACGATTCTAATTCTGCCAGCGCGCCATTCTTGGGACTTCAACACAGCGAACCATGGTAACTGTTGCAACCACATAATATCGTGAATCCTTCCAAAGCGCAATTTCTTGCACGCTGACCATGAGAATCCATGAAACCCGTGTAAAGGTTTAAAAGAAATGTGCGCGGCGCTACGGCGAAAACCACAATTTGAAAACCATCCGCCCTCAATCCGTGAAGCGTTCTAAACTGACTGTTCGCGGCGCTAAAGCGAGAACCATGTTTTGAAAAGTAACCACCCTCAATCCGTGAAGCTCCTGCAGATAGTTAAAAGCATGTTGCGCGGCGCTACGGCGAGAACCTCATTTTGAAAGCCACCCGCCCTCAATCCGTGAAACTCTTGCAGATGTTAGAAGCGAATGTGCGCTGCGATTTGGCGAGAGCCACATTTTTAACACCACCCGCCCTCAATCCCTGAAGCGGTTGCCAGCTCTTAAGATTCAGGGTCGTAAGCTGGGAGGAAGTTTCAGGCGACATTTCAGCCCGCCCTAAAAACATGCCTCGGGGTGCGACAGGGAGAAATGATTCATAATGCAAAGGGATGGAGGAGGGAGGGGGGAGAAAGCGAGGGAGGGAGGGAGGGAGGGAGGGAGGGAGGGAGGGGGAGGAGGAGGAGAAGGAGGAGGAGGAGGAGGAGGAGGAGGAGGAGGAGGAGGAGCCAGCGTAAACCCAATACCAACCAACGATGTTGGGATAAACCCTCCCCCCAGGCTCCCCCTTCATAGGCCCCTACGGCGGTTCATTTCCACAGAGGGACCTGCCTCGTTAGAAGACCCTGAAGCATGCCAAAACAGTGATCCCGAGACTCCAGCGCCACGGCTCAATCTGACTGTTGCGTCTTGACGATTCGAATTCGAGCCAAAACGCCATTCCTGGGACTTCAACAGAGCGAGTCATGGTAACTATTGCGCCCTCACAATCGGAAATCCTTCCAGTACGTCGATCATGGGAATCCGTGAGACTCGTGTAGTGTCTGCAAACGAATGTTCGCGGCGCTAGGGCGAAAGCAACATTTGAAAATGAACCGCCCTCAATCCGTGACGCTCTTGCAACTGTTGAGAAGTAGTGTGCGCGGCGCTAAGGCGAGAGCCACATTTTGAAAACCACCCGCCCTCAATCCGTGAAACTCTTGCACCTTCGTAAAAACAGAATGCACGCGGCGCTGAATCGAGAACCATTTTTTGAAAACCACCCGCCCTCAATCCGTGAAGCTCAAAGAATGTGCGCGGCGCTAAAACGAAAACCACATTTTGAAAACCACTCGCCCTGAATCCGTGACGCTCTTACACATGCTCGAAAAGAATGTGCGCAGCGTTACGGCGAGAGCCACATTTTGAAAACCACCCGCCCTCGATCCGTGAAGCTGTTGCCACTTTTTAAACTCCAGGGTCATAAGTGGTGGGGAAGTCTCAGGCGAAACGCCCCGCCCGCCCTAAAAACTGGCCTCCGTGTGCGACAGTGAGAAATTATTGGTAAGGATAGCGAATGGAGGAGGAGGAGGAGGAGGAGGAGGAGGAGGAGAAGGAGGAGGAGGAGCAGGAGCAGGAGCAGGAGCAGGAGGAGGAGCAGGAGCAGGAGCAGGAGGAGGAGCAGGAGCAGGAGGAGGAGAAGAAGAGCACGCCGCGCGACGCGGTTCGGGCGCCCGCCCAGCCCCCGCAACGGCGGGGCGTATAGAGCTCGCCGACGTAGAAGACGACGAACGGCCCCGCCAACCTGCACACCAACCGAGCTTCCGTGAGAGGCTCACCCGTGGTGCCAGCTGACGGGGAAGGGCCTCCCTGGGACCACCCACGGCGCACCAGGGGCATGCAAGCAGCGGCCCAACCATAGGTGACCGTGGGGCCCAGGCGGCCAGCCCCTCTCATTTCGGCAGCGACGACACGAGGTGGCGCAGCTTGTCGATCTCGAGGGACTCCACGGCGGGCAGCTGGGTCGGGCCGAACATGCCAGACGCAGCGATCTGCGCGAGCATGGCAGCCCGCTCGCCCGCGCCGGAGCGGACGGCGGCGGCGGCTCCGCCGGCCGCTGCAGCCTCCGCCTCCGCATCCGCCGCGGCGGCTCCGCCAGCTGCACGAGCAGGCTCCGCCGCCATCACGCCAGCTCCAGCGCCGCCAGGCGCCTCCGCCAGCGTGTCGGTGCGGCGGAGGCGCCGCCTCCGAGGGGCAGGGCGCCGCGCGCCGTCCGCCCACTCGTCGTCGAGCGCCTCCATCTCGTCGTCGTCGCGGGCCGCCGCAGGAGCGCCCTCCGCCGCGCGCGCGGGCACGACTGCCCCGCCCGCAGCTCCAGGACCGCCACCCGCAACCAAGCGCGCCGCCGCCAGGCGCTGGCGGCGACGCTGCCGCCGAGCCGCCTTTGCCGCACCAGCGGCCTCGGCGGCGCCAGCAGCGCGTCCACGTACTTCATCGTCAGCAGGGGGAGCAGCAGCAGGCGGGCCGGCGGCCGCCTCCGTCGGCCTCTCTCCGCGCGCGTACAGCGCGGCGGAGACGGCCGAGCGGGCGACGGCGGCGACCGTCCGCCGCGGCGCTCCTGCCAAGACCGCGGCCCTGACGGCGGCCTCGACGAGGTCGGCGCCGCCAGGGGCCTCGGAAGCCCCTCTAGGCCGGGGACCACGATCCGCGCCCCGATCCGCGAGCCACGGGGCCCTCAAGGGCGGCAGGCGGCGGCGGCTGATGAAGGGGCCCAGGGACACGCACAGACAAATGAATGCACACAAATCCCCAGGATTCCCCTCTATGTTCTCTCTCATGCCTTGCTGGCTTTCGTCTCCCCCTCCACCTCCCGCGCTCCCATGTTCTCCCACGGCTCCCTGCTGGGGATCGACGAGGCTTGGTGCCTGTGTGCGCTCTTTCCCTCCCAAGCTGGGGCCGAGGCTCCTCGCGCAGGCGCATCTGGATGATGCCGTTCCACTCCGTCCACGAGTAGACGATGCCCCCTGGTGGGGCCGGGCGGGCACGCCGACCCTCCCCAAGGGAAGACGCCCACGGTGCGACCCGAACGAGCGAGGTGCCACACGCCGGCGCGTGGGCAAAAGACACACTGCCAGCCTTGCCTCACCGCCCTGCCGGCGCGGCCGCTCCTCCTCCTCCTCCTCCTGCTCCTCCTGCTCGTTTCTCCTCCTCCTCCTCCTCCTCCACAGGGCACGGGGTGTCCTGGCCGCGTGGCCGATGCGAGCTCGGCCCACGGAGGACATGACACGGCGCAGCCGCCGCGGGCCGACGAGGTCACGGCCGCGCGGGCGGCGGGCCCCGGCATGGCCGATGTGTGCACGCCCGCCCCCCCCCCCGGGGCCCGGCGAGGAGTGCGCACGGACCTCGCCGTGGGGGAAGCGGGTCCCGAGGCTCTTCGCCCGTTGCCTCGGGCTCTCGGGGCCCTCCACGGGGGAGCCCGCAGGGCGCCCACCCAGGCGCGTGCACGCGGCCCCCCAGTCCGCGGGACCAGCCGCACGATACGAAGGTTCGCGCGAGGCGCGCTCTCGAAACCGGCGCGGATCCATGCAGGTGTGCGTGCTTCTTTCGCTCCTGATCCACGGGCCCCGGGATCGTCAGACAACGGCTCGGGGTGAAGAACTCGTCCCGGGGAAAGGCCTCAGGGTTCAGGGCCCGTTTCCCACAGGACCCGCCCCCCCCATGCGAAGCGCCGATCGTGGGCCCAGGATCGGTGCCGACGCTGCACCTGGCGTTCTCCTCCTCGTCCTCCTCCTGCTCCTCCTGCTCCTCCTCCTCCTCCTCCTGCTGATGCAGTTGTATGCTGGACGTTCTCGGACTCCTCCTCCTGCTCCTCCTGCTCCCCCAGCTCCTCCCGCTCCTTCTTCTTCTTCCTCCTCCTCCTCCTCCTCGAGGTGTTGGGCGGTGCTCCCGCGCGCCCGGCCCCCCTTCGGCCTCCGCAGGCCCCTGGAGGCCCCGGGACACACCTCTGGCCAGCGCACGGCCAGTGCGCCAGTGGGGCGGGCAGAGTGCCGGCCGCCTGGCCAGTGACCCAGCCTGTATTCCCGTGTGGCGCCGCGCTGTCAGTTGTACACGCAGCTTGCCTCTGCGTGCACGTGCGTGTCCTGTGCGTGCGCCGCGCGGCAGCCATCTGGGCCCACGCCCGACGAAGGGGCCAAGAGCCTCCGAAACGCGTCGCATACACTGGACGGCGTCTTGAACTGTGTACCGTAGTCACGCCATCCGCTTGCAGGGCATAGCGCGTCGCCGGGGCCGCCGCCGCGACACGCTGAGCAACAATTTCTGACAGTAACCCCTCTATAGGCGTGATCCGAGTGGAGGATGTGCCGAAACGAGTGAGGGGGCGCACGAAGAGAGCCGTAGGCGGATCTCCCCACGGGCCACAAGCCGCAAGAGGGCTGTGCCGAAATAGGCGGGGTCGCGGATCGATGAGGGGAGGATCGAGGGTCGAAACCTCCGGGCGGCATGCGCAGCTGGAAGATGCCGCCCCGCCCCGTCTCACGAGTGGCCGATGCCCCCCTGGGGGCGGGCGCAGAGGGAGCGAGGGAGGGTCGATGATCGAGGGGAGGATCGAGGGGGGTCGAGGGACCGAGGATCGGGGGCCGAGGGACCGAGGCTGGGGCGCCGAGGGACCACGGATCGGGAGGCGGAGGGGCGAGGGTCGCAGTTCACGGGCGGCTCCGTGGTGCTATTCGGGCCTCCGAGGGCCTGCGGAGGCCTCCAGCAGGAGAGGTGGATGCTGATGATGCTGCTGCTGCTGCTGATGATGATGATGATGATGATGCTGATGCTGATGCTGATGCTGATGCTGCTGCTGATGATGAGGATGATGATGATTATGAAGATCATGATGATGATGATGATGATGATGATGAAGATCATGATGATGATGCTGATGCTGCTGCTGATGATGAGGATGATGATGATGATGATCATGATAATGATGATGATGATGATGATGATGATGATGATGATGAAGATCATGATGATGATGCTGGTGATGGTGATAGTGATGATGATGCTGATGCTGATGCTGCTGCTGATGAGGATGATGATGATTATGATGATGATGATGATGATGATGATGATGATGATGCTGATGAAGATCATGATGATGATGCTGGTGATGGTGATGGTGATGATGATGCTGATGCTGATGCTGCTGCTGATGATGAGGATGATGAGGATGATCATGATCATGATGATGATGATGATGATGATGATGATGAGGAGGAGGATCGTGATGATGATGCTGGTGATGGTGATGGTGATGATGATGATGCTGATGCTGCTGATGATGATGACGATGATGATGCTGCTGATGATGACCATGATGATGAGGAGGCAGAGGAGGACGAGGATGAGGATGAGGATGAGGAGGCGGAGGAGGAGGAGGAGGAGGTGGAGGAGGAGGAGGAGGAGGAGGAGGCAACGAGCGAACGGAGTCCCAGGTCTGCGACCGGCCTGGGCGGGCGGCGGCGGTGGCGACCGCTAAGCAGATGTCGAGAGTGTGGCCGCCGTCGCGCGGGGATGCGGGTGCTCGACCCCGCAGGCTCCATGGTGGCTGTGTGGGGGTTGGCGGAGTCCGTGCTGGCAGTGCCAGTGAGGCCAACGAACGGCGCGAGAATGCCGCCCATGCCTCCCGCAAAGAAGGAGCTGGGTGAGCCCAACGCTGCTTTCGCAGTTTCGCGTGTGGCCGCAGCCAAGGCACCACCAACTGGTGGGGTGCAATGTCAGGCAGCACCGAATCAGGAACTCGGGTCGAATCGGAGCGTGCGTCGGATAGGGCTGCATCGGCACGGAATCGACATCGAATCGGATCGGCTGCGCCAAGGCGCACAATAACGACGTGCAACTATTGGGTCGTCTTGGATCGTCGGAACACCGGGACCGAGAACCGACTCGAGCCGGTCGGAACCGACATTGTATCGGATCGATCGGATCGAAGCGGGCCCTGGTGTGGGGCTTTGCTCATCTCGCCACTGTGCTCACTCGCAACATGCGCGCTCGCAGCGCTCCTCCTCCTCCTCCGCCTCCGCCTCCTCCTCCTCCTCCTCCTCCGCCTCCTCCTTCTCCTCCTCCTCCGCGCCCACGATCTCGCATCCAGCGCGGCGGTGTGGTGGGGCGCTGCCTGGCGTTGGAGGCTGCCTGCCGCTGCCCCGCGGGGGTCGCCTGCGGGCGTGGCCTGGGCCGCCGCTCGGTGCCGGGGCGAGCGGAGCTGTCGTCCGCCGCGCAGGGCTCGGGGCGGCTGGTGAAGGCGTGGCCGAGGCTGGATGGGGGTATGCCCGTAGCGTCGAAGATGGTGGATCTCGCGCGCCCGTGGGGGGGGTGGGCAGTGGGCCCGCCCCTGGTGGCGGCGCCGGCGACGTGCCGTCCGCGGTCGCGCTGGGCTGGGCAGGCGAGAGGGGGTCGCGCCGCTGCTGGTGCACACGGGGCCTGCACCTGCACCCCAAAGCAGTTTCTGGGCGTGGTGCGCCAGCGCCGGCCGCGTGAGGGGCCGTGCGGTGGGCGGCGGGGGCGTGTGAAAAGTCCGCGGCGGCCGCCGCTCCGCAAGGTGAGTGGGCAGATGGCACTGCCTGCGGCCTGGGAGCGACAGGTGCGCGTGTGTCGGCGTTTGCGCCTCCGTTTTTTATTGTTTGTTGTTGTTTGTTTTTTTGTTTGTTTTTTAAAGTTTATATATAGGTAAATAACAAGTTCCCAAAACAGTGCTTGCACTTAGGGGTTCTTACTTGTCTCGCAAGGAGCAGGGCCTGGGCGTCGCTCTGGCCAGCTTGTTCTCGCCGTCGCCGCCCCCGTCGCCGCCTGTCGCCTGGGCCTAGGTGGTGTCGGTTCGGCCGGTTTGTTGTTGCCGTCGCCGCTCCCGTCGCCGCCACCCCGTTGCAGCCCCCCGTTCGCACCGCAAGCTTTGCATCGCAATGAATATCCTTGCACTGCCTTGCATTGCGTGCATGGCCGTGCATTGCTTTGCTTTGCTTTGTATTGATTGGCATTGCTTAGCATCGACTGCATCACACAACCTACGCCACACATATAGCACCACATATATATATATATATATATTGCACCACCACGTGGCCTGCACCACGTAGATTGAACCACTTAGCTTCCACCACAACGCTTTCACAGCATAACTTGTACCACATACTTGGCGCCGCATAGGGTTGCACCACATAGCTTGCTTCACATATATTGCACCACACAACTTGCACCACATGTGTTCTCCATTCCAAAAATCGCCCCCCCCAGAATTGTCGCCCCCACCCCTGTAACACTGCAAATTACATACTCATCGTTCACTTTGCGTAACAACTCATACCATCCCAAGGAGTCCCGTTTGTGACCCCCCATCATCCCGGTCTAGTGATTCGATTCGTGCGCACTCGTTTATCGCCAAACATATTTTTCAATCATGTCTTGCACAGAACTGTGACAAAGTCCACACGCGCGCGTCCGCCACGCGCGCATGCCAAAATCCGCCCAACAACTTAGTTTTCGTACGGGTTTCAAGATCGAGGTTCTCAAACACCCAAGAGGCACCATTGTTTGTAAACAAGACATGAGGAACTTGGCGCGGCGCCGCGCTCTTGCGACTCCTCACGTCGCTCTCTATCTGTATTGTTTCCAGCACTTGTGTCACATGAGACCACGCGAGCCCCTCGCGCGCTTGCGGGGGGGGGGGGGGGGGCGATCATTGATCGATAGAACTATGCGGGCCACTCGCACGTCCTCAACGCCGCCGCACCACTTCATCGTCATCGGCAGTCGCCGCAATTGCCGCCTTCATCACCCAAACACCTTTGTCATCGACGCATGGGCATCATCCCCGTCGTCGGCGTTACCAGCATCGGCGCCGTCATAGGGCTTGTCATCGTCATCCCACCATCGCTACAGTGGGGGCTCGGCCACAAGAAACCTCCGCAAGAAACCCAACCCTGAAATCCGCGGTTTGTTAAGTGAAAATCCAAATTCGTCAATCGAAAATCGTCAAGATCTTATTGGGGACCCATCGAAGCCCAAAAACCCAGGGCACCCTGGCAAAATCCAACCGGTTTCTTGGCACGCGCCCCAACTGCACTATCATCATCGCTGCCGCCGTTGTCGACGTCATCATGACACCGCGCCCGCCCGAGCCACCGACCCGCACTGGCCCGCGTGCCCGCGCGGCCTCTGGCGCGCGCTGGGGCGCTGTTATCGGTGAGCGCCACCGCGGCCGTATCGGTTGTGCCAGGCCAGCTGGCCGCTCTGCGCTCGAGCTTGCGCGCGCCGGCGCGGCCGCAGAGATGCGCCAGCAGTGGCCAAGCAATCGTCGCAATCGCCGCCAAATATGGGATCTGCAAGCCAACTTGCGGGTGGGAGAGGGGGGGATAAATGCGCGAGCACTGGAGTTGCGTTTCAAGGGTTGGCAACGATTAGTTGCACCACGTAGATTGTGCAATGTAGATTACACCACATAGCGTACACCACACAGATCACACCAAATAGATGGCACTGCGGAGATTGCACACATATAGCTCACACGAGATATATTGCACCACGTTGCGCCACGTAGCTTGCACCACCTGCCATTCTAGAACGCAATGTCTTGGGTCCTCGCTGGTTTGCATTGGTTGTGGAAGAACCCCGATTCTGAAAAACTGTGAGCTTCCCAGCTGATGGGGCGGGGATTCCATCATGCTCGTGCAAGCCGAAGCAAAGAAGAAGGAACACGGGATGAGGAAATGAGGGAGCTCCTGCAATCCCAATCCCTCCCCGCGTTCACTGCCCCCCGTTGCCGCCCGTCCGAAACCTGCTGCCGCCCGCTGCTCGTCCTCACTGTCCTCCTCGTCCTCCTCGCCCCCGCCTGCCGATGTCCAGGACGTCGAGGGCGCGCCACAGATGTCCGCGTCCCCGGTGGCGACGAGCTGCTCGACCAAGTCGGAGTGCTGCTCGTACTTCGCGCGGTTCACCTTGCTCTCTCTCTCTCTCTCACACACACTCTCCCGTGTACACACACGCACACACACGCGCACTCTCTCTATCTATCTCTCTTTCCCTCCCATCTCTCTCTCTCTCTCGTTCCCAACCCTCCTCCCCCCCCGCCGCCGCCTCCTCCTTCTCCACCTCCTCCTCCTCCTCCTTTGTCCTTCTCCCCCCGCCTCCTCCTCCTCCTCCTCCTCCTCCTCCCTAAATGATTTCTCCCTGTCGCACCCCGAGGCCAGTTTTTAGGGCTGGCCAGGCGTTTCGCCTGAGACTTCCTCACCATTCATGCCTCTGAAGCTCAAAACTTGACAACAGTTTCACAGATGGAGGGCGGCTGGTTTTCAAAAAAAGGCTCTCGCCTTAGTGCGGCGCACATTCGTTTTGAAACATGGCAATCGTTTCGCGGATTGAGGGCGGGTCGTTTTCAACATGTGGCTTTCGTCGTAGCGCGGCGCACATCCGGTTTAAACAATTGCAAGAGTTTCACGGATTGAGAGTGGGTCGTTTTCAAAATGTGGGTCTCGCCTTAGCGCAGCGCACATTCGTTTCAAACATGCAGGAGTTTCACGGATTGAGGGCAGCTCCTCTTCAAAATGTGGGTCTCGCCTTAGCGCGGCGCACACTCGCTGTAAAACATTTGCAAGAGTTCCACGGATTCCCATCATCAACTTGCCAGAAATGGTGTTTTGAACGGATTAAGGATTGTGCGGGTGCAGCAGTTATGTTGGTTCGCTGTGTTGAAGTCCCAAGAATGGTGTTCTGGCACGATTCAGGATTGTCAAGACGCAACAGCCATGTTGATCCGTGTTGTTGGAATCCCGAGAACAATGTTTTGACATGCTTCAGGGTCTTCAAACGGTTGTCTTCCAAAGAGGCAGTTCCTTCAATGGAAATGAACCGTTCTAGGGGCCTGTGAAGAGGGAGCTTGGAGGGAGGGTTTGTTCCACCATCGACGATTACTCTATGGTTTACATTGGTCCTCCTCCTCCTCCTTCCCCTCCTCCTCCTCCTCCTTTTCCTCCTCCTCCTCCTCCACCTCCTCCTTCCCCTCCTCCTCCTCCTCTCCTTTTCCTCATCCTCCTCCTCCTCCTCCTCCTACTCCCTCCTCCCTCTCCTCCTCCTCCTCCTCCTCATCCTCCTCCCTCCTCCTCCTCCTCCTCCTCCTCCTCCTCCTCCTCCTCCTCTCCTCCTCTCTCCTCCTCCTCCTCCTCTCCTCCTCCTCCTCCTTCTCTCCTCCTCCTCCTCCTCTCCTTCCCCTCCTCCTCCTCCTCCTCCTCCTCCTCCCTTTTCCTTTTCCTCCTCCTCCTCCTCCTCCTCCTCCTCCTCCTCAGTACCAGCCTCAGCCCTTCGCCCAGCCAGGACGTTGGCGCCAACGCCCCGGGGCAGCGGCGGGCGGCGCGCCTCCCCGAGCGGCGATGGGCACCCGAGGGACCCGCCGCCGAAAGCCGCTCACGGCCGCCGACACCCAAAGGGCGCCGACGGCCGCCGACACCCCAAAGGGCGCCGACGACCGCCGCCCGCGGCCGCCGACGAGGGCCGACGACCGCCGGCGGCCGCCGACGACCGCCGACGGCCGACGAGGCGCAGGCCGACGGCCGCCAGCGGCTGCCGCGGGCGGGCCGCGGGCCGCCTCGGGGCGCAGCCTGCTCCTCCGCCCGGAGTCGCCCCCCCTCCGAGCGGCTCGGGCGCGGCGTGCCGCGCCGCATGCGCCACCGCACCGCCGGGCACGGAGTGGGCCCTCAGCCTCCTCCTCCTCCTGCTCCTCCTCCTCCTCCTCCCTCCTCCCTCCTCCTCCTCTCCTCTCCTCCTCCTCCTCCTCCTCCTCCTCCTCTCCTCTCTCCTCCTCCTCCTCCTCTCCTCCTCCTCCTCCTCCGCCTCCTCCTCCCCTCCTCCTCCTCCCTCTCCTCCTCCTCCTCCTCCTCCTCCTCCTCTCCTCCCCTCCTCCTCCTCCTCCTCCTCCTCCTCCTCGTCCTCCTCCTCCTCCTGCTCCTCCTCCTCCTCCTCCTCCTCCTCCTCCTCCTCCTCCTCCTCCTCCTCTTTGTTTGGCATCGACGCCATGCCTCAGGCACGGACTGGGCTCGCCGCCCCTCTCTGAGCCTCAGCCCTCGCTCCTGAAGAGTCTTTGAGGGGGTTCGGGGCCCCTCGGCCCAAGTCCCCTGGGGCTTGTCGTGGCGCTCCGGGGCTCCCCCGAGGGTTGTCGCGTGAACTTTTCGGGCCCAAGGGGTCCCCAAGATGGGCCAAGAGGGCCCCAAGAAGCTTTCGAGATGGTCCAAGAGGACCCCGAGTAGCCGAACGATCGCTCCAAGACGCTCAAGATGGTCCCGAGACGGCCCAAGAGGCCTCCAAGACGCCCAAAGATGCCTTCAAGAGGCCTTCCAAGAGGGCAAAATCATTGGTTGTGCTTCAGTTTTGGTGGAATTCGTGTTCTCGCCTTTTCGGCTTCCCGACGCTCCCGGACGGCCCTAGATGCCCCCAAGACCGCTCCAAGACGACCCAAAAGGCCTACAAGAGGGCTCCAAAACGGCCCAAGAGGGCCCCAAGACAGCCCAAGAGGCGCCTAAAACGGCCCAAGAAGGCCCCAAGACGGCCCCGAAACCGACTCAAACGAGGGAACACCAACTGAAAATCCGAGCCTTCCGCCCCAAGATGCCCAGGAGGCCTCAAGAGGCCCCCAAGATGCCCAAAAGAGGCCCCAAGAGGCACCCGAACGGCCCCCAAAGGGCGTTCAAACTGCGAACATCAAATATGCTCAGTACCCAGGCACGGTGGCGGGATGTGCCGAAGGCCATCATATCCGCCGCCCCCTGTTGATCACTGAACCCTTGAACTTAGCCACCATTTCGTACCATGCCCCGCTCTCCCCAACGCGAGTATGAGGGAGACGGATTCAGCAGTCCTGCCACGTTTTTCAGCAGGCCATTGAAAATTGCCCCGTCCGAGAACTCGAATATCCCGAGACGGGATGAGTCAGAGGAGGAGGAGAGGGAGGAGTAGGAGGAGGAGGAGGAGGAGGAGGAGGAGGAGGAGGAGGAGGAGGATGAGGAGGAGGAGAGAGGAGGAGGAGGAGGAGGAGGAGAGCAGGAGGAGGAGCAGGAGGAGGAGGAGGAGGAGGAGGAAAAGGAGGAGGATCATGAGGCACGAGTATATTCAGGCAGACACCGGAGATTCTCATGCGGGGTCCCACCGTCGGAGCAGTTTCGCGACGCGAGGGGGTCTCAGGGAAGTTATGAAAAGATGGGATCAACTCCGCGGCGTCGTCCCAGGTCGGGGAGGCGGCCCCGGGGAGCCCAAGTAGGCTGTGTGGAGAGTGCCACTGGCGATCGGGGCCAGCCCCGCACGGCTCCTCTTCGCGCGGCGAAGCAAGTCCGCGCGCAGCCGCCCTGTGAGCAATACGAGCACGGCGATGACAAGGTGGAGCAGCGTCATCCGAACGGCTCCTCCTCCTTTCTCCTTCCACGAACACAGTCGGACCCAAGACATCATAGCATCCTCCAAGAACATGAGACCCTCCGTCGGCCAAGGTACACAGAACATCCAGGGGTGCCCTCCCCAGGATGCACAAGAACATCAAGCGAGCACGAAGAACATGAAGATACCCTCTCCGAAACGACCCCGATCTTATACCTCGGTCCGACTGTAATTTGAGCAGGGGCCGACCGTCCTGTCATTCCTATAGTCCTACCACGGAACGTTTTAGAACCCACAACTGTTCTAAGACAACAACAATGTTCTTAGAACATGCACCCGATGTGACAAAACAGGACAGACTCCGCCAGACGTGTTCTGAGAACGTTTCGTGGACACCCCCCAAAGGCTCTCAGAACATTGTTTGGCAGGGCTCTAGGCGAGCCAGGACGCCTCGCCACTGCTTGAGTAAAAAAAAACTCTGCCCGCTCACTCGCCGACCCGGGCCTTCCCAGCTGCGGCGTCGGGGCGGCTGGGAAAGGTATCCACCGCTGGCGCGCGGAGGGAAAGGGCAGATGTGCGCCTGTGCTCTGCGCCCCGCTTCTCGGCGGACGTCGGCTTGACGGCTTGACGCCTCCTTGCGCCGTCGTGGCTGTGCCCTGCTCCATGCTGCTCCTTCTCCTCCTCCTCCCTGCTGCCAAATGTTGCCCTCGGTCCTCCGGGTTCTAGTGGGGTCTTTGGAAGCTCCCGCATGTTTTCGAGTATTTGAGCTCGTCTTTGGGCATCTGGGACGTGACGGGCCGGGAGAGCAACTTACCACCCCCTCCTCCTCCCCCTCCCGCTCCCACTCCTTCTCTACAAATGACTAGAAGTTGTTTTCTCCAACTGTGCTAGGTGAGCGTCGACATTGGACTTCTGCCTTTTCCATGGTCGTGGGTATCTGGAAATACTCGGCCAAATTCCCAAACGTCGCTTTCAGGAAACAAGGCTGATGAGGTCTATGTCCTTTTCTCACGCTCACATTTCAACTCCATAGCCACCTTGGGCCAAAATGTAGCCAGCGGGCGCGCGCGCGTACTTTCGCGCGCATGCAGTTGTTGGCCATTGATTCAGCGGCAGCGATGGCAGTGCGGACTTCAGCGGCGAAGTGGCAGTCACCCGAAAACAGACTACATCATGTCCGCCTCCTCCTCATAATCCGTCCCCCCGCGATTATGCTCCTCCTTCCCCTCCCCGTTCTCTCCCTCCTCCGCCCTCCGCTCTGCGCAATGTAGCGCCGAGCAGGCAGGCCCTCGGGCCAAGCTTCCTGGCTTTTTCGCTTGACCACCCCGACTGGGTGTCGGTTGCTCTGGTCTAGCGTTGTTTCAAGTCTCGGACGTTCTCACAATTTCAGTGACAAATCGACTTGGGTTCTGGATCCTCCCTCCCCCCTCCTCCTCCCCCCCTCCTCCTCCTCCTCCTCCGCCTGCTCCTCCTCCTCCTCCTTCTCCTCCTCCCCCTCCTCCACACGTCCCTCAGTGATCAATGAACCCTTGCAGGGGCCTCGGAAGAGGGAACTTGCAGGGTCTTGGGTTTACACTGTCCACCTCCTCCTCCTCCTTCTCCTCCTCCTCCTCCTCCTCCTCCTCCTCCCTCCTCCTCCTCCTCCTCCTCCTCCTCCTCCGCCTCCCCCTCCCCTCCCCCTCCCCCTCCCCTCCCCCTCCCTTCCCTCTTCCCTCCCATCCCTCCTCCTCCTCCTCCTCCTCCTCCTCCTCCTCCTCTCCTCCTCCTCCTCCTCCTCCTCCTCCTCCTCCTCCTCCTCCTCCTCCTCCTCCTCCTCCTCCCCCTCCTCCCCCGCGGGTCCATGCAAGCCCGCCAAGGGGTGCGCGGCCGCGCTCGGGGCGCGAGCCCCAGCCGCGCACCCTCCCCTTGCGCGAAGGGTGCGGCCGTTGTGCCAGCACCGCTCCGGCGGCGAGCGGGCAAAGGCGTGCGCTCCTCGGCTACACGCAAGAGTGACCCTGGGTAAGAGTGACCTTTTGACGAACGAACAACACACACCCATACCCATAAGGTGGTCGTTGGGAGGAGGACTGGCTATGGGTATGGGTGCGGATTGTCGGACCCTAGGGAACGCTCCCGTTCGAGCGGGGACCCCCATCCGACAACATGCACCCGTAGCCCTTTCCGACCCCCCTATGGGTATGGGTGTGTGTTGTTGGTTCGTCACCTTTGGTGCGCGGCTTTTTGGGGGCCGCGGGGAGACCAAACCTGGGCGCGCAAGCCCCTGCTGCCACTTCGTCTTCAGCCATCGGAGGGCCCATCTGTGCCCGCACCAGAGGTCACTCCGGCGAAAGGTCACTCTTACGTCTAGTCGAGCTCCGCGCAGCGCACTCCGCGCTGACTTCTGAATGTTTATGCTTACGGTGCAGGCCACCACGAAAGATCGGGGCCCCGAGGAAGATGGGTTCTGGAGGCATCTGGCCTCGTATTCACGGGGGACTCCCCAGGCCCCAGGGCCGCCGGCAGGTCGCATGCATCCAGCTTCCCAGTATATAAACTATAGCACACGAATTCCGTCCAGGCAGCGAGTGGGGTACGTGGCGATGCAGCGCCGACGTTCCCTGATCTACACGGCAACAGTCGATCCCAATACTTCCGCTGATCGCCATCCACAACAAGCTCAAAGTGAGCGTTCATACCACTAACGCTTTTGCCGAAACGTTCTTATTTATGATTCTCAATTTATGTCATGCAACCTCGATAATGTAATCAAGCTACGGTGTGACCAGTCCGCGCCATGCGCCCCAGAAGTGCGGGTCGATAGTCACATAATCATGGTAATCATGGCGTCTCGAGATCGAATTTATGTACTGGAAGAGAAACTATGCTCGAAACAACTTCCGACATGCTCGTAGCTGTGAGAATGAGGAGGTACGAATCGCAGCCAATAACATAAATATGTTGCAAATCACTGCGCTCCATCACCATATCCCCAACTCTCTTGTGGGCCGCCAGTCAAGCAAGGGAAGGGCCTGGCGTCCAAGGGAAGGCCCTGGGGTCCAGGACCCGTTTCCCTCTGGATACGCTTCCTTCACACCTAGCTATGGAAGAGGACGAGAAGGTACTCGAAAGGTTCCATGGGTTATCAAGGGCGTCTGGAGGGTTGGAGAGGGAGGCCCACCGCTCGCAGAGGCTGGTGTCAGGCACCTCGCCTAAGTCTGAATGCCGACGTCGTGCAGCACAGAAGTGTGGGCTCATTTCTGCTCCGAGAGCAACTGAGGCAAAATAAGAAAGGCCCTCGGCCTTTATTCTGGAGGTAAGGCTGGGGGTGGAGGAGTCGGACATGCGAAGGGTGATGGTGATGACGCTGATGCTGATGCTGAGGATGATGGCGAGGAGGATGATACGACGATTGTAATGTTGCTAGTGCTGGTGAGAGGATGAGGATGAGGATGAGGACTATGATGATGCTGCTGCTGCTGATGATGATGATGACTCTGATGATGCTGTTGATGATAATGATGCTGCTGCTGATGATGGTAATGATGACGAGGAGGAGGAGGAGGAGAAGGAGGATCAGGTCAAAGATGAGGATAACGAGAAGGACGAAGAGAAGGATGATGGGTAAGGTCCGTTGAAAAAATCGGCCACCGCGCCTGCGCGATAGTAGTGTGTCAGAACGCTTGTTAGTTGCCTGAAAGGGTTCATGTAATTCGTCAGAACCCCCTCCATCAACAACACGCCCCCTACGAACACCACCTCCACCGGTTTTGCTGTTCTGCATCCAAGCCGCTCTGGTCGGCCTCCAGGCGGCCCCCGACTGCACAAAAACTGCTGTGGGATGCCCAACTGCCGGCCCAAGACGAGCCAGCGATCTCCCCAACGCCCCCAGTCGATCCCAAGAGCCCCACCAGAAGCCCTCGGCGAGATCCTGGGAAGCAAAACCAATGTAACGCACGGGGAATTCATGTTTTTGTTTCAGAGGCTTTCCAACTTCAGATCGGTGGAGGAAAGCTACAGAGATCCCCAAGGAACGCTCAATATGGTAAGTCGCTGCCATCACAGTTGCCGATGGTCAGCTGCAGCGCTGGCGTACTGACCATTGGCGCCTCTTGGGCGGCACCAAGACAGCGTCAAGATTGTCCCAAGACGGTCCGACAATCCCTCAAGGCGGCCCAAAAGAGCTTCACATCGGCCTCAAGACCCCGTTATACGTCCCCAACGTAATTCAATCGAACCTTTTCAAGAACAAACGGCAATTGAACTCCTCGGTCAAACCATCGCGCCCAAAACGGCTGGAGGGCCCCAAGCGAGCCCCAAGAGTGACCCAAAAGGCCCCGAAGACGCCAAATACGCCTCCGAGGTGAAAGAAGAGTGTGAGCACAAGGCCGCAGACAAGGAGGATGCATTCAAGACCAGCGCCAGTTCAGAAAGGGTACTTAATATCAACGGATCTTAAGGTCGACCTCCTTCCTGCTGCGCTGCTGCGTTGGCACGGTGGCGGGGTTTGCCGCAGGCAAATGGATACGGCACTGTACTATAGAGCGCAGCACTCGAGTGCATGCGCATCAAAGCAATACCTTTTGTGTCACCGTGGTGCCTTAACCACGGTGCGACAGCTATACGCTGATCTCGTTGTTTCACTCCGGCCGCGTGCTGCCCCTCCTCCTCCTCCTCCTCCTCCTCCTCCTCCTCCTCCTCTGCATTACTCGGGCGTGTTCGCGGGTGTAAGACCTCATGGAGCAACGACCGCCGACATTGGCACCCCAGGCATGCACCTTGTAAAAGGGGTGCTTACAACTGGCAAAAATATGTACAAGGGCTGCTCCCTCCTCCTCCTCCTCCTCCTCCTCCTCCTCCTCCTCCTCCCCCTCCCCCTCCCCCTCCTCGTGCTCCTCCTGCTCCTTTGGATCAACAGCCTGCATAAACATGCACTTTCGGATATCCTGGCGGATTTCTTGGCTCGGCGTCAGAACTACTCCCCCTGGCGAGCGAAACGCGCTGGGTGGGGTCCAACGCCGACCCAGGAAATCCGCGCTTACCTCGGACAATTTATGCTCATGCGAATTTCCGTCACGGTCAGTCGGGCTCTGGTTTTATTTTTCACCCGCGTCGTACCCGCGTCTACGCCTCCTCTCATTCCCCTCTTTTATCACTTTCCTCCTGGTTCCTCCCTACACAGCACGTGCCATGCCGAATCCTTGCAACACGCACGCCACCATCACACATCCGTACCCTCACCCTCGCAATCGCGTGTCAGGAGCCTAGCACGAGTCTCGGAAGCCCCGATACCAGAGGGCGTGCGTACGGGGGGGCTCCACCATCCGCGCCACGCTCGCAGGGGCTGGCAGGCGTGGCACTTCCTCGACGCCGGCGGGGGTGCGCAGGGGTTGGTTCCCATATCCGTGCCACGCTCTCAGTGCCTGGCAGGCGTGGCACTTTCTCGACACCAGGAATGTGGGTGGTCCTCCCCCATCCGTGCCGCGCTTCCAGTGCACGGCAATCGTGGCACTTCCTCGACAGCAGAGCGGTCATCAAAGGGTGGCCCACCCAACCCGTGACTCGCACCCCTGGCGCGGCAGGCGTGACACTTCCTCGAAACCAGAAACAGGTTTGCAAGGGGTGGTTCCCCCATGCGTACCGCAGTCTTTGTGCGCGGCAGGCGTGCCATTTCCTCGACAGCAGAGGGGTTGCGCAGGGCGTGGCAAGCGTGGCATTTCCCCGACACGAGAAACTTGTGCGCAAGGTGTGGCTTACATATACGTGCCCACGCTCCCAGGGTCGGGCAAGCGCGTCACTTCCTCAACACCAGAGGGGGTGCGCAAGGGGTGCCTCACGCATCCGTGCCACGCCCCCCCAGGGCGCGGCAGGGGTTGCGTATCCTCGACGCGGTGGTTCCCCGGCCCGCCCCACGCCCGAGTGCCATGGCGGGCGTGGCACTGCCTCGATGCCAGGCGAGGTGGTGCGCAAGCTGATCTGTCCGTGCCACGCTCCCAGGGCCTGGCAAACGTGCCACGTCCTCGACACCACATGGGGGTGCCTCACGCATCCGTGCCACGCCCCCAGGGCGTGGCAGGCGCGGCACTTTCGCGACAGCAGAGGGGGTGCACAAAAAGGTCCTCTATCCGTCCCGCGCTCGCAAGGCGTGGCAACCGTGGCACTTCCACGACACCAGAACAAATGGTTCGCAAGGGGTGGTTCAACTATTTGCGCCATGCCCTCAAGGCGTGGCACGCGTTGCATTTCCTCGGTGCCAGATGGGGTGCGTACAGGGTGGTTCAAGGGATGGTTTCCCTATCCGTGCCACGCTCTCAGGGCGTGGCAGCAGTGGCACTTCCTCGGCACCAGAGAAGGTGCGCCGGGGGTAGGTTCCCATGTCCGTCCCACTCTCGCAAGGCGTGGCATTTCCCCGACAGCAGAGAGGGTGCGCAAGGAGCGGCTTCCATATCCGTCTGGCTCTCGCAAGGCAATCGAGGATGCGAAAGGGGAGGTTCCCCTATCCGTTCCTCGCTCGCAAGGCGTGGCAAGCGTGGAATTTCGCCGATGCCAGAAAAAATGGTGCGCTGGTGGTGGTTCCTCCAACTGTCCCATACACGGACGGCGTGGCAAGCATGGCATTTCGTGGTCACCAGAGAAGGTTCGCAAGGGGTGGCCCCCCTGTCCGTCCCACGCTCGCAAGGCGTGGCATGTCCCCGACACCAGCGAGGGTGCACACGGAGAGATTTCCAGACCTGTCCTGCTCCCGCAGGGTAAAAAAGAGGATGCGCCGGGAGCGGTTCCCCTACCCGCTCCTCGCTCGCACGGCGTGGCAGGCGTGGAGTCTCCTCGGTACCAGAAAACGGTGGTGCGCAAGTGGCGGTTGCCCTGTCCGTCCCACGCTCGAATGCCGTGGCAGAGGGCGGCTCTTCCCTGACTCCAGCAAAAGGGCTCGCAAAAGGGGGGTTCTCCTGCCCGTGCGTGCCACGTCCTCGACACCAGAGGGGTTGCGCAGGGAGTGGCCTCCTTAGCCGTCCCACTCCCTCCGGGCGTGGCTCTTCCTCGACACCAGGGGGGGGTGCGCAAGGGGTGGTTCCCCCATCCGTCCCGCGCTCGCAGGATGCGGGTAAGCGCGGCAACTCCTCGACGCGAACAGGGGGTGCGCAACAGGTGCTCCTCCTGCCGTCACGCACATCCACGGGGCGTGGCAGGCGTGGCGCCTCCTCGACACCAAAGGGGGTGCGCAGGGGGTGGTCCCGCGCTCCCAGCGTGGCGGGTGCCTCCCAGGATCAGCGCAGGAGCCGGGGACACTTCCTCGCGCGTTCTGCAGGCGTGCTCGTACGAGGCCAGCGCGCGAAGAGTCCATCCGAGCATGTGGGGTCCTTCAGCGTAACCCCCTCTGGGCGAAGGCGGTTTAGCGAATCTCCTCCTCCATCTTCCCTCTTCCCTTTCGGGGAGGGGTTCATCGCCGTTCCTTTTAATACAGCCCCCCTCCCCCACCCGACCGGCGACATACCCAGTACCATGCACTTTGCACCAACATCTGGATCGAGCGCAGGCGCTCCGCGATTACTTTGCATTGGCTGTTGTCAGGGACGGTGTTGCCAGCAACTGCCTGCTCTGCAATGTCAACAGGCCCCCCACCATCCTTTGCAAAAACAGTAGGAAATGCACGTTGCATCAAAGTCTGGAGTCTGGATCATGCGCGGACGCCCCGCTATCACTTTGCATATGTTTTTGGCAGGGACGGGGGGTGGGGGGCGGTGCATTGCCTGCTGTGTGCAACGCCAACCTCCCAACCATCACTTGCAAGAAACAATACCAAGTGCAATGTGCACCAAAGTCTGGATCATGCGTGGACGCCCTGCGATCACTTCGCACTGGTTTTGGACGAGGACGACGGGGGGCCGGCACAGTCCCTGCTGTGTGCAGGCCCACCACCCGCTTCAACAAGAGAACGAAGCTCACTTCGCCAGGGACGGTGGGGAGCAGGGCGGCATACCGCCTGTTGTGTGCAGAACCACATGCAAGATGATCGCGGGTGCACGTTCGCACCTCGCACAGTGCTCGCAGACCCGCCTTCACTTTGCGTTGGCTTTTGACAGGGGTGGTGGGGCGGTCGACCTATTGCTCAACGTGGCGCACCTGGTGCGCGTGGCGCACCTGACACGTGCGGCGCACCTCGCGGGAATCGCGCACCTGGCTGGCGTCTGCATTGGTTCCCGATGGTTGTCGACGGCGGCCCGTCCATGCTAAGACTCGGGTGCTACTTCTGTCCTGGAGGGCGTGGGGGAATGAGCGAGACGGCCTGCTGCTTGTGGGTAGCTGGATCACTGCTTCCTGTTAATGTTGGTGGTCCCCAAACGTGGTGGTGAGAACACCCGGTGGTGAGTTTTGGGCGATTTGGGTAATGTTTTTCGAGCGCTGGCTGGCCCAGGAAACGCAAAACCTCGTGGCGACCGCGTGTCCCCAAACCCGGTGGTGACCCAGAATTATGTTTTGGGGGAATCGGGGCCACCACCGGGTGTCTCACCACCTGGTTTGGAGACCACCAATAATGAACAACCCCTTCCCGACCCGACCGGTTGCCAGCCTGGACCCACGCCAACCCCCACCCACCATCCCTGCCCACAAGGAGGAGGAGGAGGAGGAGGCGGAGGAGGAGGAAATGCAAAACACAGCTCGCCTCCACATCCGGAGCATGCGCGGGCTCCCCGCGAGACCATGTTGCACGGTGTTTTGACAGGAACGGCGGGAGTGCCGGCATATTATTGCTCGCCGCGCGCAGGCCAACCACTCCTGTCAACAAACAATACAGCATCTTCGTTGCGCCCCGAAACCATTCTGACTGTGTTTTTGACGAGGACGGCGGGGGTGCTGGCACATTGCTTGCTGCGCGCACGCCTGTCAGTAAACAACACAAAATGGCCTTTGCGACGACATCTGGATTGTGCGCGGGTGCAGCGCGATCACTTTGGTCGCGGACGACGTCTCCTCGTACCCTTCCAGGGGGCGCTCTTTTCTCCGAGCTTTCACGTGTCCCACGGTTCCTCATGATGTCTCCTTTTCTCCATCGGTGCTGGTGCAGTGCCCCCTGGAGGAGCCGCCCTCCTGACGGAATGCTCGGCACCTCGATTCAGGGAGAACCAAGATCATGAACCCCCTGGGGTCGGGGTCCCAGGCACCTGGGGTGTGTATTGCTTCCCCATGGCTGTCCATCCGATGGAGGCATGTATAGGCGCACCTGGCACTCCCTGCGCGTGTGTCGCACCTGGCGCTGCTGGAGCACGTGGCACATTTGGCGCACACGGTGCACGTGGCGCACCTGGCGCGCCTGGCACGCTTGGGCCTTCGGGGTGTCTGGTGCCCATGGGACACGTGGCGCACATGGCATGTGTGGCGCTCCTAGGCGACATGCTGAGACTCGGGTGCTACTGATGCCTTGGGAGGACGGGTGGGGGTGAGCCAAACAGTTTACGCCTGGGAGATATGTCTTGACTCCTCCACCGCCCCCCTCCCTCTGGGTCTGGACGGGGGGGGCGACGTGCGGTCAGAGCGTCCAAGGTGGCCCTGGCTCCAAAAGGGCCTCAGGGAGCCCAAGATGACCTCCATGATGGCTCTAGATAGCGCAAGGTGTCTCAAGATGGCTTCCAACATACTCCAAGAGGTCCCAAGACCGCTCCAAGACGGCTCCAAGAGGCCACGGATCCTCGCAAGGCGGCCCCCAAGAGGCCCACATATCCTTCAAAACATTGAAGCACATCGCTGACTTTTGCCTTTCTCACCCTTTCGCTTTTGATGGCCCTCCGAAGGGCGAATCTAATGAGGGACCCCCTCCTTCGATGATCAAGCTCCTCCAATATGGCCCTAAGGTGGCCCCCAAGGCTCCCAAGAGTGGTCCAAGAGTGCCCCAAAAGGGCCCAAGAGGCGCCCAGGAGGCGCCCAGGAGGCTCCCAAGAGGCTCCCCCTAGGCACCAAAGACGCTCCAAGAGGCCCTTGGGTCAGGCAAGAGGCTCCCAAGACACCCCAGGGTGACGCCAAGAGGCTCTCGGGTGACATCCGAAGAGACTCCGAGAGGCAGCCGAGGGGCCTCTGGCCTTTCTGCTCGCCCTCCTCCGCCTCCTCTCCTCCGTCTCATCCGCCTATTCCTCCTCCTCCTCCTCCTCCTCCTCCATACTCCCTTCTCCCGCTTCCCCTTCCCCCATCCTCCTCCTCCTCCTCCTCCTCCACCGCCTCTGCCTCAATCCCCCTCTTAAGGTATGTCGGCTTCCCCAGCCCTTAGTTCCACTACGCGCTCCTCCATATCCCTGACCAGGGCAACTCGCCCCGGCGTCGTTTCCGGATGGGCTGGGTGGGGCTCCGCGAGGCGTCCATAATTTTTCTTCCAACCTCGTTCCTGCTCACCCTCCTGGCGTGGACGGCCCGCCTGGAAGCTCGAATCTGACCTAGCGCAAGTGCGAGCGCGCGGCGGCGGACAGGCCGAGGCGCTGCGGACCAGCGCGCGAGGGCGAGCGCGCGCTCGTTCATGCCGACCAGGAGAGCGAGGGAAGGAGGCGCCCCGACGCTGCGAGGCGCGGAGGGGGCGGAGCGAGGAGGCGGAGAGAAGAGCGATGAGGCTGAGGAAGCGGAGTGACGAGGCGGAACAAGGAGCGAGGCGGAACGAGGAGCGAGGAGCGAGGATACGATGCGACATCCTTGGCAGCAGCACGTTACTGTCCACTCGAACTGTAAGAGAGAGGCAAACACAATAACTTTCTCTGCCGATGTTGCTCTCGTGAGCCGTTTCAGCGCCAGCGCAGACCACTGTCCCGTGAGAATCGCAATCTGGCCTGCTGGCGCCGAGGTCCGTGGAGGGCCCACTCTCGGGCCAGATAGCACGCGCCCACTGTCGAGACATCTTCCGCCCCTCCCCGCTCTCCCGCGACCGAACCGGCGACCCCTCCCTCCCCCTCGAGAAAGACAGCGCCAGGCCAAGGTCCAGGCGGCCCGCTCGGAGAAGCTCCGCCATTCTCGCAAAAGAAATTTCAAGCCTCCGAGCAAGCCTAACAAATCTCTGCTTCATGGAAAAAAGACAGCCTCGAACCTTCTTGCCCGAAACTTGACTTCCAGGAAATGGCCCCAGTCCTCTTCTCACCTCTCTCCTCCTTCCTGGCAGCACGCGGGCGTCCTACTGCAGCTCCTCCAGGAGCTTGGCTGCCCCCCCCTCCCGAGCGGGCCGCGCGGCGGCGGGCCTGCCTTCTTCGCGGCCCCCGTTCGGTACAGTGCGGCCAACGCTGCGCTCTCGAGGGCGGCCCACTCCGTGGCGCAGCACAGCGTGATCCTCACGAGCTCTGTGCCCCCCTCCTTCTTCTTGGTCGAACGGCAGCGGCAATGGCGGATCATCTGCGCCGCCGATTCGAGCGACTCCTGCGTGATCGTCTCCCAGAAGTTCTTGATCGCTCCGAGCCGCTGCTCACCGATGTCCTCGATGCTGTAGTAAGCTTTGATCGTTGCTTCGAACGCGTGCAGGAATGGCGTGTTAAGGATTTCGCTCTGGTCGGTGCCCTTGGTGGCTTTGACCTGCTTGTGATAGTCTACGCCTGCGTCCGCCCTGGCTTTGGCGATGGCCGACCCGCTTGGCACCGGGAACGCATGACGCGCAGCGGCGATGAGATCTCGCAGCTCGGCCGCTTGCGTCAAAGCCAGGGCCGCCAGCACCTGCGCTAAACGCTCTAGCTGCTGTTGGCGTCCTCCCTCTTCTCCCGCCGCTTCCTCTATCAGCCGGCGGCGCCGTTGATCTCCCGCCGCGGGGCCTCCAGGGGCGCGCTTGATCGCCCGGGTCGGCTCGTCCAGCTCCATGGGGTATGCGGCGGGGCGTGGGCGACTAGGTGATCGTGAAGTGCCGATAGGTCTCGAGCGACAAAAGGGCACAACGTACATCTCAGAGATGAAGGCTCCACGACCTCTCCCAAGAAACGCGTGCGTGCTCGCGCCCGGGGCCTAGACGAGCGAGAAATAACATGCCGATGCGCCGTGCTCCGAGCCTCGCAGACTTCTCGACAGCACGGGCATTCATTCGTAACCGCCACTTCAGTATAAACATCTTTGCGCCGATAATGTGTTTGCATGCGTGTGCGCAGCTGCCGGTTGGTAGAACAAGACTCCGGACACTCCAGCCCATCCTTCGATTTCATGGACCATCTCCAATTCTTCTCGCGATGGCGAGGACGAGGCGGCGATTCTTTTTTTGCAGGTTTCTGAACATCGAGGCCTCGCATCAGCGAAACATCGATGCGCCTGAAATCTTTTTGAAGCTCAGGATCAAGAAAACCGAATGATCTCCAGATCTTCTAACTCTTTTTGCCCGCGGATTCGCCCCCTCAAGTAGTCGCCCCCGCTGATCAATCGTAGCCTCTGGCTCCCAGGGCAACTTCTCAAAATGCGCAGACAGCTACTGCGCATGCCTAGCTGGATCCCGAGAAATAGCTTGCAGCCTGCGGAGTCTGCGCGCTCGGAGCTCCACTTCCAGAGACGGCAGGCGCCAGAACTTACGGACTTCCTCACTCGAGAGAGATGTGTGCTTACGCTCCCATTCCTTGCGCGCCCTCCCCCTCGTAGCTTTGCGTGCAAAGCCGTCCACCGGCGCCTGCGACGAGCTGAGCTGCACTTTCGATGGGAAGAAGACCCCCCCCAGGCAGTGCGCAGCCGTGGAGACAACGCGCGAGGAGCAATCACATCCGCTTAAGTCGAGAATGTACTTTAGGGAGAAACCACAACTGCCCCAGGGAGTAGAAGGCTCTTATCGTAGCATACCTCCTCGCTTTTAGCTCAGCCCCACATGCCCGAGCCAACCGCGAGCCCCCAACGAACTGCGCCCCCAGGTAACGAGCTTGCCGAACAACTTCCCCAGGAAAAAAGAATCTCCCCCTCTTTGATCGACGAGCAACCAGTGTGTGAAAATTCCCCCACTGGGTGAATCAAGGTGACTTGCTTAGATTCGTTCTGGGCGCAGCCGTCCTCCGAGAGCGCAACAGTAAGCAGCTCCGAAGCTGTCCTCGCCTTTGCCGCCAGCTCCGCCTGCGGATTCGAGGTTGTAGACGCAGGCGTTCTTTAGGAATCGTCTGCGTGCTGACAGCCCGCCAGGTCCACGGGCCCAGAAAAAATCCAAATGGTCGCCGTAAGCTGTCCCGTGTCTACCCCTTCCTCGACCGGGGGGGGGGGTCCATCGCGCAATTGATGGCTGATCTGCTTTTGCCCATGCTGCCGCCATAAAAGGATCTCCCATCGCCCCCCCGCGCCCTGGTCCCAAGAGAAGCCCCCCCCGTCGGAACAGTTGACAGCTATCGTGGCACAGTTCACGCACTGGATGGCCTGCGCCTGGGCCGTGGCATCGTGCATGTCGGCGCGCGCCTCTCGCGTGCGAGCCCGCGCAATACTTCCGAAAGCGTTGGTCGCACCAGGGGGCTGCCGCGCAACGGAGAGGCCCTCCTGCGCCGCCCTCCAGGCCGGGGTACTGGCATCAAGCATGAGAGTTAAAAACGCCCCTTCTCATGCCCATGAACATCGCCCCCTAATCGCCCTCGTCGCATCGTATTGCCGTGCCGAGATTTCCCAAGCGTCGGTGACGCATGCGTCCACCTCTTCCCATTCGGCCCCTCGGCTTCGGATTTCTTCGAACCCGTCGTCTTACTGCAGTGCCAGGTGGAAGGCGTGCGTCCACTCGACCTTATCCTCCAGCATCCCATGAACATAGCTCGCGTGAACAAAAAAGCCGGCTTCGAAATCGATGGCGCCCCCACCTCAGTTATTCGCTGCTCTGGTTTGATTCCCGCTCCAGGAGAGAGAGCCAGACCCCATAATTCTATCGGCGCAGACCAGGGTGGTGGGCAGCGCTTCTTCTGACGGCGCCTCAAATGGCGAGAATCACGAAATAGATCTTCAGCGGCTGCCTCCTTACCCTGCAAGTCTAAACTCGTTCTGCGGTCAGGTGCCGGGGCTGCGGGCTCGAACCAGGGCGGAACTTCTTTGGCTTCCATGCCGCCAGCATACCCAGCAGCAGACCAAGGAGACAACTTCTCTTGTCGATCAGGAAGAGCAGTCCGAACATCGAGAAAGTGGCGCTTCTTCGGTCCCAGCCCAGTGCCCGCCGCAACTCTCGCCGAATCCATTACTTCGTGCAAATCACGAGCCTTGCAAGCGTCGCGCAAGGCCCCCAGGTGTTCTTCTCTACGCAGTTGCCGAGCTTGGTTTTGGAGCCCATGGAATTCTCTCGTGACATCCCTCAATTTGCACGTCAGGGCCTCGACCTCCTCCTCCGTGCGCCCCTGGGGCCCCGTCCTCATGTCCCTCCTCTTTTCCAAGAGTCTACTCCGTAATCTTCCAAGTTCGAGCTTCCCAGGAACCGCCGCAGAGTCAGAAACAAAAAGCTTCTCCCCCTCCTCCACCAGCGCCCTCTCGAGGTGCAGAATTGAGAATCAGGAATCGTCTGAGCCGCCAGGTTCTCCCCGATGCCCTGTTCAGTTGCCGACCTAATCTCAATCGAACCCATGAATGCTTTCTGCAGGCCCCCCCCCCGAAGCGCAGCCGTCATCGCATCCATGGTTAAGCGCATCGACCCCGCCACAGGTGAGCGCGGCATCCGACGCAAGATGGCGGAAACTCCGAGGGGCGCCTAGCCCCGACCAGCACGGCAACATGATCGCGCCGTCGCACAGTATTGATGAGCTGAAGTTCCCTACCGCACCGAAGTGGAGCACCAGCCCGCAAAAGAGCATCTCCCAGGCCAGCAGGAAGACAGACGAAATCCACGTGCGAGGAGGACGTCTGCCCGTAGTACGTGTCCACGCTTGAGCGCGCGGATGCGGCCTCCATGTGGTGATCCTTCAGCAAGTTGCGCACCGCCGAGCCCGCGTAGTGTTCCTTTGCGAGCCCGCCCCTGCAACAGTGCCATCGTTCTCGATGAGAGTATTTGCAGCAGCCTCACCCATGCCAAATTGGAGACCCATCATCAGAATAGGAACCAGTCTCGAAGGACTGTTGAACCGTTCGCCGATACGCAGACTGCTTCGCAATCTCCGTCGTGCGAGGAGGGAAATACGCCAGCAGGAACGTCGGGTCCTCCTGGGCCGTCTGAAGCCTGACCGCCAGGCAATGGCCTGCCAAGGCCTCTGGGCCTGACCTGACAGCGCTGACGTGTTTGTCCTTGAACCTCTCGTGCAACAAAAAAGGCTCACGCCGCAAGACTTGTTGGAGAAGGGCCTCCTCTCCCAGCCTCGCTCGATCAGGATGCGGCCCGAGATGGCCCTCCTCTGAACTTTCAGCTCCCGCATGCGCAGCTGTGTCCCAATCAGCCCCACCGCATCAACACGACAAAAAGACGAAGCGATATCCTCAAATCGTGCATAACTGCTTGCCGCCAACGGATTGAATTGAACGAGTTTCCACTTTGGCCCTTCCGTGTACGCAGGACCTCGCCACATGCACAACAAAATCACCACTGACAGCAGGAGGGAGCGACATCCATGGCGGCGGTGCCAAAAGGTGCGCTGGTCTGTGCCCGTCGGTCGGCTTATGTGTTGAATGTAGTGTGACTAGCACATGCAAGGGGCGCCTGCCGCGCGCACATATCTGGAGCCGAAACGGCGGCTCGAGGAGCGAGGAGGAAGAGGATGTTGGAATAAACCTTCCTCCAAGCTCCCTCTTCATAGGGCCCTACAACGGTTCATTTCCATTGAGGGAACTGCCTCGTTGAAAGACATTCGTTTGAATATCCTAAGGCATGCCAGAACAAGGTTCTCGGGATTCCAACGCCACGGATCAACCTGACTGCTGGCTGCGTCTTGACGATCCGGAGTCGTGCTACAACGCCTTTCGTGGGACTTCAACACCGCGAATCAACGTAACTCTTGCACCCTCATAATCCCGAAGCCTTCCATAACATTATTCCTGGTGCGCTTACCATGAGAATCCATGAAACTCTTGCACATGTTAACAACGAGTTTGCGCGGCGCTAAGGCGAGAGCCACATTTTGAAAAGGAGCCGCCCTCAATCCTCGAAGCCCTTACAATTTTTGAAAACGAATGTGCGCGGTGCTAAAGCGCGAACCGCTTTTTGAAAACCGCCCGCCCTGCATCTGTGAAGCTGTTGCCACTCTTTCAGCTTCAAGTTAATAACTGGTAGGGAAATCTCAGGCGAAACGCCCGGCCCGCCCTAAAATCAGGCCTCGAGGTGCGACAGGGAAATGCTATTTATAAGAATGCCCAGTGGAGGAGGAAGATGAGGAGGAGGAGGAGGAGGAGAAGGAGTAGGAGGAGGAAACGGAGGAGGAGGAGGAGAAGGAGGAGGGGGAGGAGGAGGAGGAGGAGGAGGACGAGGACGAGGAAGAGGAAGAGGAGGAGGAAGGAGGAGAGGAGGAGAGGAGGAGGAGGAGGAGGAGGAGGAGGAGGAGGAGGAGGAGGATAATGAGGAGGAGGAGAAGGAGGAGGAGGAAGAGGGGATGAAGAGGAGGAGGAGGAGGACGGGAAGGAGGAGGAGGAGGATATGGAGGAATATGAGAAGGAGCGGAGGAAGAGGAGGAGGAGGAGGGACAGGAGGAGGAGGAGGAGGAGAGGAGGGAGGAGGAGGAGGAGGAGCGCGAGGAGAAGCGAGTATGACCGCGGAAGAGCGAGGAGGAGGAGTGGATGATGGTGATGATGAGGGGGAGGAGGGGAAGGAGGAGGAGGAGGAGGAGGAGGGTGGAGGAGGAGAGGAGGAGGTATGAGTAGGTTTATGAGTATGAGTATGAGTATGAGGAGGAGGAGGAGGAGGAGGAGGAGGAGGAGGATGAGGAGAGAGGGGGAGGACGGAGGAGGAGGAGGATAATGAGGAGGGGGGAGGAGGAGGAGGCAGGAGGAGAGGAGGAGGAGGGGAGGGGAAGGGGAGGAGGAGGAGGAGGAGGAGGTATGAGTAGGTTTATGAGTATGAGTATGCGTATGAGTATGAGGAGGAGGAGATGGAGAAGGAGGGGGAACGAGGAGGAGCGAGGAGTTGCGAAAAGGAGGAGGAGGAGGACGCAGGAGTAGGAGTCTGAACATGAGTTTGAGTATGAGGAGGATGAGGATGAGGAGGAGGAGGAAGAAGAGAAGGTGGATGGAGAGGAGGGAGGAGGAGGATGGAGAGGAAGGAAGAGGAAGAGGAGAAGGAGGAGGCGGATGAGGAGGAGGAGGAAAAGGAGGAGGCGGATGATGAGGAGGAGGTATGATTATGAGTACGACTATAAAAACGGTTCTGAGTATGATAAGGTGGATGATGCTGAGGAGGAGGAAGAGGAGGAGCAGGTGGAGGAGGAGGAGGAAGGAGGAGCGA
>CAUYUJ010019884.1:35000-40000 GCA_963575745.1 Prorocentrum cordatum | reverse complement strand
GGACGGGGAGGAGAAGGAGGAGGACGAGGAGGAGGAAGAGGAGGAGGAGGAGGAGGAAGAGGAGGAGGAGGATTAGAAGGAGGACTAGGATGATGATGATGAGGAGGAGGTGCCCAAACGCCGTTTTTGATTATCAGCCATTAAAATCCGTGGCCCTTGTGCGTTGTCTTAAGACGAATGTGTGCGACGCTAATGCGCGAATCACATTTTGAAAAAGAGCAGCCCTCAATCCGCAAAGCTCCTGCAATTTCCAACAAGGAATGTGCGCGGCGCTAAAGCGAGAACCACAATTTGAAAACCACCCGCCCTCAATCCGTGAAGTCATTACAGATTGTTTAAATGAGCGTGAACGGGTCAGGGCGAAAACCACATTTTGCAAACGACGTTTCCTGTACCAGTGCAAGTCTGGTAGCTCTGACAAGGAATGTGTGCTGCAATGAATCGAAAACCGCATTTTGACAACCAGCCGCCCTCAATCCGTGAAGCTCTTGCAATTCTTCCCCAAACCCTCCTGCGGTTGGTACTCGTTTGGAATAGAGCATTGCGTGCTCCGCCTCCTCCCGCCTCCCTCCTCCTCGCCTCCCTCCTCCTCTCTCTTGCCCTCCCCCTTCCTGCCTTTTGACTGGCTTGTCCCTGCCATCTCTGGGGGGCTGCGATCTGCGAATCTGTCGCAATTTTCGAGGGCGGCAAGAAGGGTCCAACGGAGTGATGTCTTACCCAGATTCATATGCGACCTCGCCATCCCTAGGGGTCTGCGATCTGCTACAAATGTCGCAACTTTCGAGGGCTACTGGGGGGTCCAGCGGAATGACGTCTTACCCAGATTCAGATGAGACCTCGCCATCCATAGGGGCTGCGATCTGCTACAAATGTCGCCACTTTCGAAGGCTGCTAAAAAGGGTCCAGCGGAATAGCGTCTTACCCGGATTCAGATGAGACCTCGCCATCCCTAGGGGGCTGCGATCTGCGAGTCTGTCGCCACTTTCGAGGGCTGCTGGGGTTTCAGCGGAGTGACGTCGGGTGCAAGGATGAGAAAACATTGATGATCTCTGCCTGCATCTATACGTGATGCTGTCCAAGCCAACGACCGTGGACAAAGTCCGGATGATGCGCGGCGCGCCTTCGAGCGCTTCCTTCCGCGCTGAAAAATGCAGGGAGGAAACATAGAAGCTGGCGGGCGAGCCAGGCCCGCTCCTGGCAGCTCTTATAATCAGGTTTCAGTATATGTTTCGAGCGCTGCGGCGACATGGCACAGGCAGCGCTGCATCTTTAGCGTACTACCGACAAAGGCTACACTCTTCGGTCTCCACCCGACACTTTCGTCGTCGTCCTCTGCCCCCTGCCACCTTCCCTCTGCTGTTGCCGCGCTGACGGTTCGGCACCCCGCGCGTCCTTCTCCTGCCCTCCGTTCCCGCCCGCGTGTCCTCCTCAAGCATGGGCCCTCGCTCCTCTTCCTTCTGTTTGTGTGCTGTGAATCGTGCCACGTGAGTGCATCCCATGTAGCTTGCACAACATACTTTGGTGCCTGCACTGTCATGGGCCTGACAAGGCCAACTCCCCTGGTCTCTTGATGCACACGGGTTGGGTACGTCACATGGTAATTTCAACGACTGTGCGCGGCGCGAATATTGAAAACCACCCGCCCTCCATCTGTGAAGCTGTTGCCAGTTTTTGAGCTTCAGGGGCATGGATAGTGAGGACGTCTCTCTCAGGCGAAACGACTGGCTCGCCCATTCGACGGGCGTCGGGACGCGACAGGGAGGAAATATCTATCAGGGAAAGATAAAGAGGAGGACGAGGAGGAGGAGGTAGAGGAGGAGGGGGAGGAGGAGGAGGAGGAGGAGGAGGAGGAGGAGGAAGAGGAGGCGGAGGAGGAGGAGGAGGAGCAGGAGGAGGAGGAGGAGGAGGAGAGGAATGGATGAGGATGAGGAGGAGCGAGGAGGCGAG
This sequence comes from Prorocentrum cordatum, assembly GCA_963575745.1. Classification (NCBI taxonomy): domain Eukaryota; class Dinophyceae; order Prorocentrales; family Prorocentraceae; genus Prorocentrum; species Prorocentrum cordatum. The sequence goes on along the minus strand of CAUYUJ010019884.1, from coordinate 38,053 downwards.
GAGCGAGGAGCGAGTAGGAAGATGAAGAGGAAACAGAGGAGGAGGAAGAGGAAGAGGAGGAGGAAGAGGAGGAGGAAGAGGAGGAGGAGGAGCCGGAGGCGGAGGAGGAGGCGGCGGCGGAGGCGGAGGAGGAGGAGGAAGAGGCGAGGAAGAGTAGAAGGAGAAACAGCAGCAACAACAGCAGCAGCATCGGCAGCAGCAGAAGCAGCAGCAGCAGAAGTAGCACCAGCAGTTGCAGCAGCAGCAGCAGCAGGATGAGGAGGAGGAGGAGGAGAATGGGGAACAGGAGGAGGAGGACGAGGAGGAGGAGGTGGAGGAGAAGGAGGAGGAGGAGGAGGGGGAGCGAGGAGGAGGAGGATGATAAGGACGAGGAGGCGGAGGAGGAGGAGGACGAGGAGGAGGTGGAGGATTAGGAGCAGGAGGAGGAGGAGGAGGAGGATGAGGAGTATGAGGAGGAACACCAGCAGCAGCAACAGCAGGACGAGGAGGAGGATGATCAGGAGAAGGATGAGCGTGACGAGAGGATCCTGCTGCTGACGATGATGATGATGATGATGATGATGATGATGCTGATTATGATGATGGTGATGCTGCTGCTGATGATGCCGCTGCAGCTGATGCTGATGATAATGCCGATGGTGATCATGACGATTGCGATTCTGCTGATCATGCTAATAACAATAATGATGCTGCTGCTGGTGATGATGACGATGCTACAGATGGTGCTGATGATGCTGCTGGTGATGATGATGATGATGATGATGATGATGATGATGATGCGGATGATGACGATGCTGATGATGACAATGCTGATTATTATGCTTCTGATGGTGATCGTGATAATGACGATTCTGGCGATGATGGTGATGACGATCATGATGGTGATGATGCTGACGACGATGCTGCTGATGTTGATGCTAATGCTGATTCTGATGTTAACGATGATGCTGATGCTGCTGCTGAAGATGATGCTGCTGATTCGGATGATGATGATGCTGATGATGCTGATGACGATGATGTTGTTGTTGACGATGATGATGATGACGATGCCGATGATAATGATGACGACGATGTTGCCGTTGCTGATGATGCTGATGATGCTGATGATGCTGCTGCTGATGATGCTGCCACTGATGTTAATGCTGATGATGTTGATGCTGCTGCTGATTATGAAGATGCCCACGATGATGCTGATGTTGATGATGATGATGCTGATGATGCTGATGCTGCTGATTAGGCTGATGATGATGAGGCTGACGCTGCTGGTGATGATGATCCTGATGATGTTGCTAATGTTGATGATGGTGATGATGGCGATGTTGATGATGCGGCTGCTGATGAGGATGATGATGATGATGCTGCTGACGATGGCGATGCTGCTGATGATGATGATGATGATGATTATGAAGATGGTGATGGTGATGATGACGATGATGATGATGATGCTGATGATGCTGCTGATGATGATGCTGATGCTGCTGCTGATGATGCTGATAATGCTGCTGATGCTGATGATGCTGATGATGATGCTGATGACGATGCTTATGATGCTGCTGATGATGATGCCGCGGAGGACAAGGAGGAGGAAGAGGAGGAGACAGCAAAAGACGAACACGAGAGGGAGCAATGACATGGAGAAGGGCGAGCCGGAGGCGGAGGTGACGGATGAGGTTGAGGAGGAGGAAGACGAGGATGAGAAACATCAACAGCAGCATCAGAAGCAGGAGCAGGAGGACGAGGAGGTGGATTAGGAGGAGGAGGAGGAGAAGGAGGAGGAGGATGAGGAGGCGGATGAGGATGAGGATGAGGCTGAGGAGGAGGCGGAGGAGGAGGCGGAGGAGGAGGATGAGGAGGAGGACGACGAGGATGAGGCGGATAAAGGGGAGAAGGAGGAGGAGGAAGAGGAGACGGATAATGATGCGGAGGAGGAGGAGAAAGAGGAGGAAGAGGAGGAGAAGGAACATGAGGAGGAAGAGGATGAGGAGGAGAAGGACGAGGAGGATAATGGGGAAGAGAAAGAGGAGGAGGAGGAGGAGGAGAAGGAGGAGGAGGAGGAGGGGGAAGAGGAGGAGGAGAAGGAGGCGGAAAAAAGAGAAGGATGACGATGATATGTATGACGAGGAGGATGAGGAGTAGGAAGAGGAGGAGGATGAAGAGTAGGAGGAGGAGGAGAAGGAGAAGGAGGAGGAAAAGGATGGGAAGCGAGTAGTAATAGTAAGAGTAGTAGTAGTAGCAGTAGTAGTAGTAGTAGTAGTAGTAGTAGTCGTAGTAGTAGTAGTAGTAGTAGCAGTGGGAATCGTAATAGTAGTCGAAGTAGTAGTCGTAGTAGTAGTAGTAGTAGTAATCGTAGTAGTAGTAGTCGTAGTAGTCGTAGTAGTAGTAGTCGTAGTACTAGTAGTAGTGGTAGTAGTAGTAGTAGTAGTGCTAGTACTAATCGTAGTCGTAGTCGTAGTAGTAGTAGTAGTAGTAGTAGTAGTAGTAGTGGTAGTAGTAGTAGTAGTAATAGTAGTAGCTGTATTGAATCGTAGTAGTAGTGGTCGTCGTAGTAGCCGTAGTTATTGTTAGTAGTAGTCGTAGTAGTAACCATAGTATTAGTCGTAGTAGCTGTGGTATGATTATCAGAAGTAGCCGTAGTAGTAGTAGTCATAGTAGTAGTAGTATTAGTAGTAGTAGTAGTAGTAGTAGTAGTAGGAGTAGTAGTAGTAGTAGCATTGGTAGTAGTAATAGTAGTAGTAGTAGTAGTAGTAGTAGTAGTAGTAGTAGTAGTAGTAGTAGTAATGGTGGTAGTAGTAGTTGTCGTCGTCGTAGTAGTAGTAGTAGCCGTAAGAGTCGTAGAAGTAGTAGTAGTCTCAGTAGTAATACTAGTAGTAGCAGTAGTAGAAGTAGTCGTAGTAGTTTTAGTACTAGCAGTAGTAGTAGTAGTAGTAGTAGTGGTAGTAGTAGTAGTAGTAACAGAAGTAGTGGTCGTAGTAGTAGTAGTAGTAGTAGTCGTAGTAGTAATAGTAGTAGTAGTAGTAGTAGTAGTAGTAGTTGTAGTAGTAGTGATCGTAAAA
>CAUYUJ010019884.1:0-30000 GCA_963575745.1 Prorocentrum cordatum | reverse complement strand
CGGCCCCGAGGCCGAGCTGCGTCGGCATCGGCAGCACAGGCGCGGCTGGCGCCTCCAGCGGACGCTGCAGACCTCGGGGGTCATGAGGGAAATGTGTCCTGGAAGCTTCATGGCCGTTGCGGCCTCCCGAGGCCATCCCAGGGCCCCGGGGCCGTCCAAAGGCGGCTCAAAATGAAGAGCTGGTCCTGGGGAACGCCCCGGAGTCCAGGACCCGCTTCTTGCCATCGCTCGGACGTCCATTCCTCGTGTATTTTTCGATTTCGTGCGTGCTTTTTTCGCTAAGTCATCCTGGATGCTCCTCCATGGTCCTCGCCGAGGAAAAAATGCACACGTCCGAGCGATGCTAAGGCTTCCCTCGGGACTTCTTCCCTGCATGCCAGGAGGGACACTGGCGGTGTGGGCCCCGTTGGAGAATCGCACCGCATCTCTGATGCATCGTCGATGCACTGGTGAGGTCGGGACGGAGAACATCGGACTCACGATCGCGCAACATTGCCGATGCATCGGCGATGCGGCACGGATCTCCGACTCCATCTGGCTTTTCGGGTCCTGGCCACACGCGCGCGCCGAAGGGGGGGAGGCCCAGGATGAGGGGGCTTAGCGCATCAAAGCCCGACGCATGGGCGCGGACGAAGGGGGGGGGGCCATGGTCCAGGGTGCGTGCCGACAGGAGTAGAGGGGCCATGACATCAGGGAGATTTCATGGGCCTGGCCGTGAGATCCACACCCCCGTACTCCTCACCCCCTCTTCGGTGCCCCCTGCTCATGCCCAAGACCTGGGGGCTGCGGGCCCCCGCAGCGGTGGAGGCCCTGGTAGGGCTCCCCCTCGGGATGGCCCACGGAGCTCGCCGCAGGCGGGGCGGCGAAGCCGGGACGCCGGTCGACGAGGCCTCCGCTGACCGCCGCGCGCGCCGGCGGCAGCCCCGCCCCGTCGGCCCACGGGCCCGGGAGGTCCCGCTCGGGGTCGTGGCAGAGGTCCTGGAGGGCCTCGAAGAAGTCGCCCTGCTCCTCGCGTTTCGGGGGTCCCCAAAGTCGACGCTGCGGTGCTTGTCATCGCTCGGACGTCCATTCCTCGTCTATTTTTCGACTTCGTGCGTGCTTTCTTCGCTAAGTCATCCAGGATGCTCCTCCGTCCTCGCCGAGGAAAAAATGCACACGTCCGAGCGATGCCAAGCTGGAGGGCCTCGAAGAAGTCGCCCTGCTCCTCGCGTTTCGGGGGTCCCAAGAGTCGACGCTGCGGTGACCGGCCGTGCGGATGCACGGCTTCGGGACCCTGGGGGCTCCGGTCGCCCGAGGCAGGGTCGGAGAAGGGCCCAAGTCCCGAGACAATGCGGTCCCCCCCGATCCGCACTGTCTCTAATCCGACGGCGCGGTCACCGCACCGTCTTGGGACTTCCGATGGTAGTCCTCCAGCTCCTCGCGGTCGCCCTGCTCTGGCCCCGCGAGGGGGCCCTGCATGATCTCCTCCGGGAGCGCCATGGGGCGCAACTCCTCGTCGGGACTCGCGCGGACGAGCGGCCGGAAGCGAGGGTCTGGGTGGTGCGCGAGGCTGAAGCCAGAGAAGTGCCGAAGGTTCGCGGCGCGCCCCTGCAGCGCAGAGGGCAGGAGCCTCATCTTCTTGGCGCCGTGGATCCCGGGAAGCAGCGGCTCGTTTGCCCACCGGCTCTCGAAGTCTGCCGCGGCGGAGCGCGAGAAGAAGTTGACGATGGCGAAGCCCAGGTTGCGGCCCTGGCTGGAGTTCCACGGGCAAAAGAAGAAGTCGAACGCCCCGCGCATGCACTCCGTGAGGTCCTCCAGCAGCGAGGTCACCGCGCCCTGCGTGAGGAAGTCGGGGATGTTCCTGATGATCAGCGTGGTGCACTGCCTCGGCGCGGCCGCCGGCCCCCTCCGGCGCCTCAGCCCGCGCGCCGCGCCCCCGTCCTGCGCCGAGTCGCCGGAGCCCGACGGCGTCGACGCGGAGGCGCTCGTCGCGTCGCGCGTGGACTGGTCCGAGCCCGCGTCGCGGCCGGCCCCGGGGTCGAAGTCGCCCGCCTTCGCGCCCCCGCCGGGCCGCAGCCCGCGGCCGCCGCCGCGGGCCGCCGCGGGGCCCAGCGCTGCCCGCTGCGCCTCGCTCGCGCGCGGCGGGGGCGGCGGCGGGCCCTCCGCGCCGGGGGCGGGCGGGATCTCGCCGGGGCTGTGGGCGAAGCGGCAGGCGGCGCCGTACTTGCAGCGCCCGCTGCCGGCGAAGCTGCACACCTTCGTCCTGAAGAAGCCCGACGTGCTGCGCAGCTCCCGCTCGCTGTGGGCGAAGCGGCAGCCGGGGTTCGTGCAGTTGCCCGTGGTCAGGAAGTCGCGGCACATGCTCGTCTTCCCCAGGTCGGGCTTCTCCCGGATCTCGGAGGGGCTGTGGGCGTAGGGGCACTGCGCCCCTTTGACGCACCTGCTGGAGAGGAAAAACTTGCAGATTTCAGTCTTCGCCAACTGCTTGACATGCTTCTGCCGGAGGCTCAGTGTCGGGAACCCCTCCGAAGCTGGCATGTGCAATCGGTGATCCCCGTGCGGCTCCGTAAGCTGCTGCCGCCAGGTCTGTCGGCTCACCTCCCAAAATCGGTGGTTTTTACAGCCGACTCTGAGCCATGATGGCTGGAGGAGGAGGAGGAGGAGGAGGAGGAGGAAAGGAGGAGAAGGAGGAGGAGGAGGAGGAGGAGAAGGAGGAGGTCACGTTCAAAGCCAAGACGCACCAGCGATGTTGCAAATCACCTTCCCCCCGAAATTCTTGTTCACTGATCCCTCACAACAACTGTTTTCATTGCGGGAAAGGCCCCTTGGTAGACAACCGTTTGAGAATCCCCAGCCGTGCCACAACATCATTCTTGGGACTTCAATGCCGCGAGCCGAAGTGACTGTTGCGCCCTGACAATCCTGAATCGTGCCAGCACACATCATTCCTGGGACTTCAACACTACGGTTTAACGTGGTTGCTGCGCCCTGACATTTTTAACCTGTGCCAGAATACCTTTTCCTGGGACTTCAGCAATACGACTCCGTTTAACTGTTGCACACTTGTAAGACGAATGTGTGCGGCGATGAAGCGAGAGCCACCTTGTGAAAAGAAACCGCATTCCATCCTCGAATCTGCTGCTAACGTTTAAGACAAATCTGCGCGGCGCCAGAATGAAAACGGGCTCTTGAACACGGGCCGCCTTCCGATATTGAGATTCTTGTGAGTTTTGAGAGCGGCGGATGTGCGCGGCGCCGCGGCGATAGCAGCAGTTTGAAACACAGGGGCACCCTGCGTCCTTGAAACCGCTGCAAGCTTATGAAACGACTGTGCGCGGCGCTGAGTAATCAACGTTTTTGTTTTGTTTTGTTGTTTTCCTTTTTTTATATATATATATATAATCGATATATGTATATAACTGCTCACCATCAGTCCTTGAGGCTGTTGCGGGTATTTCAAGCGAGTGTGCGCGGCGCTCGGGCGAACACGGCCTTTTGACAACGGGCCGCCTTCCGCCCGCGAAGCGGCCGCAAATCCCGAGCTTCAGGAACATAGGTGGTGAGGGCGTCTCAGGCGAAACGCCTGGCCCGCCCTGCCGACACGAGTGGGTGTTCTTTATGGTAGCCAACCTGGACCCCAGACAGTGTGTTCTAGCAGTCTGCGTGGTGCGATTTCTATTGTGCAAGTGTTTTTTTCTCGCTATTTGGTTGTCAACGCCACTGCTCGCGCAATCATCCCTGCCACCCACCCGCAACTTGGCTTGCGGAACCCATGCGGTGACTGCTCGGTGCTGCCTGGCGCCTCTCTGCGGCCGCGCCAACGCGCGCATGATCGCGGGCAGAGCGGCAGCTAGTCTGGAGCCACGGACGCGGCCGCGGTGGCGCTGACCGCTGGGGGGTGCCCAACACGTCTCGCAGGCTGCGCTGGCGCGCGGGTGCATCAGTGCGAGTCAGTGACTCGAATGGGCGCGGTATTATGGTGACGTCGACACCGGCAGACACGATGATTATTGTAGCGGTGCTGGTGGCAAGGGTGACAAATACGACGACAAAGCCAATGACGGCGCCGACACTGATCACGCCGATGATGATGGTGTCTTCGCGTCGGTGATAGAAAAGTTTAGGGAGGATTTCGACATGCGCGCGCGGCCGACGGGCGCGAGTGGCCCGTGGGGGATTATTGAAAGGAACCGTGCCGCCCCAACACGCGTGCAAGGGCTTTCAACTGTTTTCGACACGCTCGCGCGAGAGGCCCGCTTGGCCGCTTCAGATGGACATGTTGAACAGCCAATGGTTTTCTTCAAAATTCGCAAGAACGCGCGTGCAGGCTTCTTTCGACAACTCAATTCGCAATACAATGTTTTCCAATGTTTTCGGGGCATTCGATTCTGAAGCCCTTACGATACCTATAACTCTGTTTATGATTTCGGCATGTACGCGCGAGGTCGCGCGCGTGTGCAAATCGTTCCGTTCTTTCCCTAGAAAGGGTTTATTGAAAGCTGATGGCTTTGAATGAACGAGTGTGCGCGCGTAGTATTTTTGACAGGGAGGACGGGCGGGGTGCCGATTACCAGACTGCCTGGGATGGTCCGGATTCATATTTAGGATGGGCGAAGTGTGCAGCATCATATACGGAAAACGATGCGAACAACATGACAAGTTAATTAATCCGTCGGGTGAGTTGTCAACTCCATTGCTTGCGCAATCATCCCACCCACCCACCCGCAGCTTGGCTTGCAAAACCCATGGGGGGCGATTGCGATTGCTGCTTGGTGTTGCCTGGCGCCTCTGTGCGGCCGCGCTAACGTGTGCAGGCTCGCGCGAAGCGCGGCAGCTAGTCTGGCGCGGCGGACGCGGCCGCGGTGGCGCTGACCGCTGGCGAATCCCCTGCGCGTCACGCGTGCTGCGTTGACGCGCGGGCACTTCGATGCGAGTCGGTGTCTCGGGCGGGCGCGGTATCATGGCGACGTCTACAACAGCAGACACGATGTTGATTATAGTGATGGTGGTGACGACGCTGACGATGACGATTACGACGCCATTGCCAATGACGGCGCCGATGCTGATCACGCCGGTGACGATGATGGCACCCATGTGTCGGTGAAAAAGGTTTTGGGGGGATTTCGACATGCGCGCGCGGCCGACGGGCGCGAGTGGCCCGTATGGTGTCATTTGACAGGGATCGTACCCCCCACAGCACGCGCGCAGGGGCGTTCGAATGATTTCGACATGCGCGCGCGAGAGGCCCGTTTGGTCGAATTTGATGAACATGTTGAGACACAGATGGTTCTTTCAGAATTTGCAAGGCGCGAGCGCTGACTCTTTCGAAAACTCATGTTGCCAAACATTTTGCTGTTATATGTTTTCGGGGTGCTCGATTCTGAAATCTTTACGGAACCTATTTCTTTGACAGATTTCGGCATGCGCGCGCGACGTCGCGCGCATGTGAACTTTGTCGTTTTTGGCTACAAAGAAATAGTGAAACCTAAAGGCTTTTGATGGGCGGGTGTGCGCGCATAGTCCTTTTGCAAGGGGTGGCGGGGGATGCACCGGCCTTGCTGGGATGGTGCGAATTCGTATGTACGCAGCACCCCGCACTTGCGGATAAGAGTGAGGGGGCGGCGAGGATGTCGGCAGTCTGCGAGGGTCTGAAGAAGCCCGCCACAGGCGCCTAACTTTTTAAACATAACATTATGCAATGAGTCCGCCGCAGGCGCCGATTTTTTTCGTTCCAGCAATGCGGGTGGGTCGCAGGGTGGATCGCGAGTGGGTCGCGGGTGGATCGCGGGTGGGTCGCGGGCGGGGTCGCGGGTGGGTCGCGGGCGGGCCGCGGCGGGCCGCGGCGGGGGGGTCGCGTGTGGGTCGCCGGTGGGTCGCGGGGTGGGTCGCGGGGTGGGTTGCGGGTGGGTCGCGGGGTGGGTCGCGGGCCGGGTCGCGGGGGGGACGATGACAACGACCAACCAACACCAACACCAACACCAGCAGCAGCACCAGCACCAGCACCAACACCAACACCAACAACACCATTAGCACCATTAGCACCATTAGCACCAACACCAACACCACCAACACCAACACCACCACCAACACCAACAGCAACAATACCAACAGCAACAAAACCAACAGCAACAAAACCAACACCAACAACAACAATCCGCACCGCAGATCATGTCAGCCACGCGCCCAGGGACAGTGAACGACCGCTCGGCCTCGCTCTGATCATGGATGACTGGGCAGAATCATGCGTGAGAGCGCGCCCGTAGGGCACCTCCCCTGCCCGACTGCCCCCCCCCTCTTATTTTTGTTCTCTCCGCCCCTCGGAAGCTCCCCCCTCCCCCTCTCCCTTTCTGCTGTCGCGTCGCGCTCCGGAAGCTGCCCCCCCCCCCCCCCCTTCCAGAAGGGGGTGGGCTTAGCCACCCCTACGCCCCCCCTTCGATGCCCCCCCGACCCTCCGCCCTCCCCTTCGCGCTCCAGGAGCTGCCCCCTCCCCCCCCCTTCCTTCCTCCCCTTCCGAAAGCTACCCTTCGCCCTCCCTTTCGCGCTCCAGGAGCTGCCCCCCTCCCCCCCTTCCTTTCTTCCTCCCTCTCCGAATGGAAGGGGGGGGGCTTAGCTGCCCGCCCCTCTGAACCCCCCCCTGCTGGAAGGAAGCTCCCCCCCCCCTCTCCCTTGGCTACAAAGGGGGGGGGGGCTTGGAAGCCCCCCCCCCCCCTTATGGTTGAAGGAAGGAGCGCCGAAAAACCAAAGGGCCACCGAAAACCGAACGGGCGCCGAAAACCAAAGGCGCGAAGAAAAAATCAAAGGGGCGCCGAAAACCAAAAGGACGGAACAACACCAACGAAGCGCCGAGAACCAAAAGGACGGAACAAAACCCAAACCACCAGAGGGGCGCCGCAAACCAAAGGTGTACCGAACATCTAGATGGGCGCCGAAACTCAAACGGGATCGAAAACCCAAGGGGCGCCGAAAACCAGAGGGGCGCCGAACACTTGAAACGCGCCGAAAACCAAAGGGGCGCCGACAACCAAAAAGACGCCGCAACCCAGCGTTGCACTGACAACCAACACAGCGCCGAAAACCAAAGGGGCGCCGTAAACCCAAATGGGGCAACAAACAACAGAGGCGGCGCCGAAAACCAAAGGGGCGCCGAAAATAAAACGGGGCGCCGAAAACCAACGGGGCGCCGAAAACCAAAGGGGCGCCGAAAACCAAAGGGGCGCCGAAAACCGAAAGAGCGTTGACAAAAGCCAAGGCCTCCGCAACCCAAAGCGGCGCATTTGAAGGCCGCCGAAAAGACAAAGCAATGCCGAACACCGAAGAGGCGCCGAAAACCAAGAGTACGCTGAACACTAACGAGGCGCCGAAAGCCCAATGATTGCCGAGAACCAAATGAGGGGGGAGGGAGAGGAGAACGCAGGCGGAAGAGGAGGAGGAGGAGGAGGAGGACGAAAAGGATGAGGGAGGAGGGAGGAAGGAGGAGAAGGAGGGAGGAGGGAGGAGGGGAGGGATGGAGGATGGAGGAGGGAGGAAGGAGGAGGAGGGGGAGGAAAAGGAGGGAGGAGGAGGGAGGAGGGAGGAGGGGGATGAGGAGGAGGAGGATGAGGAGTAGGAGGAGGAGGAGGAGGAGGAGGAGGAGGAGGAGGAGGAGGAGGAGGGAGCAGGACGCGGAGGAGGGGGAGGAAGAGGAGGAGGAGGAGGGAGGAGGACACGGAGGAGGGGGAGGAAGAGGAGGAGGAGGAGGGAGGAGGAGGCGGAGGACTAGCAGCTGGAGGTGGAGGGTGTCGTCGAGGACGAGGGGCGGCAGGCCGAGGCTCCCCCCTGGGCCTGGAGAGTCGAGGCCCGAGGCCTGGGGGGCGCAGCGCTGCGGCGCCGCGCCTCTCCAGCGAGCGCGGGGCGACCCCGCTCGGATGCGCGCGGAGGCCTTCGGAGGCTTTCCGAGAGGGCCCGCGCCTTCTCACTTCCTCCCTGGGCTCGCCGCCGAAAGGGGCGGTGCAAACATGAGCTCTCGGAGGTCCGCGCGGAGTGCTCGAGCCCGCGCTGAACCTCGTCCACTGTTTCGGCGAGGCGCGCCAGGGGCGCCGCTGGTGGACGCGCCTTTCGCGCCTGAGCCCGAGCTGAACGCTCGGGTTCAGGCTGGGGGGTCATTTTTGACGCTGGGCGAATTTGAGCCGCGGGGCTGTAGCGTTCTACCCTGGTGATAATGCAACACGTCCTGGCGACGTGCAGCACGTGCAGCACTGCGTAAGCTGGCGGCGCGTGCGGATCGGCAAGAACGCGTTCAAGCCGAGCAGAAGAGCCCAGTCGGGCACAGAGTACTGAAGCCGTCTGCTGGGTGTCCTCCTCCTCCTCCTCCTCCTCCTCCTCTTCCATCCATTCGTTTTTTTCTAAAACACTCCTCCCTGTCGCACCAGAAGACAAGGTGGACTGGCTTAGGGAGAGGAGGGCCATGGACCTGGACTCGGCGAGCCGGCCGCCGGCAGAGCAATGATGGGCCCTCGATAACGGACCCGCGCGTGCCTGGGCGCATCGGGGCGCTGAGGCACCGATTGGCGGCGAGTGGGTGCCTGGGAGTCGACGCCCCCAAATGGGCCAGTCCCTCCATCACGCTGCCCCTCGATGGAAGGCAGACGAATCGAATGCACAACGATATATCTGGCCGCGTCACTCGCCAACGGTAAGCTGCGCACCTGCACAGAATGCATCAAGTCCTTCATGTTGCGCAAAATCGAGGTCGGGATGGAGAAGCGCGGGGAGGCAGTAAGGGGCCCTCCATCACGCTGCCCCTGAGAGGCAGGAGTGACCTCTGGTGCACGTCTTGCGGAGGCCGCGGGGTCCCAACTTCAAGCGCGCACCCCTGCGATCGGCAGCTGCAGCAGGGGCGGGTCGCTGGGGGGGGGGACGATTGCGGTCGGACCTGGGGCAGAAAAACATCCCTCAAGAACGTCACATCCTCCCTCGGACAAAACATCCCAAACCATAAGATCACTCGGATGTACCCTCCCCCAGGATGCACAATAATATCAAACAAACACGGGGAATATTTGGATACCCTCCCCAAACCGACCTCCGGTAGCAAAGCCCCGATCCTAAAACGAGGCCCATGCTGCAGCGGGGGCGCAATATGGAGGACTGGGAATGTTCGAGTTGGAAGAAGGCACATGAGACCGGCCAACTCGGATCAATCCTGTGTCAAAGGGCAGTGCGCGGAGGGCGTCACTCTCGGGGCGTCTTCGGGGGAGGAGAGGAGAGCAGTATTCATATTGAGAAACTGTAAAAGGGGCAGAGGGCAGCCAGTGCTTTCTGCCCTCCGCATACTCCTTCTCCTCCTCCTCCTCCTCCTGCGTCCTCCTCCTCCTCCTCCTCCTCCTCCTCCTCGTCATCCTCCTCCTCCTCCTCCCCCCCCTCCTCCTCTCCCTCATCCTCCTCCTCCTTCTCTTGCCTCCTCCTCCTCCTCGTCCATTCCTTCTCCTTATAAATAACTTCACCCTGTCGCACCCCGAGGTCAGTTTATAGGGCGGGCGGGGCGTTTCGTCTGAGACTCCCTCACCATGTATGACCCTCAAGCTTAAACATTGGCAACAGTTTCACAGATGGAGGGCGGTCGTTTTCAAAATGTGGCTGTCGCCTTGGCACCGCGCACCTTCGTTTTCGAAGTTTTCAACAGTTTCAGGGATTAAGGGCGGGCCGTTTCCAAAATGTGGCTCTCGCCTAAGCGACGCGCACATTCCTTGTAAACTATGGCGAGTTTCTCGGGTTGATAGAAGGTGGTCATTAAGATGTGGTTCTCGCCTAAGCGCCGCGCACATTCTTAAAAACACATAGCAAGAGTTTCACGGATGCAGGGCGGGTCGTTTTCAAAATGCGGCTCTCGCCTTGGCGCCGCGCGCATTCGTTGTAAAACATTGCAACCATTTCACGGATTGAGGGCGGGTCGTTTTCAAAATGTGGCCCTCGCCTAAGCGCCGCGCACATTCCTTGTAAACTATGGCGAATTTCTCGGGTTGATAGAGGGTCGTTTTCAAAATGTGGCTCTCGCCTAAGCGCCGCGAGCATTCTTTGAAAAGCATCAAGAGGAGCTCCACGGATTGAAGGCGGGTCGCTTTCAACATGTGGCTCTCGCCTAAGCGCCGCGCACATTCTTGTGAAACTTGCAAGAGCTTCACGGATTGAGGGCGGGTCGTTTTCAACATGTGGCTCTCGCCTAAGCGCCGCGCGCATTCCTTGTACCATATTGCGAGTTTCTCGGGTTGATAGAGGGTGGTTATGAAAATGTGGCTCTCGCCTAAATTCCGCGAGCATTCTTTGAAAAACGTGACGAGGAGCTTCACGGATTGAGGGCGGTTCCTTTTCAAACTGTGGCTCTCGCCTTATCTCCGCGCACAATCGTATTAAACATTTGCAAGAGTTTTACGGGTTCCCATGATCAACGTACCAATAATGGTGTTTGGGAAGGATTCAGAATTATGAGGGTGCAGCACTTACGTTGATTTGCTGTGTTGAAATCTCAAGAATGGTGCTCTGGCGCGATTCAAGATCCTCAACATGCAACAGTCAGGTTGCTTCAGGGTCTTTAAACGGTTGTCTTCCAACGAGGCAGTTCCCTCAGTGGAAATGAACCGTTGTAGGGGCCTGTGAAGAGGGAGCTTGGAGGGAGGGTTTATTCAAACATCGTTGATGAGTCTTGGGTTTCCACAGGTCCTCCTCCTCCTCCTCCTCCTCCTCCTCCTCCTCCAGGAGGGGGATGGGTGGGCGCCCTCGCTCGGAGGCGGCGCGCCTCGTACATGGTGTCCACCTTGATAGTGTCCCAGTCCTGCGGCAACGAAGATGCTGACCCTAGCTCCCCTTCTCACAATCGTTGCCGATCCACTCAATGCTTCTATCTATCTATACAGCCTGGGCGGTGAGCAAAATGCGAGTCAGACTACATCCTTATCCCCCACTTCCTGCTGCTGCTGCTCCTCCTTCTCTTCCCCATATCTTCCAGGCGGTCGCGTCTCGCTCGGCCGAGGGTGCGATCTCCACCCGAGGCCAACGAGACCATCGGAAAGCGCCCCCGAACAGGACGCAGTCGACAGCCGAGCAGCCTGGAAGGACTCTGGGGGCGAGTGCGCGCTCCAAGAGGGGGACCGGGGAGGGGAGGGGCGGAGAGGAGTGGACGGCGGGTCCGTCTGCCTCTCCAGTGGGAAGTCGGCACGGGGTCCGAGGAACAGGCTGCCCCTGAAAGCCCTTCCGAGGCCTCTGCGAAACGAGCCGTGAGCCTCTGCGGGACGGCCCACGGGAAGCGCCGCGGAGCTCCGCGGCAAATGCCCCGGCGCGTCTGTGGAACAACCCCCAGGGGTCTTCTTGGAGCGGGCGGGCCGTCTGTGGAACGGTTCCCGGGCACTTGGTGGAAGGGCCAGCGTAGCAATCGATGGCAGAGTTGAGTACTGACAGGCGCGCGGTAGGACAGCATCGACCAGAACAGGGCTCAGTAGAACTGCAGATAAGTTGAGCAGTATAATGAAGCATTGGTGAAGTAACATAGCAGGGCTGTTGACAGTAGGGCAGGGAAGAGCATATTAGGATAGATAGTGGAGTGTCGTCGAGAGTAGTAGACGAATGGAGTGGACAACTTGTGTGGCGGATATGTTGGATAACTGCAGAGTGGTGTAGCAGTACAACAGATCGCAATAAAAAGGGCATGCACAAGCAGTAGAGGTTATACAAGAAAGGCCGAATTGTAGAGAAGTCTATAATCGCAATGAGTGGCAAACTGGTAAGGATAACGCATCGTGGTGGTCGAATAAGGTAGCGGAGGAGTACCGCGGAACAGTGGCTAGTCCGTAGCGTTGTACATCAGCTGAGGTCTAGAATGCTTGAAAGGGGTCAGACGTAGCAGAGAACAGTCGGGCCGATGAAAGAATATAATAGTATGACGAAAGGCGCAGGAAGGAACAATATGGGGTAGTAAGGCATTCGGGCAATATGTTGGTAGTGCCGTGGAATCGCGTGGTAGCCAAAAGTGTGGACCACTCGGAAGTAGCACCAAAAGATCAGTAGAGTAGTGGAGTAGTTGGGCACATGAACAGTGCAGAGGGTAGGAGGCGAAGTAAAGGGTTTTGGCGTGGTAACAGCAATGGAGAGGAACGGCGAGACGTCTAGTGGCACAGCGCTGGAGTGGTAATGGTCGATCGGCTGCGTGGCCGAAGAGCAGAGCAATAGAGTAGCGAAATAATGGACCATGCTAGGATTGAGCGGGTAAACGAACCAGTCAAGCAACATGACATTTGGCATATTATAATAAGAACGAATGAGCATTCGGAACGGATCGTGGCGAAGTAGCGCCCTCCCGTAGACAGACATATAAACGAGCAGTTGAATCAACAGAAAACATGATCAGTGTAACAGTGGTCTGAGAGTAATGGCAGTCGCAAAGAGCCACACATCATATAAACATGATAATGGATAAGCTAGGGGGGGCAAACCAGACTAGGGGCAGTCAGTGCCGCCCGAAGGCCCAGGGACACACACCACACCGACCGCAAACAGTGGCACGCCAGCCACACGTGAACAATGCAACTGCCAGGGGGGCGCCAGCGAACCCAAAAGTAAACGCTGGCGCTCTTAGGCCTAGTGCCAGCTGGCGACAGTATCAACTTATCGCTCACATGATCAGAGTGGGCAAGGGACCAGCCATGGAGGGGGGGGGGGGAAAGGGGGCGAAATGAGCCCAGAGGCAGCCAGGGGCGCCCCGACAGCACATGGTCAGCCGGTGGATACAACATCATCCCGAGTCCCGACCAATATGGATGACGGTGGAAAGCTGAAAGGGGAGAAAGGGCGGGG
The DNA here is from genome assembly GCA_963575745.1 of Prorocentrum cordatum. NCBI lineage: Eukaryota > Dinophyceae > Prorocentrales > Prorocentraceae > Prorocentrum > Prorocentrum cordatum. Next base: position 17,199 of record CAUYUJ010019884.1, on the reverse strand, counting down.
GGGGCGCAATGGAGCCCACCGGCAGCCATTGACGCCCGAAGGCCCAGTGCCAGCCAGTGCCACACGTAATCGCAAAGCAACCATATATGGGCCGCGCACAAGTTGGGGGGGGGAAGGGGAAAAACTGGGCCCAGGGGCAGCACGTAATCGCAAACTAGCCCACAATGACACTTGACAAGCCAATGGCGCAAATGAGATTGGAACCGCCAATGGCGCCCGACGGCCCAGGATTAGCCAGTGACAAAAGCAACTAATCGCAACGCCACCAACGCAGTCCACTAACGAGAGTGAGGGGGGAGGGGGGGGGACGGGGGCGGGGGGTGTATGAACGACATGGGAATGTACGGTGAACAATGGTGATATCATGTGAATGCCCCCAAAAGTATCGATGTGGCGCACTTTTTCACCACAAGCGGTTGGCGGCCCCTCGCGGAGGGGCAAAGTTGGCGCAGCCGCCCCTCCGACCACTCGTCTGGGCGGCTTCATCCGAAAAGGGCGGCGGGAGAGGAGCGCGGGAGGAGGTGGCAGTTCTCCCGCGCAAAACCTAACTGTATTCCGCCCGCCCGACGCAATCAATCGGGCTCGCAAGGCCAAATTGGCCATGATCTAAAACGCATGTTCTCGGCGGGATCGTCGTCGTCTCCCGCGGAAGCCTCCAGCCTCCTCTCCCCCCCGCTGCGGGGTCACGTCTGCCTCGCGTGGCTCCAGCCTGTCGCCTTCGGCGATCATGCCGCGACGTGGGGGCGCCGCGGCCTCTTTCTTGAGTCGGCGACTCGTTCCACCTCTGCCTAGAGTTTCCGATTGCCGTGGGACTTTTCCAGCTCCTCGAAGGCCTCGTCGGACCTCGTGCTGCCGTCGCGTGATAGTAGGGGCACTGGTTCCGCCAGTGCCCTTCCTCGTAGCACAGCCAGCAGACGTGTGCGCGACAATTCTGATGGCACGCTACCAGGCTCTGGCATAGGGGCGTCCCTGCCGTTGCTTTTGTCCACTGTAGGACGGACGACCCTTCGACTTCTTACCCTTGGATTTGCCGCCCTTCGACTCCTTGCCTTTTTGCTGGCTGCCCTTCTTGCCTTTCTTCGAGTGGCGTGTCTCGCGCCAACTTCCGTTCCTCGACGCTCCCCGTGCCTCCGCCCGCGCGCGGCGACTCGCCACCGGCTGTTCCGAGACATCCTCCGCAGATTCCTGGGCACTCTCGCTGGATGCGCTCTCCGCTGCTCACGGTGGGACTGGGGCGTCCCGTGTAGCCTCCTGACGGGCTGCCTCGGAGCGCTCCGCACGATTCGCTGATTGCTTCGCGATCACGGCGAGCCAATAGCTTGTTGCCAAGGGAGACTCCCCCATCAAACCCTCGACGAATGCCCGGCGCTTCCGCTTCTTGCCGTCGCGCACCTGGCCGTTCCAGCGGCTGGCCAGATCTTCGAGCGGGCGACCTCCGCACCAACTGCCCCGGGCACGCGACCCTGAAGAAGTGTGTAAGCAAGAGCTCCCAGACCCGCTCATTGAGACCTTCGATCTGGAACCGATCGACCGTCAGCCACTGGTCTGGCGTCTCCAGCGCGTCATGCTCCGCGGGGGGGTCGTTGGTCTCCGACCCGTCGCCTCTCAGGCTGGGGTACGTCCAGCAGATGGGCCCGCCGCCGGGATCGAACTCCCTCGTGAGGACCCGGCGATCCACGCCAGCTTCGGCCGCAGACTGCGGCTGTGCCCCACTGGCAGCACTGGCGAATTCCCGTGGCTCCCTGTCCTTCTTTCTGTCCACGGACGTCGCCCGGCCTCTGCCTCTCTTCGTGGCGCTCGCTGGCGCCTCCTGCCTTCTGGCTAGGGGCCTCGCGCCGCGGGCCGCGGCTCCGCCGCTCTTCCTCAGCGCCTTCGGCAGACGCCGTCCGTCCGAACCCGCGCCTGCTTGCCCTTGCGGCCACCGCGACGACCCTGGCAGAGGCAGTGGAGGCGGAGAGGAACGACTGATTTCCTTTTGTTTCTCCTTCTCCCTCGCTTCGCCCCGTTTTATCGCCTGCACACTTTGCTCATGTGCTCTCATTCGGTTTGTCGCCATAAGCTCCCGGGCGCTTTCGCTTCGCCCCTCAGGAGGCTTCTGGTCCTCCGTGTTGGCGGTGACGCTCACCACGTTCACCGACTTGGCCCCTTCCTTGCCAGGGGCTCTTGGGCACTCTGGATTGTCCCTCCAGTGCCCAAACCTGCTGCACCTCTTATAAAGTGGCGTGAGCTTCAGCCTCTCGGCCCTCTCTGCGTTGGCACCGCCCCCGACCTTCCCGCCGCCGCGGTAGAAGTCGCGGGCCTTCTCGGCCTCCGCACAAGCCTTCTTTGCCTGGGCCATCATGACCTAGTTGTCTGTCAGGAAAGCCACCAGCTCTTCGGGGATTCGCTCGTGCTCAGCCGCCTCGGCCGCAGCTTCTGGGTCGGCCCCGGAGTCTAGCTTTTCGTCGTCTCGCTCCCCGTCTTCGGGCCAGTCGCCCTCCTCGTCGGCCGCCTCCTCCAGGCTGGCCGCCCGGCCCCCGTCCACAACGTGCACGGGGCGGCCTCTGCCTCGCCCGGCACCCCGTCCCGGCTGCCGAAGGTTCCTGTTCCTGTTGAGGTACTCTCGGTGTGTGCCCCCATCGGCACCGGCAGGCGGCCACGTTGCTTTCCTGAGCATCGCGGCCCAGGGAAGGCACGCCTTGGCTGAGCCCTTCAGCTTTCGTAAACCAGTTCGTTGTCAGCATCACGTGATGATCGGACTCTCCTTATCGCCATCTACAGGTAGTTACTTCAGGAAGTAGTGGGCCTTCAGGTGCTTGGTGAGGGGCTCGTCCACCGCCTCCTCGAGTTCCCGTATCTTCGCCTCGTAGCGAGTCTCGAAATCCAGCACTTCTTCGGCCGCGTTACGACCGAGCTTCTCAACGAACTCGTCTGTGAGGGTGCCGACCTTCAGCGTCTCCTGCTGGTCGTACTTGCTGTGCAATTAGCGCAAAAAACACCTGGGCACCGTGCAGCACAGCGAGATCCTCGGGGTCGAGATTCCCCGTCTTCGTCTCAGCGTCCCCTTTGATTTGAGTCTGGAGAACAGCCGTCCACCCCGCGTCCTGGGCGGGATCGTGGTGTTCAATTCGAAGATCTTCACGCGGCGCTCGTAGGTGCGCAGCGGCGCCGTCTTGCCATCCCACTCAGGGACGAACTTCTCGTCACCCCTATCTCGCCCGCCACCGTCTCCGAAGGTGTGGCCGCCGTCCCAGCCGTCCCCGCTCCAGGTGTCCGACCAGTCGCCGGCTACCCGAGCCCACCTCTGATCGGACCCGGCTGTCGCTGCCCGCCCGCGCCAGGCAGTCGCCGCGCTGGGCTCCAACCTTCGCGGGCCCCAATGCCCCTGCTCCTCGGACCACGAAATGTCCTGCTCGGGCCAAGGGTTTCCGTGAACGGCCCACCCGCTGCACGATCCCCATCCGCCCTCGCGGCTCCACTCACCCGCCTCGGGGGTCTTCCGCGCCCTGCGGGGGGGGGTCCTCCAGCGGGCTGCCCTGTCGTTCGAGCGTGCTTTCGCCACGATCCGTCGCAGACGCACTCGTGCACTTGCGCTGACAGTGCGTAGAAGGTACGAGGACATGCCTCGGATAAACGAGGAGGCAGGGAGGGCTCGCTACACGCAGTCCCAAAGTCGACTGCCTGGGCACCCGCTTCAGAGGCGGACGGGGCCTCGGCGAGGCGCGCCGCGCGACGGCAAGACGCCCCTGCGCAGCTCAGGGCGCAGGTCGCCAGGAAGAGTGCCCCGCGGCCCCATGTCAGGCGAGCGAGAGCCGCGGACGGAAGTGGCGCCCAGGCAAACCGAAGAGGCGTGCAAGCCTTTTTGGCAGAATCCCGTGGCAGAATTTCAAGAGGTGCAAGTGCCGAGAGACGGTGAGCGCCCATGCACCTGGTTGCAGAGGAACCACTCCTCAGAGCACCCTGGGCCAAGCTGCATTGCTCGCCAAATGACCGATTGTGGGGGAAAGAGGGCCCGCGACTGGATGCTCACATTGCTTCTAGCACAACCGACGCTGAATGCGACGGTATCCTGGCCAAACCTACGCATGAAGGCGCTGCTTGCGTGCCTCGGGATGTGCGCCGCTTGCGCTGCCGAGGTAAGGCCCGACCAAACCTACGCGCGATTCAGCACGCATGAAATACTAGACCTTCGCCCAACGCAACGCTGCAAGGAGCTCCTGACCAGGCCTGCGCAGGCAGACGCTGCGTGCGTGACTCAGGGTATGCGCCGCAGATGCTGCCCAGGTAAAGCTTGGCCCGCGCATGAGGTAACGCAAGCAGCTGGGCAAACCTGTATGCAATAACAGGATTGCATAACAAAGCCCTGCCAAACCTTCTCACGAAGACGCCGTGTGTAACCCGGGATGCACATCACAGAGGAGGAGGAGGAAGAGGAGGAGGAGGAGGAGGAGGAGGAGGAGGAGCAGGAGCAGGAGCACGACGCCAATGTAGAGCCCGACCTGGTACAATGGCAGTTCGACAGCAATGAACAGTGGCAGGCAGGGCGGTCGGGCCGCAGAATGCATCGGACCAGACTTACGTCGGGCGCGTTCCCCATACAGGGGGATTTTCGACGAAAAATACCAAAATACAGAAAAATACCCCTAAAATTGCAAACAGATGCTCGAAAAATAGTCCCTTGACCATTTTTGAACATTCCCCCTGGAGAGGGACGGGCCCGACTGAAACCTACGAGCATCTGTCGGGGCGCCCCCCAGACTAAAGCTCTTCAGCTTCCCGACTTCGGGATCGGAGAGGGCGGCCAGCCTGCGGGAGATGAGCTGCAGGGGCCTGCCTTGAAGCCGCAGGGGCCAGCGCGAACCACAACCGGCAATGGCTGTCGGCGCATGCGCTCCACCTGCGGGCTTGCGCGCAGTAGGCCGAAGAGCCCGATCTCCAAGAACAGGGCAAGGACGGTGCCCGCGAAGCATCGCAACGTGGCCCACTCAGAACACCGCGGAACTGCACTTGCACGATGACGGGAAAAGGGGCTGCCGCTCCCCTGGCGAAAGCCGTTCACCTTGTAGACCTCGAGACAGGTGTGGGCAGACATCCGGTATAACATGAGCTGCAAAGGCATCCGCCTGTCCTGTCGCTCTACCACGGAGCTTGTATGGTTATCTGGCATGCACAGAAGAGGTAGCGCATCCAGAACAGGGCCATCAACCTGGCGGCCGCGGGAGTCGAAAAACGGCGCCGTGCACGGGGCCCTTGACACTCCCCTGCCGCGACACCGCCGTGCCCTGCGCGGCCAGGCTGCATCCTCTGGAGCCCTGCGCGCCCAGTGTGAGATCCCAGGCCGGCTGCCCTCCGCTGCGCGAGCACTCTCTCTCTCCGGCGCGCGGGGCGCGCGCCGGCTTCTTCGGCGCGCTTCGGCGCAGGCAACCCGTCGAGGCGAAACCCCGTGGGGTCACCGGCTGGCTCAGCTTGCCGCCGCCGGGCGGCGCGTCGAGGCGGGGCTCCTCGGTGCCGCCGGTCGACGACTGCCATCTGGGCGAGCCCGCGCGCCCCTGAAAAGCGCTGCGATGTATGTGTGCATAGATTAACGACCAAAGAGTCCAACCTATACAAGAAGCCGTAGGTGAAGGTGAGCGAGGAAGAGGGTAGCCAATCCTCTGCCGAGGCGCTGCGGCGAGGGCAGCGGCGGCATGTGCACCAAGACCTGAGCCGATACGTTAGCGGTGTGTGATGACAAAGTGATGATATGAGCGGACTTCACACACACGATGGAGGTATGTGCCCTCGGCGCGTCGCCAGCTGCCGACGCGCTGAGGCGGCGCCCCGCCGTGCCACTGGCCGACGGCGGCCGCCCGAGCAGGCCCGCGCGGGCAGGCGCGCTCCCGCCAGGGGGCCTCCTCCCCGCAGCAGGACTGCTCCCGAGGGAGCGCGCCGGCGCCGGGGCCCGCTGCAGACTTACATGAATACAGTCGCGAGTGGCACCCACGAGAGAACACTGAGTGATTCGCCCCTCTCGTGGGCCCCTCATGCGCCGCGATGGAGGTAGGGGCAGGACCTTGCGAAGCCACCTGAAATCGCTCGGGCCCCGTGTCTTGAGGGGGTGGGTGGGTGGGCGGGGGGGCGGGGGCGTGGGATGGGAGAGGGGCGCAAGCGAGCTCAGAGGCAGCCGGTGAGGCCAGAAGGCCCAGGGCCAGCCTGCAACAACCTCAAGTTCTTGCAACGAAGCCAGAAGTAATCATGCCAAAAACCAAGGGCACCACGCGCGAGCCCAGGGGCAGTCAGTGGCGCCCGACACCCCGGGCCAACCAATACGACCACAAAGAATCGCAAAGGAACTAAATTGTGACAGTGCTCAGGCCAGGGTGCACCTATGAGCCCGGAGGCGGCCAGTGGCGCCCAGCAGCTTCGGCCAGCCATGGACAGCCGCAACCCATCGCAAGACGACTAGAACGGACGGTGGGCAAGCCACGGGGGAGAATCGGAAAGATGTGCCATGCCGTGCCGCGTGCCAGCTCTCATGTCCAGAGCGCGGCTCCTGTGCCGTGTGATGCCGTGCCGCGCCCGCGCGCCGAGCCGCGCCGTGCTCGGCTTCCTGCGGCTCCGACCATCTCCCCGCCGAAGACGCCCCTGCCGATGCTGACGCACTATCTGCAGGCTCCTGCAGCCTTGATTTCGCAGGTCGCCTTGCGAGCTGTACTCTTGTTAAACTGATCCGTTTATGTATATTCCCCGAACAGCGAGTGCCGCACGGAGTCTCACCTGTGGTGAAAAGTGAGAGCCTGCCTCCCTGGCCATCGCTCGGACGTCCACTCCCCGTGTTTTTTTCGGCTTCGTGCGCGGTCTTTTCGCCAGGTGATCGAGGATGCTCCTCGATGGCCCTCGCCGAAGGAAGAAATGCACACGTCCGAGCGCTGCCCAAGATCCTGGACGTCGAGAAATTGGCGCCCGCGTGCCGTGTCCGCCTCCTCCTCCTCCTCCTCCTCCTCCTCCTCCTCCTCTCCTCCCTCCTCCTCCTCCTCCTCCCTCCTCCTCCTCCTCCTCCTCCTCCTCCCCTCCTCCTCCTCCTCTCTCTCCTCCTCCTCCTCCCTCCTCCTCTCCTCCCTCCTCTCCTCCTCCTCCTCCTCCTCCTCCTCCTCCTCCTCCCCCTCACGTGCCGTGCGCGCGCGCGCGTCTCGTGCCCTTGTGGCGTCTGCCCCCTGGCGTGCGCTGAAGCCGACGCCCGCGCGCCGCGCCGTCCCCGCGCGCCCGCGCCGCGCCTCGTTGCTCGACGGCGAGCAGCTCGTCGCTCGCACGCCGTGCCATGCCGCGCCCGCGTGCCTTGCCTCAAGTCGGGCCTGTCCCCCATACAGTTGGATTTTTTCGACGACAAATGAAAAATACCCCAGAAATGCGCCCAAGTGGTCAAAAAATCTGAACAATAGTCCCCAGACGATTTCTGGACTATTTTTGAAAATGCCTCCTGTAGAGGGACGGGCCCGACTTGAGCCCTGCCGCGCAATGTCGCGCCGCATTCCTGCACTGCGGCGGGATGGCCGCACGAGCGCCGTGCAGTGACGTGCTCGCGTGCTGTGCCGCGCCGCGTGCCCTGGAGCGCGGAGCAATTGTCGCCCACGTGCCGTGCCGCTCGCGCGTGCCGTGCCCGCAGGCCGTGCCGTGCCGTGCCGCGCCTCTCGTCTGGAATGCGAAGGCCCTAGGCCCGCGCGCCGTCGCCCCGCGCCCGCGCCGTGCCCGCGCGCCCGTGCCGCGCCGCGCCCTCTGCCGTGGAGCGCGGCGCCCAGAAGCACCCGGCGTGCGCACGAGCTGGCCGCCCGCGCGCTGCCGTGCCGTGCCGCGCCGTGCTCACGCGCGCCGCGCCGCGCCTCGCCTGCGGCCAGCGCGCGAGGTGGCCGCCCGCGTGCCGGCGCCCGCGCGCCGGCGGGACCGCCGCGCCGCGCCTCGTTCTTCGGGGCGGCGAGGAGCATGCGCCGGCCGCGTGCCGTGCCCGCTCGCGTGCCGTGCCGTCGCGTGCCGTGCCGCGCGGCGCCTCGTCGCCGGAGCGCGAGGGCGGTGTCGCCCGCGTCGGGGGCGCGTGCCGTCGGCCACGGCCGGAGTGCGGGCAGTGGCCGGGGGCTTTGTGTCGAAAGTGCGGGGAAGCTGCCGTGCCTACCCGTGCCGGGAACGCGTGCCTGGCCGTGGATTTCGGCAGTGCGAGGAAAGGGGCGTGCCGTGCCGTGCTGTGTCAGCCAGGTGTTTCATCATGCAGCGCTGGTGTGTGGCGTTTTTCTCTCTCTCCACCGTCCTGTGGTCTTGGGTCCTCGTTTCGCCTCAGCTCCCGCTGTCCCCTCCCTCTTCCATGCCTGCCCTCCGCCCTCCGCATGGTGTAGGGAGCTCCACCGAAGGCCCCATTGGCAGGGTTCGCATGCGTCCCGCCCGCCCATCACGGCACACCACTCCCGCGCTTCCTTAGAGGAACAAAAAGTGGCATAAACATAAAAATTCGGAGGTTCGCGCGGATTTCTCGGATCGGCGCTGGGACCCCCGGCGGCGCGCTCCGCGCGCCAGGGAGGGGGTCCAGCGCCGGTCCGAGAAATCCGCGCGGACCTCCGAGTTTTTATATTTGTCACTTTTTGTTCCCCTATTCCTGGCCCCATCGGGAGCTCCATCCAGGGGTCCCCAGTGGCCGAGTTCGCATCCGCCTCCCCCGCCAATTTTGCCAGCCACCCACCTCGCACGTCGTGGCCCCATAATGGAAATGCTCCACTCGCGGCCCAGGTGGCCCAGTTCGCATGCGGTCCCCTCGCCCATGTCGGAACAACCCCTCACACACTGCGTCGCTCCATGCGGAGCTCCACCGAATGCGATACTCACAACTATGGTACTCACAACTGCATATGACTGAATCTTTGGCCAGGCAAATTCCCAACCGTTCTGTGGTGTTCGGCTCCCGTTTTGAACCAGCAGCGCTCCGCGCCACTCCCACCTTCCACCTCCTCCTCCTTCTTCCTCCTCCTCCTCCTTCTTCATCCTCCTCCTCCTCCTCCTCTTCTTCCTCCTCCTCCTCCTCCTCCTCCTCCTCCTCCTCTCTCTCTCTCTCTCCCCCCCTCCATCTCCGCCTCTCACTTCGGTGCGCGCCTCAGACATTTCGTGGCCCCATTGGGATCTCAACGAAAATTCAAATGTCAAAATTCGCACGAGTTTCCGCCTCTGATTTTGGCACACCCCTCGCACGCTTCTTGGCCCGATCGGGGGCCCCAACAAATGCCTAAATGCGAAATAAAAGTCACACTGTACCCGCCTTCCATTTCGGCACCCCCTTCGTGCGCTTCGTGGCCCCATGGGTGGGGGGGGCAACCAATGTCCAAATGCTGCAGTTCACACGAACGCCCGCTGAACATTTCGAGGCGCCCCTCGCACGTTTCGTGGCCTCATGGGGGGCCCCAACTGACGCAGACCTGCCAACAATCACATGGGCTCCCGGCTCCCATTTCGGTACAACTCTCGCAAGCGCCCGCATTCGAATTCACGCGCGGCCCCGCCCCTCATTTCGGCACGCCCCTCGCGCGTCTCGTGGCCCCAATCATGGCCCAAACTAAGGCCCACCTGCCAACATTTAGATGGGCACCCGCCTCTCATGTCGTCGCGCCCCTCGCACGTGTCTTAAGTGCCATAATGTTCACGTGCATTCCCGCCTTTCGATTCGGCACGCCCCTCGCGCGCTTCGTGCCCTCCGTGGAGCGCCCCAACTCAAGCCCATATGGCACAGTTCACAGGAGGTCTCGCCTCCCAGTTTGGCACGCACCAGGCAGATTTGTTCGCATGAGCTCCCGCACCACCATGTCGGCAAACTGCTCACACGTTTCGCAGCCCCGTAAAAGGGGGTTCTAACCTAAAGCCCGTATGCCAAGGTTAACACTCATTCCCGCCTCTCATTATCGGCACGCCCCTTGCACGTTTTCGTGGCCCCACAAGGGCCCCAACTGATGCTCATATGCAATGGTTCGCATGGATTCCCGCTTCTCGTTTCGGCCGACCCTCGCGCGTTTCGAGGCCCCAGAGGGAGCCCCAACAAATGCCCAAAGGCCAAGGCTCGCGCGAATTCCCGCCTCTCTGTTCGGCACGCCTCTCACACGTATCGTGGTCCTCCATTTGTGGATGCCATGACAGTGGACACACTAACAATCCTGTCATTGAACAAAAAATGTGTCTAACATGTGTAGCACATGTTATAAACACGTTTCAAGCGTTGTTTTTTTGTTCTTTACACAACTCAAACATGTATGACACATGTTCTAGACATCTGGAAAGTGTTTAGCAGCATGCTTCCTCTCTATTAATCGACTTCCACAACCCTACATAAAGGGGGCTCCTACTAAGGCCCAAGTGCCACGCTTCGCACGAACCCCCGTCCCTCGTGTGGTCATACCATCACGTCGTTCGCGGCCGCGTAAAAAAGGGAAGCCACGCAAAACACACATGCCAACCTTCGCATGAGCTTCCGCCTCTCGTGCTGGCACAGCCCGCACACGTGACGTGGCCCAGGAGGGAGCTTCAACGAAGGCCGAAAGCCCAGATGCCAAGGCTCGCATGAGTTCTTTCTCGGGGAGACTCGCGCGCGTCGCAGGACCCCCCATGCAGCCTTTGCGCTTTGGAGCGGGGGCGGCGACATCTGTATATCTTGCGGGCGCCTGACAGAAAGCGCTCTCCGAGCATCCTCTCGCTCCCCAGCTCGCGCCCCCATCCTGCCGTGCTCTTGTTCGCCTCTTCCCATCCTCTCCGTGCCCCAGTGCTTATGCTCGCCCACCTCCCCTTTTGCGCTCGCACCTGCGTATGGTTGGGTCCTTCGCCCTGACATGATGTTCAATGCCGTTGTGATTTGAATCAGAACACCGTCTCAGTACATCACGATGCGAAACATGTGCCGTCCGAGTGCCGTGCTGTGCCGTACGTGCTGTGCCTGAACTTCAGACTGCTCGAAAGTTTCTGTGCCGTGCCTGAAACTCATAATGCGAACAATAATTGCCGTGCCGTGCCTGAACTTCAGAAAGCCAAAAATGCCGTGCCGTGCCTGAACAACAATCATGCGAAAGTGTGGGCGGCCGTGCCTGAGCTTCAGAATGCGCACCGATGGCCATGCGGTGCCTCGCGTTCAGAATGCGAGAACGTTGCCGTGCCATGCGGTGCTTGGACGTGACGTGCCGTGCCGTGGATGAGAGCCGTAATGCGGCCGGAGTGCAGTGCCGTGGCGTGCCTGAGAGTCAGGATGCACAAGCGCGCCGTGCCGTGCCTTGCCTGGACTCCAGGATGAGAAGATGTGTCGTGGCGTGCCCGAAGCTTAGAGTGCGAAAACGTTTTCATGGAATGCCGTGCCGACCACGTGTCTCATCGTGCAACGTTGGTGTTCAGGGTCTCTCTACACTAGTGCAATCAAAAGGAGGCTCTGGCCTGAACTGCAAGACCATGGGCGCTCGTCTTTCAAGAGGGCACGCCCTGCGGTGAAGAGGTACTCCGCTGCCCCACCCTCCCCCTATTCCCCTTCCTCCCCCTCGTCGTCGTCGTCGTCCTCCTCCTCCTCCTCTTCCTCCTCCGTAGCCATGTTGGCTGAAGCCGCTGTGGCTCGAATGGTCCTCTGCAGCGCCGCTCGGCCGTCGTCCCGGGGCTTCATCAGGGACGCTGCGCTGCCCCCTGCCGCTTGAGGTCCTGATGCTCCAGGCAGCGCCGGGTTGCATGCGTTCGTCTCCACACTCGTGTGCGTGGTGCTGCTGCTCGCGGTCCCAGTGGTTCACCTCGCACTCGTGGGCCGAGCCTCCTGGTGGACGGGCTGCGGGACGTGCAGGCGCTCGTTGCGGCCAGGGCACGGGAACGAAGTTCGAGGCGCTCTTTGTCGTCCTGAGGCGCGTCGGCATTTTGGGCTATGGCGTCGTAGTGTACTTGGTGGTGCGCTTTTGCTTCTACCTCGCATGTTTTTCCCCTTCCTGGAGGTCGTCTACATCGTCGTTCAGTGCGTCATGGCCGACCTGGGCTTGTGTGTGCGGGTGCGTGTGTGTGTGTGTGTGGTAGAAGCTAACCAGGCACGCAGCACGACCCTTGATTGTCGGGAGGGACCAGGGTGGTATGTTTTGCTGGCAGTAGGATTGTATAACGCTGCATGGAGACGGCCCATGCCTTGGCTTCTTCTTCTTCTTCTTCATTGCGTGGTGCTGAAGGTTTTCAATACTGATAATTGGGCGGTGGTCTTGCCGTGGGCTGTGGACCCCGGTGTCACGTGTGGGTGGCGGGCGGTATTACTCTTCCTGCGCCTGGGCAGTTTTCTTCAGCGTCGCGGCGTCTTTTCCGAAGTTATCGGTCTTGCTGGCGCTGGCTGCCATCATGAATTGGTGCTATCGGTCATTGGTCAATGTCCGACGCCTGGTTTTTCGAATTCTTGGAGTCAAAAACGCTTTTGGTCGACTACGACACGCTGGTGTCCCTGAACTGAGTTTTGCAAATCTGCCAAACCTTGCAATTGTGGTAACCGCGTGTTCACCGTAAGCGTAATCCTCCTCCCCCTCCTCCTGCTCCTCGTCCTCCTCGTTCTCCTCGTCCTCCTCCTCCTCCTCCGCCTCCGCCTCCGCCTCCTCCTCCTCCTCCTCCTCCTCCTCCTCCTTCTCCTCCCCCCCCCTCCGAAGCCTCGTGGTCGTCGTCATAGTCGTCGCCGTCGCACCCCCCTTGGGCTCCGGGCGGGGGACGCCCTTCTGGCCTGCCTGCCAGACCTGGATGCCGAAGGCCCGCGTCAGCAAGGCGGCCGACTGCTCTCGGTCTTCCTCTGGCTGCTCAGCAGTGGGGGGAACCTCCCTCCTCCTCCTCCTCCTCCTCCTCCTCCTCCTCCTCCTCCTCCTCCTCCTCCTTCCCTCCTCCATCCCTTTTCCTGGACACTCTCTCCGCCCTGTCGCGTCCCCAGGCGCGACGGTAGGGTGAAAAGCAAGTGCTTCGTCCGAGGCGTCCGTGCGTCTTCTTCTCAGGAGCTCGAGGCTCGCAAGACGTTCAGGCGTGGAGGGCTGGCCGTTCTCGACACAGCGACGTCGTCTCAGCGCTGCGCGTACGGTGGGGGCATCGAACGAGGAAGCGTTGGATAGGGAATCCAGGGCCTGGAAGCCAGTGGAACTCCAATCGCGGATTGGCAGTGGATATCACCCCCGCCCTCCTCAGACAAGGAGCCCTCCAGGGTCCGAATCCCCCCCCGGCACACTCCCTGACCAACGCCCCGCATTCGCCTTGAGCGAGTGCAGCGGCTTCAGGGGTGGAGGGCAGTCGTTGTCAAAACTGGGCTCTCGCCTCAGCGCCGCGCGCATTTGTTTTCACGAAGAAGGTTTACAGCATCTAGAAAGGACGGGTGGGGGCGGTCATTCTTCAAAATGGGGCTATCGCTGGAAACTTCGCTACTTTTGAAGACCCGAAGCCTCAACACATGCAGCACTGCTAAGATCGAGGGCGGCTCCTTTCCAACATGGTGCTCTCGCTGGAGACTTCCTCGAGCTTCAAGTGTAAACTTGTACACCACTTACGCGAATGGCGGGCGGGTCCTTTTTGAAAGGTGGATCTCCCTGGAAAGCTCGCTGGACTGTAGTATTGCAGTCTTTCGCACTCCTGATTACGCGTCGGAAGGATGCACAGCGAATCCTTTTCAACACGGGGCCCGCATCAAAATGGCGAACCGACATGGCCCTTGTCTTTCAAGCGGGGCGCTCTGTGTGGTAATAAAGAAAGCATAGGGATGTGAGAGGAGGGGACTTGGGACGAGAGGGTGCATTGCAGCATCGCTGATGCATCTCGGCATTACTCTGGTCCTCCTCCTCCTTCTGCTCCTCCTTCCTCCCTATCCTCTCTCCCTCAACTCCCTCCTACTCTTTCCTCCTCCTCCCTCCTCTTGCTCCTCCTCCTCCTGACTAGTACCCAGCTTGCTCCTCCTCCTCCTCCTCCTCCTCCTCTTCTCGCTCTCTCTCTCTCTCTCTCCTTCTGTCTTTCCTCCTCCTGTCTCTCCTCGCTCCGTTCCACTGTGTGTGTGTGTGTGTGTGCGACCCTTGTGGTGTGGCGAGAGTGCACCCCGCAAGCCGTCCTCCGTGCCGTCCGCCGAGTCCGACTCCGGCTCCGAGTCGAGCCCGGAGACCGCCAGGGCGTGGATGCGCCGGCGGTCAGCCTCGCACTCGAACTTCATGGCCTTGGCGTGTCTGCTCGGTCTCGAGGCCAATCGAGAGGCCGACCGCGATGGGGGAAGAGGAGGAGAAGGGGAGGAGGAGGAGGAGGAGGAGGAGGAGGAGGAGGGGGAGGAGGAGGGAGGAGGAGCGAGGAGGAGCGAGGAGGAGCGAGGAGGGGGATGAGGGAGGAGGAGGAGGAGGAGGAGGAGGAGGAGGAGGAGGGGAGGAGGAGGAGGAGGAGAGGAGTAGGAGTAGGAGTAGGAGTAGGAGTAGGAGGAGGAGGAGGAGGAGGAGGAGGCGGAGGAGGAGGAGGGAGGAGGGGCGAGGAGGAGGAGGAGGAAGAGGAGGAGGAGGAGGAGAAGGAGGAGAAGGGAGGAGGGAGGAGAGGAGGAGGAGGACGAGGGGAGGAAGAGGAGGAGGACATGAGGCGGAGGAGGAGGATGAGGAGGATGATGCGGTTGAGGAGGAGGAAGAGGAGGATGCGGAGGGGGGAGAAGGGGAGGATGAGGAGGATAATGCTGAGGAGGAGGACGAGGAGGAGGGGGAAGAGGAAGAGGAAGAGGAGGAAGATAAAGCGGAGGAAGAGAGAGGAAGAGTAGTGGGAGCATAAAGCGGAGGAGGAGGAGGATGAGGAGGAGGAGGAGGAGGAGGAGGAGAGGAGGAGGAGGAGGGGGTAGCGAGGAGGAGCGAGCTCGAGCGAGCTCGAGCGAGGAAGAGGAGGAGGAGGAGGAGGAGGAGGAGGAGGAGGAGGAGGAGGAGGAGGAGCGATGGGGAACGAAGACGAGCGAGGACGCGCGAGGATGAGCGAGGAGCGAGGAGGATGAGGAGGAGGAGGAGGAACATGAGGAGGAGGAGGAGGAGGAGAGGAGGAGGAGGAGGAGGAGGAGGAGGAGCGAGGAGAAGCGGGAGAAGGATGAGCGAGGAGCGAGGAGGAGGATGATGAGGAGGATGTGGGGGATGATGAGGAAGAAGAGGAGGACAAGGATGAGGAGGAGGAGGAACAGGATGATGATGATGATGATGATGATGATGATGATGATGATGATGATGATGATGATGAGGAGGAGGAGGAGGAGGAGGAGGAGGAGAATGAGCGATGATGAGCGAGGAGGAGGAGCGAGGATAAGGAGGAGGAGGAGGAGGAGGAAGAGGAGGAGGAGGAGGAGCAGCAGGAGCAGGATCGGGAACAGGAGGTGGAGACGGATGAGGAGGATGATGGTGGGGAGGAGGAGGAGGAGGAGGAGGAGGATGAGGAAGCGAAGGATGATGTTGTTGATGATGATGATGATGATGATGATGATGATGATGATGATGATGATGATGATGATGATGATGATGATGATGATGATGATAATGAGAACGAGGAGGAGGAGGTGGAGGAGGGGCGAGGAGGAGCGAGGAGGAGCGATAACGAGGATGAGGAGGATGATAAGGAGGATACTGAGGCAGAGGAGGAGGCTGGGGGAGGAGGAGGAAGAGGAGGAGGATGAGGAGGAGGAGCGAGGAGGAGGATGATGAGGCGGCGGAGGAGGAGGAGGAGGAGGGGGAGGAGAAGGATGACGAGGAGGAGGAGACGGAGGCGGCGGAGGAGGACCAGTGGCAACGCAAGAGTCATCAACGATGTTGGAATTAACCCTCCCTCCAAGCTCCCTTTCCATAGGCCCCTACAACGGTCCATTTCCATAGAGGGATCTGCCTCGTTGGAAGACAACAATTTGAAGACCCCGAAGCGTGCCGAAACGTTGTTCTCGGGATTTCAACGCCACGCACCAACCTCACTGCTGCGTCTCGGCGGCCAACACCGGCCCCATCACGCCATTTTTTGACTTCAACACAGCGAATCAACATACATGTTGCGCCTGCATTGTCCCGAATCCTTACAACACGCCATTTTGGCAAGTTGACCATGTGAGCCCGTGAAGATCTTGCATGCTTTTCAAACAAACGTGCGCGGCGCTAGGGCGATAACCACATTTTGACACTGACTCGCCCTCAATCTGTGGAGCTATTGCAAACTTTGAAGCGAATGTGCGCGGCGCCAAAACGAGAACCACATTTTGAACCCGACCCGCCCTCAGCCCGTGAAACCCTGGCATTTGAAAACGAATGTGCGCGGCGCCAAGGCGAGAACCACACTTCGAAAACGACCCGCCCTCAATCCGTGACGACCTTGCATGCTTTCAAACAAATGTGCGCGGCGCTAGGGCGATAACCACATTTTGAAAGCGAATCGCCCTCAATCCGTGAAGCTCTTGCTAATTTTAAAACGAATGTGCGCGGCGCGAAGGCGAGAGCCACATTTTGAAAACGGCCCGCCCTCCATCGGTGAAGCTGTTGTCACCTGTTAGGCTTCGGGGTCGCAGCTGGCGAGGAAGTCTCAGGCGAAACGTCCAGCCCGCCCTAAACCTGGCCTCGGGGTGCGACACGGAGGAGCTACCTACCAGGAGAAGGAATGGCGGTAGAGGAGGAGCGAGCAGGATGGAGGAGGAGCGAGGAGGCGGACGAGGAGGATAAGGAGAGGACCAGACGGAAGAGAATGAGGACAAGGAGGAGGATGAGGAGGAAGAGACTGGTGATGAGGATGAGGAGGAGGAAGAGGAGGATGAGGAGGAGGAGGAGGATAATGAGGAGGAGGAGGAGGGAGAGGAAGGGAAGGATGATGAGGAGAAGCGAGGAGCGAGGAGCGAGGAGGAGCGAGAATGAGGAGGAGGAGGCGGGGGGGGGGGGGAGGATGAGGGGGAGGGGAACGGGGGGGATGATGATGATGATAATGATGATGATGCTGATGATGATGATGATGATGATGAGGATGATGATGATGATGATTCTGATGATGATGATGATTATGACGATTATGATAATGATGATGATGATGATGGTGATGACGATGATGATGCTGATGATGATGATGATAATGATGATGATGATGCTGCTGCTGCTGATGATGATGATGATGATGATGATGATTAGGAGGAGGAGGAGGATGAGGAGGAGGAAGAGGAGGCGGCGGATGCGGAGGAGGAGGAGGAGGAGGAGGAGGAGCGAGGAGAAGGATGAGCGAGGAGCGAGGGGC